>VWZS01009594.1:292743-390187 GCA_013397075.1 Rhabdornis inornatus
TGGATGGATGATGGATGATGGATGGATGGATGATGGATGGATGATGGATGGATGATGGATGGATGGATGGATGGATGGATGGATGGATGGATGGATGGATGGATGATGGATGGATGAACCCACGGGGCCAGCGGGGAGCCCCAGCCCCACTGCCCCCTCTGCCCTCCAGCAGCATCTTCCAGCCAGGGGCCTGGGACCCCAAAAGGCAGGCCCGTGTACCCCAGGACAAGGCCAGTGTCCCCAGTACCAGGCCCCTTCCCCAGTTCAGGGCCTGGAGTCGTGTCCCCCCCTCCCTCTCCCCTGGTGCCTGGGCTGGGTCCCACGGGGCCAAGTCCTGCACTCCCAGTTGTGCCTCCCTGCCCCCCCCAAGCAGCTCAGCAGCCCCGTGTGGGGTTTGTCCCCTCAAATTCCCTGATCCCCCATGTCATGGCTGCACCCCCAAGCCATGGGACCCCGAAGTCACGAGTGGTGGGACAGGCACCCACGGGGTCTCCCTCAAGACTTCCCCCACTTCCCCAGCTCAGGTGGGTGAACCCGGAACTGGTGACACTGGGGTTGGGGGGGACAGAAGGACCCCCCCGAGAAACCAGGGTGAGCCCTGGGCTGGGGACACCTAGGGCTGCTTGCTGGGTGGCACTTGTGACCTCAGCCCCAGGGCAGGCTAGTGGCACCTGTTCCCCCAGGCTGGGTGTCCCCCACCCCCATGGCAGGGTGAGGGGACGCATCAGTCTCCCTGTGTCACGTGACAAATGTCACCCTGCATGGGGTGGCTCTATAGAGCCACCCAAATTACAGCACCACGAAGCACTGGGGGCCCCACTGGTCCCTTCAACCACTGGTGACACTCAGCATGGAGGGGGGACATCCCTGGTGACACAACCCGGTGTGTGTGTATGTGTGGGGACACTCCTGGGGACACTCAGCATGGCGACAATGGGGGATGATACCCATTGTCCATGGCGGTGTGGGGGTGTCCCCTCTGTGTCCCCTCTTTGTCCAGTGTCCCTGCTCACCACCGGGCCCCTTTGCCATGGAGACAGAGAGTGACCAAGGGTGTCTCTAAGCCCAGCCATGGCCAAAGTGTGTGGTGGCATCCAGCCTGATGTGACAGCCCCACTGGACACCCACGGGTGCTGTGGTTGTGGTGGCACCCCAGGGGACAGGGTGGGAGGTGACAGCAGGAGGGGGGTGGATGGACATCCCCTGGCTTCGGTGATGGCTTCTTGTGTGATGTGACCAGCACTGGGCTGGGAGAGGTGAGGACCTGGGAGCACCGTGGGCATCAGGGCTCTGGGATCAACCCCCATCCTATCACTGTCACCACAGTGTCCCCACAGCCGCCACAGCCACAGTGCTGGGGTGCTCCCCGCGGCACGGGNCCGGCCCGGGGACGAGCCCAGCGGGGCGGGGGCCCCGTGTCCCCCTCGCCGCACCGCAGCCACCCCGCACCGCCTGCTCCGCTACCGCCGGGCCGGGCGGGACCCCCGCGGGACCCCCGCGCCCCCGGCCCCGAGCTCCCGCTTTGCACGTGCTGGGAGCCGCCGGAGCCGCCGCTCCGGGCCCGGCCCTGGCTCCGGCCTCGGCCGCTTCCTGCAATGTCGCAGAATTTATTTACAATAAAGATTTGGAAAACGATGGGGCTCCGCTTCTCACCAGCGTGGGGAAGAGGAAGGACGGCGCCAGGGAGGGGGGAGGCTCCCCAGATTTCATCTGTGAGGATGCTCCGGTCCTTGGATCCCTCCAGCTCATCCCACTGATGTCTTCCCCATGTTCCGCACTCCACCCTGGCCTGGCCCTCACCATTTCCGTGTCTGAGTCAGGAGGCACACCCAGTATGGCTCCCAGTAGGGAGATGATGGCACACGGTGAGTGTCACCAAGCTCCCTCCCTCCCAGATTTTACCTGTCCCACTGTGGGGACACGTGGCTGCTCCCCGTCCCATCACAGACCCTGTGCGAGGACACTGCTCCATCCCAGGGACACCCTCAGCTGAGCGAGCGCCCTGCAGGGTCCTGGCAGCGACCCCTGGCAGAAGGGGATGGGGGACAGGTCCCCAACTCCCAGAGGATGGAGCATCTTCCCACGGAGCCAGCCCTGGTGGTGCTCAGCTGGGCCTGCCCCCCAAAGCTCAGCGCAGTCACTGAGCGGCACGGCCGGACCCTCTGGGACAGCCGGACCCACTGGAACAGCCGGACCCACTGGGACTGCCGGACCCGCTGGGACAGCCGGGCTCTCTGGGACAGCCCTCTCCTGCTGGTGGCTGGGCAGTCCCTGGCACAGCCGCTCTCCTCGCACACCGACCAGGAGAGGGCTCTCCCAGCACAGCCCATGCAGGAGCTGCTCCGATGTCCCCGCGTGTCCCCGCGGAGCCAGCCCCGGGACCGGCACAGGCTGGGAGTGCAGCACAGCATTCCCTGCTCGGGGTCCTGGGCTGGTCAGGGGTCACGACACGAGCGTCACTCCCCTGGGAGAGCCCCTCTCTGCCCGCCGGGGACAAGGGGACAATTCCTGCACTGACCTTCCCCCCCGAGCCCCCAGACGTGGGGCTGGAGGTGCCCCTGTCCCTGTGGAGCCCTGAAGGGACTCGCTCTGGTGTCCCCGGGGCGTGGCAGGAGAACAGGAGAACACACCGGCCCCAGCTCCCCGAGGGGAGGACGCTGAGCTCCAGCCGGGGGTGCTGGGGGTGCCTGAGCACCCCGGGGTGCTGCTCCGTCGGGGGGAGCCAGCCCCGGGCGGGGGCTCTCTCTGGCTCCAGCCCACCTGATTAAAGCCACCACCATCAGCTTCTTGCTCTGCCCCGGTGGCACGGCGGGGTGAGGGGTGAGGAAGAGGCTGGAGGTGCTTCTGGCTGTGGCAGTGACCGGGGGTGAGCAGGGGGTCTGCACCTCACCCCTGTGTCCTCCTGCCCAGGCCAAGGCTGGCAGCAAACGGGGCTGTTTCCCCCCTGATGCTGCAGGGGCATCTTTGCACCCCACGAGGGGTTTGGTGCAGTTTTGCTCCATCCACAGCAGAGCTGTGCCTCAGCACAGATTTATTTTGGGCTGGTGTCAAGATACCAGCGCGATGAGTGAGTCAGAAATATTCCAGATGCACTGGCTGCTTCTGAATCTTGAGTTATTCAAAATCTTCAGGGTCAAGAGGGCAAAAACCATAAATTCAAGTGTGCCCAGAGCCTGCTGCTCTGCAGGGTCACACAACACCCACAGCTCTTGATCAGAGCAAGGTTCCTCTGCCAGGGGCTGGGGCACAAGGACACCACAATGTGTTGGATGTGCCTGGAAGAAGGGAGATGGTCCTTGGCCAACTGCACAGGGCCACAAATCTGCAGGAGGCAGCTGGTCTGGTGCCCAGAGACACCCAACACCCCAGGCTGCCCCAGGCACAGAGCATTCCTGCCTGTCCTCAAGCTCCTTCTTTCTCCCAGTTCACTGGTTCTGGCAGGGACAGTCCCGGTGCTCAGCTCTGATCTCCACTCCTCACCCACTGCTTTTACTAAACCTGCCAAAGGTCAACCACAGCAACTCATGGGAGAAGCCACAGCCTCCTGTGTCCGTGCTGAGATCAGAGAATCAGAGAATTGTTCAGTTGGAAAAGCCCTCTAAGATCATTGAGTTCAACCATTCCCAACACTGCCAAGGCCACCGCTGACCCCTGTCCCCAAGTGCCACATCCACAGGTTTTTAAACACCCCCAGGGACAGTGACTCCACCACTGCCCTGGGCAGGTGTGCCAATGCCTGACCACCTTTCCGAAGCAATTTTCCCGATACCCAACCCAAACTTCCGCTGGCACAACTTGAGGTAATTTCCTCTTGTCCTGTCCCCATTCTCTGGGAGCAGAGCCTGATTCCCCCCTGGCTGCCCCCTCCTGTCAGGGAGTTGTGCAGAGCCAGAAGGTTCCCCCTGAGCCTTGTTCTGTCCAAGCTGAGCCCCCCCAGCTCCCTCAACTGCTCCTCATCATACTCCTGCTCAAGACCCTGAACTTAAGAGAAAAAAAATCCAAACAAATGCCTCATTATTAGTAAACCCAAAGAAAGAACCCAACACCTCCCCCACGCTGTGTCTGTGCCATTGCATAATGGGAAACCCTCAAACCTAAAATATCCCTGCTCCTCTGGTTGTTGAAGCTGATGATCGACCATCTGGCCACGATTTTCCAACTCTAATCTAACGAGGCAGACGCCGCTTTTGGGGTGAGCACAAGGACGAAAGCCCTCGAGGACTCCCCAGGAAGGTGTCATGGCCCAGGGCGGGTGGTGAGGGGGCTCCACGTGAGCAGCAGCTTGGCACAGCAGAGGGGGGCTCAGGCTGCTCCCTCATTACAGAGATGAATGTTTGGGACACCTTGGGAGCAGAGGACACAGGAGACGGTTGGGAAGAACCTCTGCACTGTGGAGTGATGGGGAAATGTGCCTTGAAAGGTGTGAGCCACAGGGGGACACCCATGGGGTTATCTCCTAGGTGAGGGAAAGAACACCCCAAAAAGCAGTTTACAACCATGTCCTGATTTGCCATGCAAAAAAAAAGAACCTGAACTGAACTCTGGCCACAGACCAGGACAATGGGATTCCAGCTGAGAAAGCCTCCCAAGGCTGGCACCTGCCTGGTACAGAAGCTGTCCCCTGGTCACAGCACTCCAGCCACACACCTACACCTGGAGTAACAGGAGCTTCCTGCTCCAGGAATGAGGCTGGAACATGTGGGACTTCATCCAGCTGTGTCACCTCTGTTCCTGGTGGGAGAGNACGAGGAGCGTGCATCCTTCACTCCTTCATCTCACATGAGCAGCTGGCAATGAGCCAAAACTAACAGGAAAGATGAGGAATCCCCTCGTGCTGAGGTGTTCTCTCTCTCTCTGTTTGGTGATGCAAATCTGTACCTGGGCAATACATCCCAGAAACTGTATGAAAAGAGAGGAGAGGAGAGGAGAGGAGAGGAGAGGAGGTCACTGGCTCTCTCCTAGAGTTCCAGCACAGTGTGCCCTGCGATGCAGCATCTTTGCCGTGCCTCTCCAAGTCGATGCCTTTATTTGATACATGGAAAATGCAGGGAAATTGACAGGTTTGTCACCATGGAGAAGCTCAGCAGGAGGAGTATGCACACCTCAGATGGAAGCAGATCCCAGCTCTGTCTCGCCCGCAATGGGAATTTTGTTCTTTAGGCTCCAGATGGAAACAAGAAACAAACCCGTGGCACGGGAAAGAGGCTTTTTGGGGAAAACACACACCTTAGTGGAGCTGACACTCCATAGGGCACTCCAGAAACCAGGCATGGGGGAAAGGAGAGAGTCAGCACCCAGCTGCCAAGGCTCTGCCAAGCACAGCACATCCACAGTGGAGGTGACTCCTCCTCAGGGTGGACCAGGAGGAGCCAGGCAGGCTGCACTGGAATGGATGAGGAGGAAAGGTCACAGGGCTTATGGCAGCCTGACAAACCCAACAGGTCGTGGTGACTGCAGTGACCTCCCGGGCTTCTCTGTGCCGGTTGTGCCGCTGAGCAATTCGGGCTGATCAGAGAATCACAGAAGATTAAGATCATCTGAAAGCCCATCTCACTCCAGCCCCCTGCCGGGGGCAGGGACACCTTCCACTATCCCAGGCTGCTCAGAGCTCCATCCAACCTGGCCTTGGACGCTTCCAGGGACGGGGCAGCCACCGCTGGTCTGGGCACCCTGTCCTGTGTCTGACCATCCCACTAACAAAAACCTTCTTTCTTATCTAAATGGATCCTCCTTCAGTATAAAACCATCACCCCCCATCCTGTCACGACAGGCACCACTGAAGAGTTTGTCCCCATCCCCTTAAGTGCTGAAAGTCCTGTGGTAACACACCCAGAGTCACCAAATATTCAAAGAATTTGCAGGGGAAAAGCCGGGACTGTTCAGCTTTTAGGTAAAGATACCTGAGCTGAAACCTTTTGCTGACCAGTTTGAGTGATCCCTGACCTGATTTCTACCAGCAGAGGGGATCTCTCCACAGCAGACAATAAGGACACGAGCAGAAACTCGGGCTTCCCAAGGCTGCCCACAAAACGGACTCAGGTCAAACCCCAAGTCACTTTTAAGGATTCTTAGAGGCTTAAGAATCCCCCCTCCGAGAGCACTGAACACTCAGTGTTGGGGGAAAAGAGAAAAGAAAAGAGCTGAGTGCCGAGGTCAGCTCAGGGACTGCAGAGCAGGCAGGAACAGCCCCATGGCTCCAGGGACACCGCCCGAATCCCATCGGGAATCCCATGGAGCCGCTGACCGGACACACGCTGGAGACGATGGGGAGCTCAGGGTAAAAGCGCAGTCACAGCTGTGCCTGGTAGAGCCCAGATGAGCAGGGACAGGGAGGATTTTCACCAGCCAATGGCCCGGAAACAGCACGGAAGGCTTTGGTGTCCTTTGACTTTGGCTGCGCAGCAGCCAGCTCCGGAGGGAGCGCGCGAATATCCCGGGGAAAACGGGGAAAACCCGATTCCCGCAGTGTGTTAGACCGAACGACAACATTTCCCAGTGCCCTTTGAGGAGCGATCTCCTGTGCCAGGCGCTGCCTGCATCCCTTGTAGGTCTTTTCCAGCTCACAGCCCGTGTCATTTCAGCTCGGCTTTAACCCCTGCGCAGCCGGCGTGACCCCGATCCCGGGGCTGATGGCTCACACGGGAGCAGCACAGCCTGTCGCAGTTCAAATCCAGGTCACCGCAGCTCCCTGCCGTCCCAGTGGGCCCCAGTGGATCCCAGTTCCACCCTGGCAGCGCAGGCAGCCGAGCTCCCGCTGTCCCGGGGCTGGATCAGCACGGCACGGCCAGGGAGCAGAGGTTGCCGAGTTAAACTGGCAGCTGACTAAGGGAAGGTTTGTTTTCCCATTTCCTGAGTTTTTCTTCTTTTCTAGTCCTTGAGAATTTAAATTCACAGCTAGAATGAGCAGTTTGTTAAATCAGGTTTGAGGTCTCCCAAGGTCCTGGCTCTCCTCTCTGGGATATCGGAGGTGCCACAGCCTCCAGGTCAGAGAAGTTTATGTAACTCTCTCCTCACCCTGCTCTGGCTATGACACTTTCTCTGCCATCTCCTTTCTTCACTAGGATCCTCCCCTTCCCTCACTGGATAGCAAAATGCTCAAAATGAGACTAAATTTGAGCACTGCAGAGCATCCTAATGTACTGTTTTGTTGAAAACCCAGCAGGCTCCTTATGCTGCTCCATCCAGCTGGTCAGCAAGCGAAGGCAAGAGGGAAAAAGAGACCAAATTTCAGAACCAAGAATTAAACCAGGATTTCATTTCACAGAACCACAGAATCATTAAGACTGGAAAACACATCTGAGACCATCAAGTCCAACCTTGGACCCATCACCCCCTTGCCACCCAGGCCAGAGCACTGAGTGCCACATGCAGTCACTAAATCACACTGCTGAGCTCATCCCCTCCCAGCCACGGGCTGTCCCCCTCCTCTGTGCACAGGGGACAAATCCCCAGGGACACTGTGACCCTTTGGACACACTGCCAAAGGAAACTTTGGGGCACCTTGGAAATCCCACATTCTGGGTGAGCTAAGGGATGAGGCTTTCCCACTTGTTCTGTCTCTCACCAAAACTTCCATCCTTTAAGGTGAGGTGGTTATTTTATACCTGCAGAGCACCCTGTTCCCAGCCTGCCCAGCAGCACGAGCTCCTGGCAGCAGAACCTGCAGCAGGTGGGGAGACACTGCTCAGCATCACCATGCTGGGCTCATCCTCTGCTCCTCTCTCTGCACCTCTCTCCCTGCATTTCACTCCATAAACTCACTTTCTCTGAGATACAGTCACATCTGGGTTTGTAGTACAGAAGGTTCTCTCCACTGCCAGGCTCCTGTCCGTGGGTGTCCCCTGACACCTGCCCAGCCCTGCTCCCAAATTCCTCACTCACTCCTGTTCTTACCTGTCTGCAGCAGCAGCATTTATGGTCACCACCTTTTCCTGGCACTGGAAGGGTCCCAAACTTCCCATTAACTCTCTGGAAGGCAGTAGCACCTGCAGGAGAGCTGGAGATTATTATATTATGCATCTTATATAGATATGAGACATATAAGACCTTAAAAGTCCCAGACTGGTTTGGGCTGAAAAGACCTTTTTAAAGAACATCCATTGCCACCCCCTGCCATGGGCAGGGACACCTTCCACTGTCCCAGGCTGCTCCAAGCCCTGTCCAGCCTGGCCTTGGAGACTTCCAGGGTCGGGGCAGCCACAGCTGCTCTGGGAACCTGTGCCAGGGCCTCCCCACCCTCCCAGGGAACAATTCCTTCCCAATATCCCATCTGACCCTGCCCTGAGCAGTGGGAAGCCATTGCTCCTTGCCCTGCCACGCCAGACCCTTCTCACAAGGGCCCTGGTGTGTTACCAAAGCTGTTTTCAGTACAGAACAGGCTTTTTTAAAAGTTTGTTGAACACAGTTTTTCAGGTGATTTCAATTTTATTGAAGAAGTTATGAAACGCCTGGGGAACATTCATAAATGGGAATATTAATTTTCTAGGGATGAAAAACACTTAGGGGGAAAAAATATGTAACTCACTTCAATCATTACACATCTTTAAATGAGGGCAAGACAAGAGCTGAGGAGCTGCCCTGGTGCTTCCCAACACTCCCAGCAGAGCTAAACCACACCAGTGTTTGTTTGCTGGCTGAGGAATCCCATTCATCAGCAGGGCCTGGGGTCCTGACTGCCATGGGAATCCCCAGAGGAACCTCCTGGCCCAGCACATTCCAGACATCACCCAGGTGTGCACCGCTTCACCCCAGAGCATCACCCACCTCTGCCAGTGGGAAAGTGAGTTCCAGCTCCTGTTCTGCTCCTGCTTGGCCACATTTCACCCCACAGAGGGAATCCAGGCCTCAGGACAGCCACTGTCACAGCTCAGGCACAGGAGAAGGGCTCGGTGTCTGCCTCCCAGGGGCCTCAGTTCCACTCCTGGGATCCTCTGTCAAAGAGTCACTGGAACATCCTGTTCAATAAAAATAAAAGGGAGGAGGACAGCAAAACCTGACCTGCACAGAAATGGCTCCGAAGTCCTGAAAAGCACTGATCAGATGCCTTTAAATCCTTCTTCCAAGGCATTTTCCCCAGCTATCAACATGGAATTTACACAACAGCGATAATGTCATGCTGCAGAAAACAAAATGTCATTTCCCAAGCAATGATGAACTGGTATTTGGAGCCTCCTCTGATACAGAGAAAACGAATGACAATTTCCCTGGGAGCAGAAGCCCCCGAGCTCCTTTGCCTGCTGCTTTGGAGGGTGGATTACACCGAGTTCTGGATTAACAGAACATCATTTAACTCATGCCAGTGCATCTGCCCTTCAGGAACTGTTCCACAGTAACTGAGCTGAACACGTCCCATTCACAGGGATCAGACACTGAGCACGAACAGCTCCTTTGGATGGAACCTCACAGCAGCAAATTGTGTGCCTGGGACCAGGAATTCTTGAATTATTAACAAATCAAGCTACAGGAATGTAGCACACTTCCCTACAAGCTGCTACAAAACCATAGCTGAACTACGGGAAGGAACACTTAATGTTAACAAAATTTAACACCCAACCTATGCTTCCAAAGGGAAAATCAGTCTGCAGAGAGGATCTCATACTGGCAGTACCCTTACCCTCATTTCACAGCAGAGGAAAAGGAGGTGGAGCTGTCAGCAGGCACCACAAAGCTCCGCTGGGATCACGTCTAGACGTGTGGTGCTGGGAGAGCTCCTCAGGCACCCGAGGCATCCGCCCGGGGCTGGCAGATGTGACAGGGACCCCTGGGAGCTGCTTTGCTCCCTCTCTGCTCCCTCCTGGAGCGGCAGCTGGAGGCCACACAAACACCCAGGGGCACCTCCAGCAGCTCTGCACATCTGCCCAGGGCAGCTGAGCCGAGCCTGCAGGGGCTGTGTGTGATCCCGGCTTTGACCTCTGGCTCAAACCATCACAGGATGGGCTTCTACCAGACCATTGCCCCACAAACGTGTCACCACAGCAGAGTATTGGGGCTGTATCCACTTTTTCAGCTGTGGTTAAAGTAATTTCAGACCTTCTTACTCTGAATTCACTGTTCAACAGAGGCCTCTGTACCTAAAACCACCAGGGCACAGGCCGAGCTGGGGGCCTGCAGGGACTCACACAGGGATAACCACACGTGTAAAGATTGCAGGGGGTGAAGGGTCTGGGAGCAGCAGGAGCCCAGGTCCTGGAGATCCCTGCCCTGTGCTGGTACAGCAGGAGCCCTGGCCCCAGTTATCCCTGAACTGGAACCTGTGGTGTGGCTCAGGCTGGCGTTTCCCTTCCCAGGCATGGAGCTGGCAAAGCTGTTCCCTGTCCCGTGCTCTTCTCCAGGCTGTGGAGTCTGTGGGCTGCTCGGGTGCCCTGGCAGTGGAGAAAAGAGAATTTGTTAGTGGTGGAGCTGGCCTGGGTGACCCTCCTGGCACCCCTCCTGCCCCAGCAGCCTGGCAGCAGGGCAGCACCGTGGCCGCTTTGCCCACTCCGGACAAACAGCCCTTGTTCCAACCCCCGGAACAGAACCCAGCTCCCTGCCAGCTCCCTGCCAGCTGCTCGCAGGACAAACACTCCCTGCCTCCTTCCGCAGCCCGAGGTCAGCCTGGCAGCAGGGGACAGCAGGGACAGTCACCGGAGCCACCCTGTGACAGCCAGAGCCACCCGGCCGTGCCCTGTGACAGCGCCCGAGCCGCGGCTCAACTGGGGCAGCAAATCCCGCACAGCTCACTGGGCACTGCCCGCCTGCTCATCCATATGCATCAATGCAGATTTCCCTGCTCTCCACCCTTCCCAAGGTCCGACTTCCCATCTTGGTGGGTTTTCCCTCTTCTAACACGATTGTTCTCGTCCCTGCAAAGCGATTCCCACCCAAAGGCACAGGTAATTCCAAGCCGACTCTTTATTGACCTAAACAAGGTCACATGTATAAAAATTCCAAATTGTGGTTTTAAGATAAATCATTAAATATCCCTCTTCCTCCCCCCAATATTCTATTGCTGGAAAAAAGAAGCCATCTCACTCAGACTGGAGTAATCCACTGAATTTAATATATTTTTTTTTTCCAAACCCAGAGAATGTCACCACGAATCCAAATTCCATCCATCATTTTTTGTCCCAAAGTCTCTCCGGGACGTTTATTTCAAAATGGTCTACATTAAGCCAAAGCAAGAGCATTTTAAAGCAATGCAGGTATTGTTTCTTCAAAAGGAAAAACAAAGTCTGATATTCCAAAACCAGCCAGAGCCACAGCCAGATCTGGGATAGACCCCACAGCCAGCAACACACACTCAGCTTCAACCCAAATGTGAACTTTGTACACAATGAAAGTGAAAATAAAAAGCAGTAACGGAAGCAGCTCCATTACCTGGGATTTTCAGAACGAATCCAGCTCTGGGATTGGAATATTGTGGACACTCTGCTCATTAACAAGGATTTACTGGGTGGGCAGAAGCCCCTAGGACTGCCCTGAGGCAGCAGCTCCACACAGGTCATTAACCAGGACATAACACAAAACCAGGCGGGAGCCTGGTTTAAGTCCTTAATAGGAATTTGCTACAGCTTGAGAAGAGGGAAGTGAGAAGGATTTCCCCTGCTTTCACTGGGGAAAGGCTGTTCCCAAAGCACCACACAGGGTTAAATGTCACCCATCTGGGACACTGAACAGAGCAACCCAAGTGCACGGGGTGATGAGTGGACTGTGGCCACCAGCCCTGCTTATCTCCAGGCTCCAAATGTCTCTCCCTGCTACTTCCAGATATATTTTCCACCCAGCTTCCTAACCACACTCAGCTGGCTCTGGCAGAGCCTCTGCCCATGGCTGTGACTTTCTTCAGGCCACTGTTTAATTAAAGAAGCATTAATGCTGAGCTGCCCTGGACCACACAGCCAGTCCCAGCTCACTGGGCCATCCCTGCCCACATCCACTTGCTACACACGTCCAGGGTCACTCTCACTTCCTTAGACACCACCCTGGCACTCCTCCACCTGCTCCCCAGAGCAGCCAGGGGTCAGTGCCAAAGGCCAGAGGGGCAATTCCCTTCCCAGAGTCCCCACAGCTCCAGAGGGGCTCACACAGGGGCTGTGCTGGCTCTGGCACAGCAGGGGCTCTCCAGGTTGCTCAGGGATAGTCTGGACCTGTGCCTGGCCTGCCCGGTGTCCCAGAGGGAAAACAGACCAAAACAACTCAGCACAACACCATTTACAGGAAGTGCCCAGGCAGAGGGGAACGGCAAGGACATGCTCAGGTCCCCTTGGAGAGAATTTAATGTGGAGACTGCACCTGGATGTTCTGAGGGACAGGAACAGGGCAGGGATCTATCTGTGTCCTCCACAGAGCCTCACTCCCCATCCCTCACTCCTCCCAGGCTGCCCAGAGCAGCTGTGGCTGCCCCTGGATCCCTGGAAGTGTCCAAGGCCAGGCTGGACAGGGCTTGGAGCACCCTGGGATACTGGTAGGCATCCTTGCCCATGGTAGGGCATGGAATGAGATGCTCTTTAAGGTCCCTTCCCACCCAAATCATTCTGGGATTCAATGATTCTGTGAATCCTACTCCTAACCCAGCTCTGACAAGAGACTGAGGTAGCCTTGAAAGAGAACAGTCCTGCTTGAAACAGGCCCCCAACAGATATTAAAATGCATGGAAACCTGAAAAAAGAAAGAGAGCAGAGCAAGGTCCTGAATCCTTTATAAATAGCAGCAGAAAGCAGAGACATTTATCAGTGTCTCTCCAAGCCCAGCCAGCTCCTTGCCAGAAAGACAGAGCCAAAGGCATCAGTCCCTCACTCCCCTTCTGCTAATTGTAAATTCAAGTTTAATGCCAAACCCACAGAATGCCAGATTGGACTGGTCTCTCAAGCAGAAAGCTAAATTATACATATTGCTGTGTCTGAACTAAATCCCTTGGACAGAACGGAAGGAAGAGGGGTCTGGAATAAGGCAGAATCATTGATATTTGGAGAGGGCTCTGAGATTCCTGCAGACAGCTCGTGTGTGCTGGCTGCAGCAGAGGGAGGGGATTCCACAGCCAGAGTTACCATGACTCCATCTGACCTGATTCGTTTGGAAAGCACAGGAATCCTCCCCAAAAGGTACCACAGCCTGCCCTTGGGCACAGGGTGTTACACAACAGGAGCCTCACAAACTTCTCTTCCCATCACTCTCACACAGAGACACTCAGAGTTTCTGAATTCAGTAATTTCCATTCAGTTTTTTCTGGATGTTTTGCAGGAGTTTGAAGTGTCTCCTCCCTCCTGTTGCACAAGGTGTGTGGGGAGCCCTGAGCCCTCTCTGCCCCACAGCTGGCACTCCTGCTCCCCTTCTCCCCACACACACGCACACAATTTTTTCCTGTTAGTAATTTTCCATAGAGGAAAGAGCCAGTAGGACACAGGAGTTTATGGGATGACACTCCCAGGTTGCAAGCAGCACATTAATTTAGTAAAGGACAGAGTCAGGAGCACCATTGACAGAGGTTTCCCAAATCTTTCCCCGCCCATGATTTGCATCCATGAGCTGCCCAGAGACTCCACTTCTGCATGTTCAAGGCACTTTGGAAACGCAGCATAGAAAAGTTTTATAAAAAGTTTTACTTGGAAAACAAGGAAGAACAATGACATAACTGCAGACAACAATAATAAAATTAACAAAATGCTAATGGCTACCCATTGCTTTGTCCTTGTTGATATAAAAAGTGTAACCTCAGATCCAGTGTACAAATACAAAAAAAATTGTGCATAATAAATGTACTATAATACTGTACATACAGCATAAACCGTTCAATGAGAATGAATTAAATATAGCTATTTGTCTTCCCACTCGGAAGACAAAAGAATAAAGTTCTGAAGTCCTAGAGTCAGTGTATAAACCCTTTCCAGGGGCTGAATCACGAGCCAACGGTATCCCTGAAAATCAGCAGAGTCAAATATTCCCTTCATGGAAGCCATTATTCATGGGACTGCTGGTTACGAGAAACTTGGAGAAAAAACCACAGTGTATCAACCGAGCCAATGTTAAATCCAGACCGAGTTCTTCCCATCTCCTGACTTGCTACTGGCACTGCTTTTGTTCGAACCCGCTTTGGATTTCTTCCCTCTGGAACTGCTGGGGTTGTTTTGGTTGTTGTAAGCCTGGATGGCAAGGTCCAGGCGGTCCTGAGCCACTTTGATTTCCCTCTGCAGGATCTCCAGGTCAGCAGGAATGTTGCCCTCGTTGCTGCCATACTGCTGTTCCTGAGCTATGTTGGCTTTGTTCTGCTTGTAGGCCATCTTGGCGTTGGACAACTCCGTGCACTGCATCTGCTCCGGCTTCAGCGTGATGTTGTAGCCCGGGGGAGCCGAGGGTGTGTTCCAGGTGAAGGGGTAGTTAAAGGTCCCAGAGTCAACCAGCTCCTTCTTCTTGGCATTCAGTGTGTCCCGGATGGTGCCAAACCCCAAGTGCAGCATCTCCCAGACATTCAGGAGCAGACACATGCAGCTCACCCCGTACATTATCAGCAGGAAAATGGTCTTTTCGGTCGGCCTGGAAATGAAACAATCGACGTTGTGTGGGCAGGGCTTCCTGCTGCACACGAACACGGGGCTCACCTGGAAGCCATACAGGAAATACTGCCCCACCAGGAAGCCAACCTCAAACAGGGCCCTGGCCAGGAGCTGCAGGACGTAAATCCTCATGAGCCCGTCCTCACGGATCTGCCGCCGGCTGTCGTGCTTGGCTTTGGCAGGGCTCTGCTTCTCTTTGCTCTCCCGCACACTCTCCACCTCTATCTCCGGGTACATCATCGGGTCTTCCTCGTGGTCACCCTCAGCTTCCTCCAAGCCCCGGTGCTGTTTCCAGCGGATGGGCAAGCTCCTCCTCCTGGCTCTCCTGCTGGCTTCACTGTGCTCCACCATCCGGGCGATTTTATGGATGGCGTAGCCTAAGTACAGCACCGAGGGAGTGGCCACGAGAATGATCTGGAACACCCAGAACCTGACGTGAGAGAGAGGGGCGAAGGAGTCGTAGCAGACGTTCTCACAGCCAGGCTGCTCCGTGTTGCACACAAACTTGCTTTGTTCATCATAATAAATGGATTCTCCTCCCACAGCAATTAGGACAATCCGAAACACAATCAACACTGTCAGCCAGATTTTGCCAACAAAGGTTGAGTGGTTCTGGATCTCCTCTAACAGGCGGGTCAGAAAACTCCAACTCATGGTGGTCAAATGAGTTTATCTAAAAAACAAAGAGAACCCCCAAATATTTATGAGTTGATCAGCTCAAGCCTAAATGGTTCAAACGCAACCAAGAGAGTCTGAAAACTCCAGACTTTTACACCCAGCTCCCATCCATGTTTGTGACCACCACCTGCTATCGGGATCCAGCTGTCAGAATCTGCTTGAAGATCCTACGTCTCCTCCGCAGGCTTTTGAGGAATCTGCTGTAAGAGAAAGTAGCAGTTCAGTATCATTTCATAAAAAATGTGCTCCCAAAGCTATTCCCCAGTCCCAAGAGAGAGATACATCTGCTCTGTATGTCACAGGTTGATAAAAACATTTAAAGTGGAAGCTGAAGACTCCAAAACACAGTGGATGGGAAGACAAGAGATTTTTGGGTGCTGTTGGCCATGTTCCACCAATGACAAGGGGATTTATTTTAATTTTCTAAAGCCTGGGCTGGTGATCATGGTCTCAGCCACAACCCACAGCAGACACTGTTGTGTCCAAGGGCAGTGCCAGCTGTCCTAATTCAAGGACAGGGATGGCCCAGCCCACCTGTGATGCAAAGGCAGGACAACCTGGTGGCCTGAGCAGTGGCACTCTGCAGGGCCAGCCTATGGACAGGGCTGGGCCAAGGAACTTCTAACTGTGCTCGTACCATCCTGTGGATGTGATGCCTTAAGTTTTTCTGCTCTGCTCTGGTGTGCAGCTTTTAGTTTTCTATTAAGGGTTCCTAGGATCTTTCCACAGGGTGGTGAAAACAAAACAGTCCCATTCCAGCTGGGGACTCAAGGACAATCTCTTCAAACTTCAGGCCCTAAGCATAAACAACATGAAATGAGGAGGACAGGCAAGCAAGCAAGGAGGATGAAACTTCATGATTTGAGGCTATTAATTGGACAGTTGACTTCTATATGCAAATGGACTAAAACCTATAAAGATGTGAGATCTCATGACCAAGCTCTCTTTTGCTTCCATCTTGCAGCCATCCAGGCAGGGCCACGACTGTGGCACTGGTAGTGCCAGGGTGTGGCCTTTGAAGGCCCCTCAATAAATATCCACTTTATTCTTCTTAACTCTGTGTAGCCTCTGCTCCAGCTCCTCTAGGCATCAGTTGGATTTGGGTCCAGCCCCTCGGGAGGCTCAACACCTTCCTGCCAGATTCAGAAAAGATTTTGGTGTGGATTTTCTAGTGAAAACCTGGTTAGAAAGAGTTACCTGTCAAAACTTTTAGAAGAGCTACTCCACAGAAGTGAGTGGTGGGTGGGTGAGGGCAGAAGGGACAGCGCTGGCAGGAGCTAAGCTGAGCCGGAACTGCCGGGCCTGGCCATGGTCCCAGGCCTGGCACAGCGTGCCACAGGTAACTCTGCCAAATTCCAATGGCTGCGGATTCCAGGTTGCCCAGAGAAGCTGTGGCTGCCCCTGGATCCCTGGAAGTGCTCAAGTGTTCAAGGCTGGACAGGACTTGGAGCACTGGGACAGGACTTGGAGCACTGGGACAGGACTTGGAGCAGCCTGGGACAGTGGAAGGTGTCCCTGCCCATGGCAGGGGTGGCACTGGATGGGCTGCAAGGCCCCTTCCAACCCAAACCATTCCATGACTCCAGGATAAATTTGCAATCCTAACAGTAAAAATCCCATCCTTGGAAACTCCTGTCTGGCAGCACTTTGAACAAATCCCAGCAACACTGCAGGCCCTCCTGGAGCTCCAAGGAGTGAAACTGGTAAAACACAGGAACAACTGTTGGACACTATTAGAGCAACAAGAGATGAGGCATCTTTCAGTCTTTTGATGATGTCAAATATAAATTTTTTAAAGATTATTAAAAGAAATTATTACATCAGAACAACATTTGGTGACAGATCCTGAACGCGGAACTGGACAAATTTCCAGCACTCTGATCTTAAAGGGGATTTATTCTTAACCTGAAGAAACTCCAGGAGACTGGAAGAAAACCAGTACTTGGAACTATTCAACTTCTTCCATGTAACTACAGAGTTGTTTATAGGCAAAATAATGAAATGTGAGGAGATACAAGCAACACAGAATTACAAGATATAAATGTGATCTCCCTCTGGTGGAATTCAGTGATTCACTGAAATGCCAAGAGCAGGGATATGGTGTGGATGGGCTGTGCAGGACATTTGATTTATCACTTCATGACACTGAGAGGAAAAAAATAGCACAGGGGAGTGTTTTAAAAGACCATATTAAGTGATCAGAAATAACAAAAGTCTTGACAAATGATTTCCACATTAGGTCCAAGATCAGTTCCATAATTACAGCAGCTCTGAAAATCCCTGGCAGCCAGGCTGGATCTTCCCAAGCTCAGCTGGGGAGTGGTTGCTGGCAAAATGGGCCCATGGGACACAAGTTTGCAGGCTGAGACCTGGAGATGAGTTACCAGTGGTACAGGAAAACAGGGATTGCTGGGGAGGCTGAGGCCCCTGGAACAGCTCCACTGCCTGAACCACACTCAATGCAGCTCAGGACCAGCAGAGCAGGGTTTGTAACAGCGGGAGAGGCTGCTGTGGGTGTCAGGTAACAGGGAAGGGAATGAGGCCCCTGAAGGATCAGGGTCTCAAGGAGAGCTGCTGATGCAGTGATGGATGTGAGCCCTGGCTGTGTCACCTGCCATCAGGAGCCAGGGGGCTGATCTTACCTCCTTGTTAGCGAGACAGCCCCGGGCGCCTGCGGCTGCATCCTTCAGCACTTGCTCCAGCATCAGAGAGAGCACACAGGAGGCTTAAAACCAGCTGAGGGATGGGGAAGATGCCTAAAAGTGAGTGATTTAGAGAGATCAATTTGTTTAGTTACAAAATATAGGAGGAAAATGAAAATGAATCCCAATAGCGATGAATCAGAACCATGATGTGCCATCAAAATTACCAATTAGGACAAAATCTCTCACTCAGGTGGACAGGCCACCTGCACTCAGCCCTGAAGAAGGACATGTTTAAATCAGATGTGTTCCACAGATAACAACTATTAGAGGTGCGTGAAATCCTCCCAAGGCTTCCATTCAAGATTCTCTTCAACACAACCTTGCTGCCATCATTCCACAGAGCACTGGCTGAAATAACAGGTTTGTAACAGAAAAAGAGACCAGAGGTTCCAGTCCCAGTGCAGCCCCTTCCTGCAGCAGGGCTTCAGCACCCCCATTTCAGAAAGGCACCCCAGTGCAGCTCTGCCACCTGAGCTCTGTGTCAGTGGGTGAGACAGTGCAGAGACACCTCACACTCAGCATTTCCCACTCAGTTCGGAGTCCAGATGAAGGGCACAGTCAGTCTGGGGGTCCTGCACATGCCTGAGAAGGCTGCAATGGGCAGCAAAGGCAGGTGAACCCCACATCTGGGACAAGAGGTTAACAGAGGGGAGGAGCCCCAATACCCACCTCCCACCACATTGCTCTGCCCATCTCATCACCCTGGGCACCAACAGGACAGGCATGTCCCCACTGGCACCTCGTGATTCATCAACTAAAAAAGAGATAAAACCCAAAGGAGTTTAAGAGGTTAATTCTTATCCCCTGAAAATGTCAGGGCCACACTTTTCACTGAAAGTAAAATACTAAGTAAATTTGAAATTAATTAAACACTGTTGCCAATGTAAATTTGGAGTAACAGCAGGAACAAGCCTTTAAATTTTCATATACTGTCACATTCCTCAGAGGTTAAGGACAGGGAAGTTTGAAATGAGTGCAAATTTCAGTAAGAGAATTTTTACTTTTAGACAAGCTGCTACCTCCCATCTAAGAAACTTCTCCGAGATACATGCCAGCTTTTCATGGTGCATTTTCTACCTGCAGAAAGGCAGCAACGCAGGAATCATCCCTTTGATTCCCAACCCCAATTCCACCAGTTGTAGCAATGCACAGAGTGCCAGACCTATGTACAGACATGTGCTGGGGATTCCACTGCCCTGGGATGCAGGAGGATTTACTCAACCTATGGTTAACAACCAGGACCTGCCAATTAGTGTGTCCTGGCTATGGAGCACTGGAGCTGCCCCAGAGCTGATTCTCTTCGCCAAGAAAGTGTCACTTTGTCCATTTAGTCCTAGTCCTGAGCAGACCTGCTGGGACAAACACAGGCGGACCCACGCGCAGGCAAAGAACTTCCTGGTCTTTAAGCAAATGCTTTGGTTCAAGCAAAATGACCAGTCATTAAATCTTGGAAAGGTTCAGCCCATCCAAATTAAATGAAGTACAAACCCAAGAACTTCCAAGCAGAATTCCGGGGGTGTCCTTCCGTTCTGTGGGATCAGCCAAGGTCAGAGGGGCCCGTTCTGCCTCCCCACCACGTGCTGCAGCACCCAGACACATCACAGTAACCTTCACCCAACATGCACCCACGCTCCTGCATCTGTTGTTTCTGGCAACATTTAACTCAATAATTTTCCAATGTTTGAAAGAAAAGTCTATGGACACTGACACGCATCTGAGAAAGACAGAATGTCAGCAATTTCAGCTTATTTAAGTCATGCCAGAAAGTGCATTTGAGAGAGACTTTCATTCCTTGTATTTGTCATAAGTTCATTTCAGCACTTCCAGCGGAGGAGGCTCGTTGGAGCGGGCAGGATCCATGATGAAATATCAGGAGGCTTATCCCTGACAGCAGGCCGGCTCCTGAATTAAAGCTTTGCAGGCGCTGACATCCAGAGAGAATGAAGAAGAATTTGGAGCAGGTACATGGGAAAAAAGAAATCAGCTTCAGGTGAAGCATTTCTGGAGTTAACACAGCTGTTGTTCACACACAGCCAGGGAATGGCTCCTCAGGCGTGCCCCCTCCTCTACCCAGCCCATGGGGCATTGGCTATGAATTTAAACATTTTAATATTTAAAATTTCACTTCCTTTCAGCTTTTTCCTCAAACAGAGATGTCTTCCCACCACTCAGGGTGGGAAGAACTACCCCATGGAGCAACAGTTACTGTAAAACGCTGAAAATCCTGCCCTTGGATGGCACAGCTGAGGTGTGGCAGGGACAGCAGTGGGGCAGGAAGAAGCTGCAATGCTCCAGCAGTGTCCCCATTCCCCCGAGATGGAACAGGAGGGCAGCACAGCCAGCACCAGGTGGGTGTCAAGGCAGCCTCACTCCAGGCTGTCAAATCCCAAAAACCTTCAGAACCATCTCCTGGCCTTGTCTCAGCACAGACTAGGCCCAGCCCAGTACAAACTGGAGCCCCTTGGCTCCAGCTCAGTATAAATTGGCAGCTACAACCCAGAGCACCTAAGCAGGAGGGTGCAGGGAGTGCTGGTTTGGTTTGGCATTAGGCAGCTGGACTGGATGATCCATGTGGATCCCATCCAAGCTCTTCTGGGATGTTTCTGTGGTACCAGGACTCATTTCATGTCACTCCATCAGTGACAGGAGTGGGGCTGGGCACAGCCTCAGCACGTCCAAGGATGGCACCAAGCTGAGGGGCACAGCTGATACCCCGCAGGGAAGGGATGCCATCCCTAGGGATCCTGACAGCCTGGAGGAGTGAGCCATGGGAACCTCACCAACTTCAACAAGGCCAACTGGAGGGTCCTGGATCTGGGCTGGGGTAATCCCCAACAGCAGCACAGACTGGGAGTGGGGGGATGGGGAGCAACCCTGCAGGGAAGGACCTGGGGATACTGGAGGATGAACAGAATGTGAACCAGCAACAGTCCAGACATTCAAGTGTCCCCTGGGCTGCATCCAAAGCAGAGGGGGCAGAAGGCAATGGGGGAATTCTCTGGAGCCCCCAGCACAGGACACACATGAACCTTTTGGATGGAGTCCACAGAGATGTTCCAAGGGCTGGAGCACCTCTGCTACGGAGACAGGCTGGGACAATAGGAGTTGTTCACCACAGAGAAGGAAAGATGGGGAGACCATCTTGTGACCTCAGTTTAAATGGAGCTTGTAAAAAATGGGGACACTTTATCAAGGTCTGTCGTGATAGGACAAGGGACAATGCTTTTAAACCATGAGTGGGCAGGGTTAGACAGGATATTTTACCATGAGGGTGGGGAGGCCCTGGCACGGGGTGCCCAGAGCAGCTATGGATGCCCCTGGATACCTGAAAGTGTCTAAGGACAGGTTGGATGGAGCTTGGTCTAGTGGAAGGTGTCCCTGCCCTTTGGCACAGAGTGGTGGAGGAAATTTCTCCCTAAATTTCCATATTTCACCTCCTCAGCACCTCCTCAGACACAGCTTCTCTGCAGGCTTTCCAGCCTCAAGGCAGTTGTTAAGGAGAATGAATATATCTCCAGAAGACTTTTTTCCTCCCTAAATTATGTCTTCCCAGGTCATGCTAATGAAATTTGATTAATTTATTAATGATTTATTTGTTTAGCTTTGTTTTTAAGTAGTTTAAAAAGACATGTGCTGAGCAGGAAAAAAAAAACAAGAAATGCATAGCAATTCTGTTGTTAATCAAAAGAGGTTTCATGCTGCATGAAAGTGAAATTGGGCCCACAGGCTAATTAAAACAGTATTTGAATTAGGATGAATGAATAATTAGCATTATTCATTCAGATCTCATTTACATTAAAAAGTAAGAAATTACATGATTTACAAGTACTTTTGAGGAAGCATAGGGGTTCCTCTGGTTTTTTCTTAACCTGGAAAACGAGTAAGACTTTACTGCTCAAGAAAGCAGAGAGGCATGACAAGACCCAGCACTGGAACGGTGCCAACACATCCCAAATCTGGTGAGCCTTGTGCTGATGCCACCTGCATTCCCTGAGCAGCAATTCCAGTGTCCAATGTCCTGAGTGACACAAGGGCAAGGATGTGGGGATATCCCTGGAATGAGACAACTCACAGCTATCACCCCTCTATCCTCTGTGAAGGAAGTGGGTCCAATCACTAACAATTTTACTCCTATTTTCAGCAATAAAGACGAAAAAGAATAAGAAAAGTGCACTGCATTTTATTTTTAATCTTATAGAATACTCGGGAAGGAAAAGGCTGGGACTTTTTGGAGAGCACACAGTGCTCTTTCAAATAAATCCTCTGTCATCTGGCAGGGCTCACGTGGCGACAGCAGAGAATGGTTTGGAAAAAGCCACAATGTCAATGTCAATTTGGAAACCATTTCTGAATGGTGCCTTCCAATCCCAGGCATGCTAACAAGGCTCTGCTGATTCCCAGACCAATCCCCCGAGTCTAAAAAACCCCACGCTGAATTATGAGACCACAGATCCTATGTAGGATATAAATAGAACAGGAAAATATGGGTAAGAGGTAGGGATATAATAAGATTCTTGCGCTGTCAAAAAAATAAAGATGTCAAGTACGTATCTTTTTGAAAATCAACATATACCCAGCCGAGCACTGAGCTTACAGATAAACTGGAATTTGCAGCTAAGACATGAACCTCCGGTCGCCTCGGCGTGCCCTCTAGGTACTGCTAACATGGGAAGCCAAGTGACAATTTTAGCAACACTCCCCCGCAGTGACAAAATTCAAATGAAATCACAACGTGTTTTGTGCTGGCCCAAAGCAGCTTTTCCTGCACCTACAGCAAGCGTGCTGCTGCAGGAGCAGCGTGTGCAGGCCAGGCACCCGGAACACGCAGATCCCGCACGAGGACAGGACGGGCTGAGCCCGGCTCGAGTTCATCTGAGAGCAGGAGCCTGCAGTGACAACAGGCTGCATGGAGAATGGAGGCTGGGCTGTGCGGTGTCTGTCACCTCATGAGATTTTTGGAGGCCTGTTGTGGGGTCTGTGTCACCCTGAATCCCTTCACACATGCTCGGCAATCAGCATCCCTTCCAAAGGATGGGAATGAGGTGTTTCAGCTCAGAGACTGCCAGAATGAGCTCCCAGTTTGGCATTTCTTGTATCCTAACACCAGCCTGAGGCTGCTCCTCACACCCAGCCTGCACATGCCAGGTATCAGGAGGCAGAAGTGCCAGCACTGTGTGTGCTTGTGAAAAACGAGGTTCACTTTCCTGGTAGATTTTAAAAGGTTTAATAAAAAAAAGACAATAAGAGACAAACAATAAAGTAAAAGGTTGTAACACCAGGTGCTTGGCATTCAGCCAAGAGCACCCCTGCTGTTTTGGAGACACCCCTTAAATTCATCAGCCCGTTGCATATTCATAGACCTATCACACATTTTTAAACTTTTTTATAAACTATTTTCCATATTCTAGGAACTGTTTTACATGGCTACTCTTTGAGTTTGCCTTTTTAGAGCATGTGTGTTTCTTGGCTGTGGTTTTAATTTATTTTTATTATTAGTCTTAATTTGGGCTGTGGTCTTCAATTTTTTACAGATGGTTGGTGCTGGTAGCTGGTGTACCAGTAGCAGGTGTCTTCACTGGGTTTTATCCAACCAAGCAGGTAGTTCACTTACTACAAAGATACTTTATTAGCCTATGTTACTACTAAAGAAAACTATATCTTAAAAACCATTTCAACACCACACATATGGTATCCACCCTAATATTTGCGAAAAGCCAATACCATAATATGTATTTACAACAGTGGTGATGCGAAATGGGATCAAGGAGGAATAAAGTGGTCAGAGACTTGTGTGCTGCTTCAGCCACACTGAAACCCCTCGGGCAGCCTCGGCCACACCGACACCGACACCAAACCCTGGGGAACCAGCACAGTGCAGGGACTGGAGCCTGCAGCAGGAACCAATCCCCTCCTCCACACCCTGCTGGCACATGAGGAATAATCCAGCAAGGAAGAGCTACAGGAGCTCAGAACCAACCCAGTGTTTACTCCACAGCACTCCCTCTGTCCCCTCTCCTCCAGCCTCACACATCTCACAGCTCATCTCCACCACAGTTTAACCCCACTGAGCCTGGATGGTTTGAGCAGCTCTGTAGGAACTGGGCTCCTGCAGCACTGGCAGGTCCAGCACGACCCACCAGGCCCTGCCTGCTCTTGCTCCTCCATGTAGAGGAGCCAGTGAAGCACAGGAAAGCTTTCCTGGTGTAATTCAGTTGGATGCTGAAGACAATTACAGGGAATTACAGGGCAGGTAAAAGACCATTTTTTTTTTAAGAATTTGAATCAGAAGTTCAAGCCATACCAGGGAAGGGAAAAACCCAACACTGCTGCTCTGAGATCAAGAAGACCAAGTGTTTACCCAAATCCTGAGCTCTTGGATTACCAGCCCAGGCTGTCTGCAGACAACAGATACCCTTAAAATCCAAAGATCCAGATGGCATCCTTGAGAAAGCCTGTTCCCACCAGCTGAAATGACCATCAGACTGGGTGAACGTGGTGGCCTCAGTGGGCTTGGGCACAAAACACTCCTGAGTGTGAGCTGCCAATTCCCATTCTTCCTGCCACGGGGATCCTGCAGGCTTTTCCATGAGGTGATCACACACAGTCAGCACTCATCTCCCCAACACCACGTTCTTCCTAGGAGCAGCTCCTGGACCAGGCATCCATCTTATGAGGCACCACGGGCTCCTCAGCTCAGGGCTACTAAACCACGGCTCAGACACACAATGCACTACCTCTTGACAAAACATGGGACCAAACACCCCAACACTGACCGGTCTGAGGCTGTGACAGCCCCTTTGTAAGTGACAGAGCTTTACTTCAGTCACTTCTGAAGGTGCTTAAACCCTAAGCTCCCTTGTACCAAATGCATCACTTTCAGAAATGTGCAATATTCTGATAGCTGGTAGTTTAAACCAGCACACCCCAAAGCAGGGTCAAGCAGAGCAGGTTGGAAGGCCCTTGTCAAGCCAGGTTTTAAACACCTCTGAGGATGGAGACACCACTGCTCTCCGGGCAGCCTGATCCCATTAAACACCTCCAGAGACACAAGCATTGAAAAGTCAGATTGGGCAGTGTGATCCTACATCTGACCACACACACAGTAAGAAAAGCTTTTCTTATGTTTAAGTGGAATTTTCTGTGTATCAATTTTACATCATCATTCCCTGGGGACCATGGAGAACAGTCTGGGCAACAGCAACAGGAGTAAAGCAATTCATCAATCTTTCCTGTAAGAATGAACACAACAGAGAGGGGACAAGTTGCAGGGACTTGAGCCACACAAGCAAGTGAAACTGTGACCTGAGATCCTTTCAACTGCCACACAGTGCTACTTGTACTGGTATGATATAACAAAATACATTATTAAAATATTAAAAATATTGTTCTGCTGCCTATTGGGAACTGTGTTCCCAGAAGTTATTTTAACAAACATGGCAAATGGAAGGGTAAAGATGGAAAAATTGCAATGGGGAAAATGACAAAAGGCAGGCCCTGAGTGGCCAACAGCAATTCAAGTGAGAGTGTGGTGGATTGGGCCTGGGGTTCTTGCACACACCTGCCAATGAATCCCAGGGATTCAGCCCCTTCCAGGACACACTCACCAGTCTAGGAACAGCAGAGGGAAAGAAAGGAAGGGCAGAGAGTGCCCTGCTGCAAACTCTGCCTGGGAACAGCAGAGAGAAAAGGCAGGAAGGAAGGCAGGCAGGCAGGCAGGCAGGCAGGATGGAAGGAAGGAAGGTGAGAGAGAGAGAAAGAGAGAGAGAAAGAGAGAAAGAGAGAAAGAAAGGAGAAGAGAAGAGGAAAGAAAAAGAAAAAAGAAAAAGAAAAAGAAAAAGAAAAAGAAAAAGAAAAAGAAAAAGAAAAAGAAAAAGAAAAAGAAAAAGAAAAAGAAAAAGAAAAAGAAAAAGAAAAAGAAAAAGAAAAAGAAAAAGAAAAAGAAAAAGAAAAAGAAAAAGAAAAAGAAAAAGAAGCAGGGAGTGTCCTGCTGCAAACTCTGCCTGCGCAGGCAGGCCCAGCACCAGCACTGCCCCTCAGGGGACACCTGGGGACATGCAGGGTTTAGCAGAGCCCAGACAATGCAAACCCACCTGTGACACCCAGGGAACAGCAGCACCTGGGCCCACCCAAAACCTCCGACCACGACCCCAAGCACTGTAGCGAGGCAAGAAGGAACAATCCTGTTTCCCTGGACAGACCCACAAGGGCCCAAAGGGAAGAACACACAGAACCTCTGGGCACTGCATCCCCAGCAGGCACTGAGGGACAGGGGATCCTGGGGAGCAGGAGCTTTGGACAGGCTGCAGCACCCACGTGCTTACCTGGATCCCTGCAGCTCTCTGGCAGCGAGCTCTGGGGAAGGCCATCCTCAATCCCACACCCTTCCAGTCAGGCATCAGAGGTTTCCCTGCCTTGATGTGATCAGCAATTCAAATAACCACAACACCCCTTAACTACACCCAATTCCACTGCAGCCAACAGCTCCACAGCATTTCCCCAGCGGGCTCCTCCTCTGTGCTCAGAGCGACGAGTGTCAAAAGAAAATGACACACTGGAAGCAGCTGACCCAAATATCACTCTCACGGCCATTTCAGGAAAGGAGAGAGAAGCCAAAAGAGAGCAATTCTGTCGGCTTCTGTACATCAGAATGAAAGGCTCTCTCTTGGCTGAACGGGAGGCAATTGGATGGGGATGAACACCTAATGCTCCCACCACCATCTTATGACAGTCAAGAGAAACCACGACAGTGTTTGCTTCATAGATAAGCCTCAAAAACTACCATGAACAGCTTGTAAATGAAACAGACACCACACACCCCGACACAGTCTGCCACAACGTCCCCAGTCACCCATCCTGCAACATAGCAGCTGCTTCTCTGTGACCCACATTCGAAAAAAAGAGTTTTATTCCCCAGCTCTATCTGGTCTAGTGGGAGCCACCGCCTCAGCCTACAACTCCACCAAATCCACATCACATTTTCTACAACAGCAGCTCTGCAGAGAGGGAAGGATGTTCAGAGGCAGAGGACACTGCAAACCAAAGCCTCACCACTACAAACCCTTCCCACCATGCTGGTGCTTTCAGGCCACCCAGTAGTTGGAACACCTCTGCTAAACTGTGCCTGGATTGTTCCTGTGCTGGGACACAGAGCAGCAGAGAGCCTCGCAGCCCCCTGTGACTTCACCCAGCTCTGCAGGTGCTCTGCAGAGCACCAAGCTGAGCAGGACAGCAGCCAGCTGTGCCAAATGGCACAACAATCCATGGGGATGGTGTTGGAATGGACAGCCAAGGACAGCACCTTGCCAGAAAACAGGTCCGCAATAAGCAAGCACCTCACTCACTCTACTGCTGCTTCAACTTCTCCCAAGCTGCTAAACCACAGAAACAGCTGAAGAGTTTTGTTTCAATAAAGTTGGTTTTACACAGTTTATTCTGAGACAAGGAGCAGACTAAGGCAGCAGATTGCCATACTGGCATTAAAATGTTACTCCAGCTTGAGTTCAACAGGAGTCTTAACAGTTTTATTTTGCCAAAGATAAAATTTAGAATATAAATATGCACATAGATTCACCGACTTATTTGTTGAAAAAAAAAAATCCTGTAATGAAATAAGAAACATAAAACTGTCCTTTTCTGAAAGACTTGAATACTTTGAGACCCCCTTGGGAAGAGACCTGAAGCACTGATGAACTCCCCATGCTCCATCACTCCAGCTGGGAAACACACACACCAACTGGGGCTTTTCTTCCTGAGAACAGCTGGAAATAACTCCTGTTTTATGAAAGGAGGCCAGAAGCTCTTTTCCCAGTGACAGGCACGCTGCACCAAGCACACAGTGGCAGACGGGTCAGTTTTTCCACCCGACTGCTTTCCATGGCCAAGGATTTTATCTGACTTATTATCGACACAGATTGGGACAATTAGCAGCAAACTGAAGACAGATCATCCTCCCCAGTGCTTAACTCGGGCATGAGACTTGACAGAAGAGCATCAAGGGGAGCAGGGGATGGTGTGTTCTGTGCTGGGGGGCTGCTGGAGGTAGGAAAAACCCACTGAGACACTGCAACCACAAACATGGTCAGGGCGACAGTGCCAAGCTTCCCCCAGCTTCTTATTTCCAAACTTCCAAGATTTTAGGAGGTTGGTGATATCTTGTTAGTCACTGAATGAACTTCATGCTTGCTCTGTAATGTCCTCTTCAAGCTCCAGCCAGGAGATCACCTCTATTTGGCACACCCGGGAATGCACAAGGGTGGGCCACTTCCTAACAGAGCCCAGCAAGTCTGCTTGCAAAAACATCCTTAATACAAAGGGTAATCGTGCATCTGCTGTATCACAGCTCGTTCACTCTCACAAAGGGCAATTAGCTGCAGATAAGATCACTCCTGATAAGGAACCACTGGCTGTTTGGAGGATTGTCTCATTAAGGCAGGATTGTCTCATTAAGGCAATAGCACCCACTCTGCCAAACAGTCACAGACTGGATTGCGTTGGAAGGGACTTCAAAGCCCATCTTGTTCCTCCTCCTGCCATGGGCAGGGACACCTTCCAGTACCTCAGGCTGCTCCGAGCCCCGTCCAGCCTGGCCTTGGACATTTCCTGGGATCCAGGGGCAGCCACAGCTTCTCTGGGCCAGGGTCTTACCACTATCACGGTAAAATATTTCATTCTAATGTCCCATCTAACCCTGCCATCTCTCAGTTTAAAAGTGTTGTCCCTTGTCCTGTCACTACAGACCCTGGTAAAAAGTCCCCATTTTTCTTCTAAGCTCCTTTATAAGCTGAAAGGCCACAGTAAAGTCTCCTCAGATTCTTCTCTTCTCCAGCTGAACACCTCCAGGTCTCCCAGCCCATGAGCAGAGCAGAGCCGTTCCAGCCCTCAGACCATTCCCACTTCAGATTCCCAGCTGCATCTTGACAGAGTCTCCCTGCAGAAAGCCACCGTAAGGAACAGGCTCAGCTTTAATACCACTAAAAGAGATAACAAACCCATCCAGGGAAAATGATGTGACTCCTTTACACATAACTCACAGCACCAGGAACAGCTCCAGGCTCTTCGCCAGCTCCGTCCCCTGGGACTCACTGGGAAACTGGTTCCCACTGCAGGGACTGGAGGGAAGGTTACAGAGCAAAGAGCCAAACTGAGGAGTCCCAGCAGGGAGGGCTGGATGAATTAATGGAGCAGGGAGATGGACCCCAGCCTGGCTACAGCCACTCCTAAAACTGTCTTGGGACAGGGAAGCAACTGCAAGACGAGTTGTGAAGAAAATGCTGGCAAAGTGTAGTTCTCCAAACCCAACATTCACACAGGACTAATGACACAGAGCCAAATTAGTGGGCATTGATTATCTGTACAAATACAATAAACCAGGGAAAAGTCAGCATGGCTTCTGGAAAGGCACTTCCAGTCCCACACAGGGCTCCGGATCTTCTGGATTTTAACCTCTGCGAGTCTCTCTCATCTGAGGCTTCCTGTAGGGACCCCAAAAGGCCACTGGAAAAGGGACTGTCCCTCTATGGAGAGACAACTGGGTGGGAGACAAGGGAGCAGGAGTAAACAGTCATTTCCTGCAAGAGAGGGAAGTCAGAGCAGGGGTCACAGGGAGAGGCTGGGACCTGTGCCAGACTAGGACACTGTCTGGATGTGACCCAGGATCCTGATGGAAATATTCAAGGGGAGGTGGAAAAGCAACCATGAAGAGCAGCACAGGGACCACATGAGTCTATGCAACCTGGAAATAAAATGGCAGATGGAATTCCACATGGATAAAGTGATGCTTACATTGAATAAAACAAATAAATCTCAATTTCACCTAAAAATAGATATGCCCTGAGATGGCCTCAGCAAGCAGGAGATCTTGGGGCTGTCAGGCTGCTCTGTGAATGCTCTGGCACTGCTCAGCACAGCCCCAAAACAGTGTTTCACCAGTGTCAGAGGACAAGCACACCCAGCACATGCTGCTGTGCCAACCTGAGTGCCCACGGCTCACCCATGGAGTGTGGCTCTGGTCACTCTGCAGTGCCACCCTGAGTGCCCATGGCTCACCCATGGAGTGTGGCTCTGGTCACTCTGCAGTGCCATCCTGAGTGCCCACGGCTCACCCATGGAGTGTGGCTCTGGTCACTCTGCAGTGCCACCCTGAGTGCCCATGGCTCACCCATGGAGTGTGGCTCTGGTCACTCTGCAGTGTCACCCTGAGTGCCCATGGCTCACCCATGGAGTGTGGCTCTGGTCACTCTGCAGTGCCACCCTGAGTGCCCATGGCCCACAAATGGAGTGTGGCTCTGGTCACTCTGGCCAGTTCCTGTCATGGGAACAGAGGAGAACAGAAGGAGATGGAGAAGAGGTATGGAGTGGCTGGTGAGGGAAGGACAGTGAAAAATGCAAGAAGGCTGAGGGGGGGAAACAGGCAGGGAGCTGTGACACCTGGAGTAGCCTGGAGAAGGAAAACCCCTTAAAAACTGCAAGCCAGAGCAGTGCCTTAGGCAAGGGTAAGCCTGTAGGCACAAAGGAGTCAAATGTTGAGAGAGTCCAGAGCTCCTCCCATGCTCTTCTGCAGTCCCCACATGGGACAGGTCAGAAACAGGACTCTGGAGCAGGCAAGATTCCACCTGATCCATGTGGCTGCTCCAAAGGAGCCAGCAGCGAGTGGCTCCAGGTGTTGGGGAAAAAGCCCCTCCATGAAGCAGCTGAAAGAGAGGCACCAGCAGATGGCAAAGGGAACGAAATTGATACATGAGGCTGTTAATCACTGCTCAGTTCCAGCCCCCTGGAATTCTGTATGTGCCAGACAATCCCAGGCAATCAGAACACCTGAAGGGCAGTGATGATTTATTTCTGTCCACGGCTCTCCAGCACAACCCTGCAGGGAATCAGATTCTGCAGACACCCAGATCGATACAGCTTGGTCACAGATTGCAAAGAGAGCAAGAGCAGGCAAGGAATACAAACCAAGCTGGGGATGGCACTGTGGAGAAGGCTCCAAGGCAGCTCCAGAAGGAGCAAAGACTTCACACGAACCAAGGAATAAAGATAATTTCCATATGGCGCTGTGGAAGATCACCGTGTGCTTCCTCCCAAACACTTCAATTTTATTTTGCTTTATAATATCTCAGGAATCACAGTTTCCACCATGAAAATTCTTCTCATTTCAAAATAGTTTAACTCCATATCTGAGCAGCAGCTGAATAACTCCTGTGAATAAATCTGCTGCAAGTAAAATTTAGTCATTTCTCAACTACTTCAGTGTTTACCATGAGAATCAGGAGATTTTTAGGAGGACATGCTGCATGCACAGCAGCACACCTGCAAGACATATTAGGAATTTTAACTATTTTAATTCTATGCCATTAAAAAATGTACTGACACCTAGGCCAGGCCCATGAGCACAACCTACAACAACCCCCTTGCCTGCCTACAGACACATCTCTAACCTCAGGACTGTGCAGCAGCGGGTGTCATCTCTGTCCCTGAATCCACAGAGAGCCAGGCTTCCAGGAGTTAACAAGGAGTCAAAACTCTCCCTCAGGGCAACATGGGCACACACAAGACATACAATCACCCTTCCAGGCTCTTGACTATTTTAAGCAAGAAAGAGATACAGAACTTCACAGGCAATGGCTCGTTCTGAGTCTGGCAGGGCTGCACCACTCACCCGGGATGTCACCGCGGGCAGGAGCTCCATCCCCTGCTGCCACCAGCATCATCCTTCATCCTGTAGGAGCTGCATTCTCGAGGCACACCACAGCCAGACCCATGTTTAGACCCAGAAGTCATTTTTCTACATTCCCTCATCACAAAAGCAGAGTGGACAGAAGCATCCCCAAGACGTGGCACTTTTTGGGAAGACTTTGGGGATGTTCAGAGGAGAGGGAATGCTGTGCACAGCCACCTACAAGGCAAACACTGCACCCCAGGCCAGCAGATTAACGGGACACCAGAGCGGGGGCTCGACGGAAAATCATCAAATGCAGTTGTCAGCCTCCTCCAGCGCCACTGACTGCGACACTGGGACTGGAAAGGACGCGAGGCACAATCTGCTGGTCATCCATATGGATGCCTCCCTCCTTCAGTCCTCCTAAGTATCTCAATCGAGGTCAGGCATGCACACTCAGACTCGTTTTCTGACAAATTTGTAACTAAAAAGCTGGAATTAATAACTGTGAGAGCCCAAAGCTGGTTTCATGGACTTGTTTAGGCAAAAAAGCTGGCTGACTCCACTAATTTCCAATTTCCATCTAGGCAAGGTAATAGAGAGAAATCCTTCATTCCCATTTAAAAATGTAAATCCCAGCTCAGTGAGTCATATAAGCACATGCCTAATGCAAAGCTTGAAACAAATCCTGCTAATAATCCGGGCTGCTCGCTTATTTACAGCTAGGCATGGCTTAAGTACCTGGATGATCTGGAAATACCCTCGAGCCCCCGGAAAAGAGCCTAAACTAGGCTGGTCTGGGAATTAATTACAGTGGTATGAGCAGAACTGCTAATATGAACCGGGAGAGGACTCTGTGTGTGTGTGCTGAAGCATCTGTTCAAGTTTAGGCATATAAAACATTTTTCAGCCCAATGACTCCAGAGGGAAATGCCTCATACATCAGCTCATCTGACTCAATTTTTCCATCACATTTCCTTTCATACAGTTTTGTCCATAAATACACTATTTGTTTTTTCCAAATATAGATTTTTATTTATAGTCAGAAAACCCTGTAACTTGTGTTATTGCTTAAAGCCCTGGGTTCTGCTTCGAAACAGAATCATTGAGGAATTACTGACCAGTACGGAGGTATGAAACCAAGTTCTCTGTGTTTGCAGAACTAAAAGGAATTTCTTTTTGCTCCAATATTTGCCATTTTCAGCATCTCCTTCACCAGGAATCAGCAGTAAGATCACAACTGCCCAGCCACACATTGTGTATGTCAATTAACCCACACCACATCCAGGAACTTTCACCTTAAATCTTCATTTTACACCAAAACAAAGTCAAGTTCTTTAAATCCCCAAACAGATCTTCCAGATAGTTCTGAATTTGGGGAGAACTGCGCATCACTACCTGAGCAGTGATAAAATTCATATATATGGTATGAGGAGGTCAGAAAAGGAAATGCTAACATTGCCCTTTTCCCTCCAAGAAACATTTTGAAGATAAATTCCTTTTTGTAGCTTTTAATGGAAAGCAACGAGCCTCCCCAAACCAGGACCAAGAACGGGTAATGAATGGGAAATTTGGTGATTTTGACATTTTAAAAACATGGGTTTTTTCAAGAGCGGGATTTACAGACTGAGCAATACTGAACTCAGCAAATAAAATGTGATTTAATACAATTTGACCATTATTAACCATAACTGGAGTCAATAAAAAGCACAGCCTGTTATTCCATGGCACAAGCACGGGACAGTGGAATTGCACTCATGCTGCTCGCGGGAAGTGCCGAGAGCAGCTGGAAACACTGATAAATGCCAAGGGCTCCTGCAATAAACCCTCCACTCCCTTCCAAAGCAGGGCACGCAGAGGTGGCCGTGCAGCCACCCGTGAGGGGCTGGCAGCAGGGTCCAGGCACCATCTGTAACTCAGGGAGTCTCCCATCCTGCTGGGCAGGAATGTGCTTCCCTGTGCAGGTCAGCAGAGACAAAGCAGAGCCACCATAAAAATCAGGGAATAGTAACGGAACTTTTAAAATGGCAATAATTTGCTTCCTATTAAGCAGATTAAAAATACATAAATCTGGAGCACAAGTCAACTCTGTGGAGTGGCAGCACAGAACAAAGGCTGGAAGCAGGGTGGGAGCAAAGGATCACCTTCCCCCTAATGAGGCAGCAGCGCCCATCCCCCGGGAGCGACAACAAAGGGGTCCATTATCCACAGGGTTTAACTCCAAGTGTTTAATGATTGCTACCCTCGTCCGAGTTCCTGCTGGGGTTTAGAGAATCCTGTCCGAGCAGGAAGGGTGAGGCACCAAAGAGGTACCTTGTACAAGGCAACGCTCCTTGTGACTTCCATGCTTAAAAAAAGTGCTGAAAATCTGAAGTGGCATAAGGAAAGCGCCACGAGATCAGCCCCCTCTCCCTAGCTCCAGGCTGGTGGTGAGGCTGCAGCCTGATTTCTGAGAATCACAGAATATCCTGAGCTGGAAAAGACCCACAAGGATCACCCAAGTCCAACTCCTGATTCCATCACTTCTTTCCCCAGCCAGCGGCCCCTTGCAGGTGCCAACGACCACAAATCACCAAAAGCAAGCAGGGTCTGGGGGGAATTTTGTGAACTCTGTGGTGTTCCAGCAGCTCTCTGTGGAAAGCTCACTATTCCATAAGGACTGCTGGCTCTCCAGCATCACAGCTGGGTCAGGAACGAGGCGTCAGTGGCACTGCCGAGCTCTTGTGCCTCCGGATTCCCTGGCTCCAGGTCCCCAGAGAAGCACCAAGGCACTGGATTTTCAGTGACCCAAATCCATAACACACCCAAGCAAGGCACCTTCTGGATTATCCAACTCCTAACTGGGTGTTCCTAGGCTGCCCTGTTGGTCCTGAGTGGCTGGATCACACCTAAGTACACCTCAAGCACTGCATCTCATCCTTTCCTTGGCAAAAGTGGTGGATGAGGAAAGTCTGGGGATTTTTTTGACTGACAAAGTTGCTGGCAGTCAGCAAATTACTAAATCAACAAATTTAGGTATTAAAATTCATCACAAACCCTCAATCAGTGATTAGATTTCACAGCTTTTAAGAAATTTGTTCTTGCAAACTCTAGAACCATCCAAACCCAGAAAAGACTTTCTAAGATAAAGCAAAATAATTTCCACACCAATTACCTTTAGAACCACAGAATTCTTAGAAAAACTGTGCCTATAATTAAAATTCTCCAGGGTGTACCAAAATCTTTACTGAATTCTTAAAATTGGTCTCAATTTTCCCACCATCGGGGTTTTAACTTTCCCCCTACCGGGGGCTGGGATCCCTGGAACTCCTCACCTCCTGCACATTCCCAACTGTCTTGGGGCTCCTTTCTGCCTTGTTCAAAGCAAGTGCTGTGCTCTCAGTCCTTGACCCAAATTTTCCAGTTATTTACCAGTATTTGCATCACTTGCATGTTATCTGTGATGAGTTGGGTGTTTGCTTTGAAGTGAGAGGCAAAAATAGTCCCTAACGAAGGGCTAAGGATGGAATGCATCTAGAAAAGAGGTATTTCATGACCATTTCTTGTCTAGAATCCTGCATTCAGACCTGTGAGTTGCTTTAAAAAAACTCAAGATTGTAATATTGTTGTATAAATTAAGAAAACACTTAGATTTGTAAAAGGAAATGTTTTTATTAGCAATAACTCAATAGTCCCCTCCGTCAATGGTAGGACAAACAAACTCTAGTCTAAAAGCACTAAAGACAGTCAGACCCTTTGGTAAGGGAGAGCCTGTCAGCAAAATATTTTTAATAACTTTTCATCACTCAAACTAAACTAAACCTTGATAAATCCATTTCAAAAAAACAAGAGGTCCTGGGTGACAAACCCAAGGAACAGCTTGTGTTTCCAGCACAGTTCAAAAAACAGAGATGCTCTTGTAAACAAGTTTCATGTGATGTGAAACCTCCAAAGGGATGTGTCACCATGCTCCTGCATTGTCCCATGCGTTGGCATTTCAATTTGGAAACGTCAGACAAGTTCTTGATTCTGGAGAAATACCCTGCAAAGGGCTCTCCTCATGGAAGGAGCCAGAGCAAGGCTCACAGGGCAGACCCCACGCTCAGCCCAGCCCCAGCCCCAGCCCCAGCCCCAGCCCCGCAGCTCTTACCTGGCCGCCTCCACGCCCGCAGACATGGTGAGAGCCCCGGGCAGCCCGGGGAGAGCCCAGCACTGCACTGCTGCACCTCGGTGTCACTGAGGACCAGCCCCTCGCTGCAGCTCTCGGTGCATTCGCCAGACACCAGAACGTGTGACAGCTCAGCCCACCCCCACCGAGCCAGCAGTGACCACAGAGCTCCGTCCCTGCCGCTCCCCAGAGCTGCAGAAGTGCCGGAGTTAACGCGAGCACTGCTGCAAATCCAGGACTTGCCCTCGGAGTCAAACGGCACAGCAAGGCTCAGATTCCCTTCTAAACTCCTTACCTATCCCGCTTCCCAGCGCCAAGCTGACCTGTTCCTTCAGGAAAGCACAAGCACAACTCCGGAACGGACTCGGAAAGCACCAAAAATACAGAGAAGGGCACCTTGCATTTTCCTAAACACGAGTCTTGACAGAAAACAACTTTTTCCCTTAAATGACCTGGAGAACGGAGGGTTTGGTAACTGCACTGACAGCTGGTTCATTGAACATCCCCGGGACATAGATTTCTAACAGGAAGGGACAGTTTGGGGTTTTTCTTAACCAATTATCCTTGACTTAGAGCAGGCAGGAGACATGGAAATAATAACAACAATCAAAGGTCTGTCAGATAGAAGGGTTCTGTTCTCCCTCTCATTTCCAAATACCAACCAAACACCCAATGAAAAATCAGAACCCGGTGGTACCAACTGTTGCTCCAGAATCCATACGGTACATCCATGCCCTAATTAATCCCTATCAACTATCTCCCATTTGCAATTAATTTGACGGTGGAATAAAATCAGCACTTCACTGGGAAGCAAGGTCACACTGACCAGAAAGTGTCAGGACTAATTCCTACTAACAGAAATGAGAATTGGCTTTAAAAGGCAAGTAAAAATAGCTGCACAAATGTCATTCTTGTGAAATTTTATGACGCTGGGTGAAAGTTAGGCCCAATGGAGGCCAAAATTCTCATCTGATAAAAGAGCAGGATTCTTCTCATCGTGCTCTGTGTTTGAGTCAAGCACAGAGAATCATGGAATGTCCTCAGTGAGAAGGGACACACAAGGTCATCAAGCCAAACTGATGGCCCTACACAGGAGACCCCCAACAATCCCACCACGTACGTGCCTGAGAGCTTTGTCCAAACACTCCTGGAGCTAGAGAAGTATTTCCTCGAGCAATGCCAAACCGCACGGCTGTGGCCCGTCAGCTCGAGGCAGGGCTGGCTCGGCTGCCAGCAGCGTTATGAAGGTTTATCCGGGCAAGGAATTCTGAGCGGGAGCTGCTGCTTCCAGGGACTGTGCTGGAGCTGCAGCAGCCGACACAGGGGATCCGTGAGCCCCGTCCTGCCCGGAGCCGGGGGGGGCACGGGGGTGACACGGGAGGGGAGGTGGGCACAGGGGTGACACCGGAGGACAGGTGGGCACAGGGGTGACATGGGAGGAGAAGCGGGCACGGGGTTGACACGGGGGTGACACAGGTGGCGTCTCCCGGTGCGTTCGCTCCGTTCCCGCGCTCGGCAGCGCGGGGAGCGCTCCGTTCATCACCGAGGTGCAGCCGCGGGCCGGCACCCGGCGCTCCGCCCGGGAAAGCCCTTCAGGCATCACTTCCCTCGGGATAAACAGCCCGGGGAGGCCCGTCTCGGAGCGCGGAAGGCAGCGGGGAAGGGGGAGGACGCGGGGACCCGGGGGGTGACACCGGCCCCTCGTGTCGGCACCGGCGGCGGAGCGCGCCCGGCTCACCCCGGCGCCTCCGGCCCCTCCCGGAGCGCCCGGCTCGGTCCCCCCGGGCTCCCGCTTCCCTCAGCCCCCGCGGCTCCGTCCCCTCGGGGCCCGCGGCTGCGCTCGGGCTCCTGCCTCCCGGTGCCCCCGGAACGGCCGCTCGGTCCCGTCAGCCTCCCGCCGTCCCCAGTGGCTCCGGCCCCTCAGGGGGCGTCGCTCGGTGCCCTCAGGTCCCCGCCCGGCCCGGCCCGGTCCNTGGGTCAGTGCAGGGACACAGGGACCGGGACTGGGACACGGGAATGGGGTCACGGTGGGGACACAGCAGGGAATGGGGACAAGGACACGGCACTGGGGTCAGCGTGGGGACACAGGGACAAGGACACGGGAATGGGGTCAGGGTGGTGACACAGGAGGGGATGGGGACAAGGACACAGGACTGGGGTCAGGGTGGGGACACAGGGACAAGGACACNCACCGCGCCCTCAGCCCCCACTCACCGGGTCCGGCCCGTGGCGGCGCCGGGGCCCCTCGGCCGCCGAGCCCGGGCGGGGGGCGCGGGGCNTCTGGGGTCAGGGTGGGGACACAGCAAGGGATGGGGACAAGGACACGGAGCAGGACAGAACATGGGGAGCAGGACAAGAATAGGAGGAGCACTGGAGCCGGGCTGTGGACAAGGACGCCAGAAACAGGGTGGGAGAGGGACACTGGGAGCAAAATAGGGACAGGAGCAGAGTAGAATGCGGATACTGGGAGCAAGATGCAGATGGAGATGGGGATAGCAAGAGTAGGATGAGGACAGGGACGTAGGGAGTTGGACAGGGCCTGAGGCAGGGTAGGGATATGGAGACCAAACCAGGGTGGAATGGGGGCATCGGGAGCAGGACAGGGATGGGGACGGTGGGAACAGGACTGTGGATGGAGACCAGGAGCAGGATGGACGCAGTGGAAGCAAGAAGGGGACAAAGATGCTGGAAGGGGGATGGGGACATAATGGGACAAATATGGAGGCACTGTGAGCAATACGGGTGATGGGGACACTAGGAGCAAGATGGGGATGGGGAGAGCAGGATGAGGATAGGGATGTAGGGAGCTGGACACACACTGGGACAGCGTGGGATGGGGGCTTCAGGAGCAGAAGGCGCATGAGGACACAGGAAGCAGGATAGGGACAGGGACACAGAGAGCAGGACAAGAATGGGGACACCGGGTGCTGTGGACAGGAACACCAGGAGCAGGATGAAGATGAGGGAATCAGGGGCAGGGTGAGGACCAGAGACATTGGGAAAGCTGAGATGGGGGAATCAGAAGCAAGTCAGGGACAAGGGCAGGGAGCAGGATGGGTACAGGCACATGGGGAGGCAGGACAAGAATGGGAACGTTGGGACCAGGAGCGGGATGGGGACACTGGGACAGGTGTGAAGATGTGGGGATGGGGGCATCTGGAGCAAAATGGGAATGAAGGCATCAGGAACAGGGTGGGGACAGGGATATGGAGCACCGGACAGGGATAGGGTGGGATGGGGACAAGGGGCACCAAGAGCAGGGTGGAGGTCTGGGACAGGGGCAAGGACACTGTCAGGGTGGGACAGGATGAGCAGGACTGGAACAGGGACATGGGCAGCAGGACAGGTACACCAGGAGCAGGATGGAAACCAGGGACATTGGGAGCAGTATAGGGACAGGAGAAGGGTGGGATGAGGAAATCAGAAGCAGGACAGAGACACGGCACTGCAAGCAGGATGAGGTCAGGGACACGGGGAGCAGGACAGTAATGGGAAAGTGGAAACAGGATGAACAACAGGGGCAGGATGGGGGCAATGGGACCCAAGAAGGGGACAAGGACACTGGGACCGGGGATTGGGACACGGGGAGTAAGAAAATTACGGAGACACTGGGAGCAGAATGGGTGATGGGGACAATGGGAGCAAGAAGGAAATGGAGAGAGCAGAAACAGGGTGGGGACAGGGACACTGAGAAGCAGAACAGGGACTGGGGTAGGATGGAGACAGGGAGACCAAAGCAGAGTGGGATGGGGAATCAGGAGCAGGACAGGCACAATGGCACAGGGAGCAGTTGGAGGCAGTGGGAATGGAGCTGTACACCAGGACCAGTGTGGAGGCACCGGGAGCAAGACAGGCATGAGGACAGTAGAAGCAGGACTCCAGTCAAGGTCCCTGGAAGCAGGAGACAGGGACATGGCACAGGGTGGGGGGCTCATCCCACGAGGAGATGGCTGCTCCCCATGTCCTGTGGGGACCTCCCAAGTCCCCGGGGATTGGGACAACTGCGGGTGGTCAACACAGAGTCACTAATTGCTGATGGCCCTGCTGAGTTGGGGGGCACACCCCCGGGGTATGTCCCAGAGCTGAGCCCTGACCAACTCTTGTCACAAATGACATAAATTGGTCCCCCAGTGTGTGATTCCACGTGCCTCAGTTTACCTGTGCCACGGCCCGGGCAGGCACATCCCCTGGGGCATCCTGCACCCGCACAGATCCTTTGTGTGGGGAAATTCCAGCCACGTGGCAGGGGCTGGGGTCATGGTCCAGCCCAAAGCCCCCACTCCCAGGGCCAAGCAGTTTCCTCGGAAAATCCCCAGCTCACGTATGCAGGGCCGGGTTTGCGGCTGTCGGCCCCGCTGCGGGTCAGCGTTTTCCAGCTGCTGGGAAGAGACTATGTGAGAACCGGCTCCTTCCCACGCCCTCTCCCGGGGTGAGGGCCGGGGCGATGCCTGCAGCCGCAGGGATCCACTGGGCATTGCAGCCTCGGGCTCTGCTCGCTGAAGGCAGGTGCGACCGGCACCGATGCCCATCCATGCGTGTCCCCAGGGCCCCGCTCGGCCCCGTTATCCAGCCCTGGAGAGCACGAGTGGGATGGTGGATGTCTTCTTCCTATGACAAACCCGCCCAGAGCAGCCCAGCACTCAGCTCCGGAGCCAGGGGCCATCCCCGAGCCCTGTGCAGCACCGAGCACTGCCAAGCCCGGGACACTGATCCCGCTGCAGCCCTGGCGGGAGCATCCCGCGGTTTGCTCCAGGAGATGCCTGGCCTGGTCCCTGGGGGCCCAGTTCGGTGCTGGGCTGTACTGGGAGGTGACAAGCACCCCCAGCATGACCATGGGGGTGCCAGGGTTATATTCTGCTTACATCAAGCCAGGATTGAGCCCCACTTTCCCCCAGGACAGAGGGGGAACGCGCCATGGGTGAGATGTGGGAGGTGAAGGAGATCCTCCTGGCACTGCCCGGCAGGAAAGGCTGAGCCTGGTGATAGGGCTGGAGCCCCAGGACCACATCCCTGGAAAAGCTGAGCCTGCTGATAGGGCTGGAGCCCAGCACGGTGCATTTCCCTTCCTGCTGGGTGATGGGGTGGGGAAGCAGCATAGCCCGGGGGGTGATGCCAATGTCGGCTGACAGGAAATCCTTCCCCTCCCTGGTTTTGATGCTCCACTGGTCTGAATTATCCCCCACAACATCCAGTTTCCACAGAGACACAGCACCTGGTGGGATGGCTGGATGTGCTTTCCCATGGATGCTTCCTATCCCATGTTTATGTCGGTCCAGTGCCTCCCAGTTTCCACCAGCAGCTGGCAGGTTTTGGGAACAGGGGAGGAGGTTGTCCTCAGCTTTATCCTCTGCTCCGCCTGTGCTGGTGCCCCAGGGCCATCTCAAGCCCCTCTGAGCACAGGGATGCTCTGGGACAGGTTTCCAGGGCTGCCACTGGGATGAACAAGGCTGCCTGGGCCAAACTCAGTATGGCAGCACCAGGGCAGGGCCAGGCCAGCCTCAGGCTGAGGGCAGCCAGGGGACAGGGAGGACAGGAATGTCCCCAAGAGATATAAATCAGCTCTGGTTCCACAGCACGTACTTGGGACAGAACTGGGGCAGAGTTCAGAGAGAGGGACAGAGCAGGGGAGTGGAAAGGGAGCACTAAAAACCTCTCAAGAGGATGAGCAGCTGATGAAATCCCTGGAAATTCGGCAAGATTGAGTGAGAAAGGAAAACAATAGGCCTGGGCTAGCTGGTCCATTCACAACCACAGGCAGGAGCGGGATAGCTGAGAGACAGGGAGTCCTTGGGATCGGTACAGTTCTAAGGCCAGGGGGAACTGGGGCTGACAAAGACTGAGTCCTGACAGTGTGTACTGGAAGCACTGGGAAAGCAGAGCCTCCCTCAGCACTGCCATGTCTGGGCACAATCAGACTACGCCAAGCCTGGAAGTTTGTACTAAATGTTTACAAGGGTTCAAAAAAGGGGTACAAAAAGGTCAAAGCCACATTCATCTCTCCACTTGGGGAGGCTGGTAAAGCACTGCCCCCCCAGCACCCCCCCTTCCTCAGCTGTCTGAAATGCTTGGTAATTGTTGAGTCCCAGTCCTCAGGAATCCATATTGACACTGCTCAGCTCCATGTGCTGAAGGAGCCTATCCAAAGGGAAAACCTTGCTGGAGGCAACAGCAGCCAGAGACTAACAACACAAAATGGATTATACTGGGCTGCTCCCTGTATGGAGAATGCCCACAATTGGTCCATAGAGACTTCTACAGCCATGGAAGTGACCTGAGGAGCAGCTCCCTGCCTGCCCTGAGCCTCCAGGAGCCAGGGCTGGGCAAGCAGGGATGGGGAAGGACCAGCAGGTGCTGGCCAGGGCTCAGGTCAGCCCGCATGCCAGGGCAGCAGGTTCACATGGGGTAGTTGAGAACAACGTCTTGCTTGGCCAGTTCCAGCAACATGGGGTCGTCAAAGAACTTGCTGATGCTCACATCCTCACTCAGGCCCTGCAGGGTAACACAAAGCCAGGGTCACTCCTCATACAGCCACTGCCCAGAGAGCCCACTGAAAGAGACCTTGTGTCCCACAGTAAGATAAATTTCAGATGCTTGAAGGCATCTAACACCCCTCAGGAACCTGCACACATGTGGTTCCTGCTGTTGAGCACATCTACCAGCTCACTGCCGGCCATAGGGGAGATTGATTCCCTCTGCTCCCTCTGCAGCCCCTCCAGCCCCTCAGCTCAGCTCCCTAAACCAGCACAGAAACCAGTTCCTGCTGTTTCTGTTGGACAAGGGGGCTACACCAGGCCACTGAGGGGTCAGAGGGGCAGGGGAGGGAGCAGGGCTCAGAGGAGGCCACAGGATCCTGCTTTGAGCTGGAGTCACTGATGGGACCTACAGACAGCACGGGGGAAGTCCTGGGGCACAAAGGACATCAGATTGCTCTGGGAACACAGACGGGATGTGGCACACCCAAGGGACAACACTGCAGCAGCTCAGCTGCTGGGACAGAGGGACACTTCAGGGATTTGTCCCAGATGTACCTTCCTACGCCTGGTCTTGATCATGAACTCCCTGGCCAGGTGTGGGGCTGGCTGCGGCTCCAGCGGCCGGATGACAATGCTCTTGTCCAAGGGGTCACCAGGCACAATCTGAAACACAGGACCAGGATGTGAGCGTGATGCTGGGGCTGGTGCAACCTCCTGGAGCCCCCAACTGCAACAGGAAACATCCCTGGGTCCCACAGACACCCCAACACCCCATCTGCTCTCCTGGCACACAAACTCATGTCACTGCTGGTGATCATGCCTGTGAGAAGTCAATAGTACAGTGATGGAAACTCGAGCCAAGGACACACCCCTTCCCCAGGGAGTACTGCAAGATCCCTAAACACCTCCTAAAAGAGCAACCCATGCAAGTCTTGGTCAGCACAACCCCTTCCACAAACCAGGCACACTTACTGTTTCAGAGCTGAGCGTTGGGCTTTGACACATCAACCTTTGGAGGCCAGGGCTCAGACTGCAGCTGCTGCTCTCATGGAGCTGTACCCCAAACTCACTGTGCACCTCCCACATGATCTGATTTGCCCCAAACACAGAAGTGGCCAGAAAACAGTATTTTGTCCCAAACTTTGTTTCCTACAGGTTTAAAACACCACCTCTGAGAGGCAAAGCTGAAGTGTGGCACAGATCAAACTTCCTATGGCAGATCAGTGAGTCCAAGCCCCATTCCAAGACTTCTGTGGCCCAGGCTGCACAGCATGAAGTGGACCCTGTTTCCCTCCTCCCACAGGGGATGTCCTCTCCCCAGGCACTGCAGGACCCTGACACTCAGCCAGCTGCAGCTTTCAGGGCTCCCTCACTGGGATTGATGGGACTTGGAACAAAGCCCTGGCAGACATGGAACAGCTGGTGCACAAAGCCTTCCCAAGATCCTCTGAGGATGTTTTCCAGAGCTTTCCTGCTCTGTTGGAGCTGTGGCACTGAGAGCACCTATCTGGTGCCTGATCCTACCTGTCCCTCTTCCCCATCTCCCCAGGGCATGGACTCACCTGCCAGTGGTGGAAGACAGAGAGAGAGAAGGCTTGTCCCTGCGTGTGGGTTCTCAAGTCTGTCTCAAACCCAAAGGAATCAATGGCTGGGATGAAGGCTTTGATGGTGTAGAGAGGAGAGCCTGGGATTGGAGCATCCTGTGTCACGTGGCCTCTGCAAATGTGTCAAAGGATCAGCCTATGTGTCCCAGAATCATGGACTGCTCTGGGTGGGAAAGGACCTCAAACCCCACACAGTTCCACTCCCTATACAATGGGCAGGGACACCTTCCACTATCCCAGGTTGCTCCTGTCCAACCTGGCCTTGGGCACTTCCAGGGATCCAGAGACAGCCACAGCTTCTCTGGGCACCCTGTGCCAGGGCCTCTCCACCCTCACAGCCAAGAATTTATTCCCAATATCCCATCTAACCCCGTTCTTGGCAGTGGGAAGCCATTCCCCCTTGTCCTGGCACTCCAGGCCCTTGTCCAGCTCCCTTGGAGCCCCTTTAGGCATCAGAAGGGGCTCTAAGGTTTCCCTGGAGCCTTCTCTTCTCCAGGTTGAACCACCCCCGATCTCCCAACCCTGTTTTAACAGGGAAGTGGCTCCAGCCTCCTGAGCATCTTCCCGGCCTTGTCTGGAGCCACTGAAGGAGGTCCAAGTCCTTCCTGTGCTGGGGCCCCAGGACTGAGCACAGTGCTTTGTACATTCTGACACTCAGGAAGAACCAGGCACAGCCCAAAGGCTGTGTGTGATCCTGAACATCCCTCCCCACAATGCTTGGGGCCAGGATCAGTCAGGAAGCTTCCAACTGTCACTTCATGCAGACTTCAACCTCTGCACCAGTGCCAGGACTGTGGAATTCTCCAGCAGCCCAGATCCCAACACTGCTGCTTTGCAAACGCCCAGTGCTGGCAGCAGGAGCAGCTCACCTGCGCCGGGCCAGCACCGTGTACACAGCAGACACGCAGTCAGCAGGAGCCTGAACCTCCACGAAGTAGTAGGGCTCCATCAGGCGAGGGGTGGCCTGTGAGGGGACAGGGACATGAGCCACTGAGCCTCCTGCAGCACCAGCACAGCTCAAGTTCTCTGGTTAAACCCAGCACCTGACAAGATCACAGGGTTCCTGCTGCCCCATGGCTGCCCAAACCAACATCACAAACACTGAAAGGACCTTTTCTCCCTCTGGGCATGCATCACATGCCTCCCTCTCCCCCATAGCCACCCTTCCCAGCAAGCCCAGCAGGAGCAAGAAGCGGAGAGCGAGCAGATGCAGAGCAGTTTCCATCCAGGCTGGAACACAGGCCTGCAGGAAGGACTCGTGTGCCAGCCCACAAGGGCGCTGCAGACATTGCTGGGTGGATGAGTCAGTGTGCACCCAGCCCCCGGGGCAAACCCTCACCATGAGGAAGGCGGAGTACACGACTCTGCGGGCTGTGGGGATGATCTGCCCTCCACCCCGGTGCAAGGGCTCCTGAGCAATCACCGCGTCCAGGATCTTGAACTTCACATTGCGGATCACTGCAAAGGCAGAAATGACAGCCAGTGACCCCGGGGGACGCTCTCTGCCAGTACCAACCATGTCCCCAGATGCCCAAACGCCCAGAGACACCAGCAGTTCTCCTAAATTTAATTCCAGCAGAGAATGCATGACCACATCACAACCCTGCAGATCACAGAATCATGGAGTGATTCGGGTTGGAAGGAGCCTTAAAGCTGATCTAGTCCAACTCCTTGCCATGGGCAGGGACACCTTCCACTAGACCAGGCTGCTCCAAGCCCTGCCTAGCCTGGAACACCTGAATGCTTAGAGATTGAAGAATTTAAATGATCTCATCATCTCAATTTCCCCACAGGTCCCACTTACATTCATCACAGAGGGGCCCTTCCCTGGTCCCCCACTGGAAGCCCTGCACGATGCTGTCTTTCACTGAGCCCAGCAGAGACTTGTCCACCTAGAGACAGACAGACAGACAGACACCTTCAGAGACTATATCTCATCACAGCCAGTAACACTAGTGTTTAAAAGCCAGTTTCCAAAAGAGCAGCAGTGTCCCCCTGTGCCCCCAATGTCCACCTCTCCCTCTCACAGCTCAAAAGCATCAGCACTATATAATTTCCAGAGCACTATAAATTAAAAGTCCACATTTTGGTAATCCTGAAAGGCAAGGCTATTATTTGCAAGTTTTGGCAAGTTGAGGACATTGGCCCAAACAGCAACACTTGAAAAATAACAGGTGACCTACTATCCAGTGTAGGATCATCGTGGGGAAAGAGCAGCATGTCTGAACTGTGGCAAACAATGAACACCCGAAAGGCACCAGGGTCTTGCTGAAAATTCTGGGAGGAGTGGGCATCTCCTGGTACCACAGGACAGATTTCACTGAAGAGTACCCCCCACTCCTCACCTCTGAGGGCAGTGTGTCATCTACCAGGATGTTTGGGCCAGTGGCATCTGGCCCAAAGGCCCAGATGGAGCGGGCAGCCAGCAAATCCCAGTCATATTTAGTCTGGAAGAATTCACCCAGCTTTTTCCTAATAGAGAGAAAGGGAAGAAGCTTTAGGAAACAAGAATCTGACCTGCACTCATGATGTATGTACAACCCTGTTCCCTTCAGGCACAAAACAATCTCAGCCAGAGACGCTCACAGACTGGCTGGCAGGAAAACCAAACCAGGATCCCTGCCTAGAGGCTGCTGCCTGATACTGTGCACCCTGCAGATCCCAACACTTCCTTTTTCCCCAGTTATTTACTTCCAGCTGGATTCCTGCACTCCCAGATCACTCCTACCTGTTCCATGTTATCTGCACCACCTCGTTCTCAATGTCCTCTGCCAGTCCCTTCTCCAGGGGCTCAGCAATCATCGTGATCTTGTTCCTGAGGAGAGACAGGCACCATCAGCCACAGTGATGGAAATGGCAGTAAAGATCACAGGGACTGGCAGCCCTGCACTGCAATAAAGACATGGAGGGGCTGGGATGTGTCCAGGGAAGGGAAAAGAGCTGGGGAAGGGTCTGGAACAGCAGGAGCAGCTGAGGGAGCTGGGGGAATCAGCCTGGAGAAAAGAAGGCTCAGGGGGGACCTTCTGTCTCCCCACAGCTCCCCGACAGGAGGGTGCAGCCGGGGGGGGGTTCAGACTCTGCTCCCAGGGAATAGGGACAGGATGACAGGAAGCAGCCTCAAATTCAGCCAGAGGAGGTTTAGGTGAGATATTAGAGAAAATTTCTACACAGAAAAGGTTGTAAAGGCCTGGCACAGCTGCCCAGGGCAGTGGTGAAGCCACCATCCCTGGAACTATTCAGGAAACATGTGGATGTGGCACTTGTAGACATGGTTTAGTGGTGAACATGATGGTGGTGTTGGGTTGACAACTGGACTTCATTTAGGGTCCTTTCCAACCTTACTAAATCCACGATTCTGTGGTTCTCTGACTGCACCCACCTTGGATGCAGTTGAGTTGTTGAAGCCACCTGCATCCACTGCTGTTCCTGTGTCCTTGTGAACGCAGCCCAAGTGCTCAGCTACTGCCCCCCAAAGCCTCTTCAGCCCCAGAAGGAAAGAGCTGAGGGACACTGTGGCTCCAGCCCTCCTGTCCCATGTCCAAGCCCTGTCCAAGTCTGCAGGAGGGAGCCCAAAGTGCCTTTGGGAGCTGTGTCTGACACACCAGATGCTGCCTCGGAGAACGCCCCAATGCCTGAAACCCACCCCCAGCATATTCCATGTGCCCAGAAGGTCAAAGCCTGACTTAAGACTGGGAACAACCTGGTCTGGTGGAAGCTGTCCCTGCCCACAGGAGGGCTTGGAACTGGATGGTCTTTAAGGCCACTTCCAACCCAAACCATCCTGTGATTCTGTGAAGACTGGAACCTATCTGTTCCCAGAAATAAGGTTGCCATAACAAGATTGACTCAGAATAAAGAAAGGCAAGAATAACCAAAAATCACAGGGGAACACAGGAGAGCCAACTTCAGCAGATCACGATTTCTCTGAAAATTCAGGTATGGGAACATCCTGCACACAAAGATCTCCCCCATGTTCCCTCCCAGGTGTCCCTCTTCCAACCACATGCACTGGGAGGTGCTGGAGGAGGGAGATGAGAGCAGCTGCAAGGCTCCAGGGCATCACCAGGAAGAACAAATCCAAGATTACATATGGATGAGAGAAGACATAACTCCTGCTCATGAAATTATTGGGGGACTTACTGAAGGCAGCACTGGGCTCTTTTGGCACCTGCTCCAGGATCCTAGAACACCTCCCAGAACTGCTGAGAAGGTGTGACACTTAGGGAAAAAGGAGGATATGAATCTGTCTTTATTTCCTCCATTCTCAGAGCTCCTATACAGCACAGGAACATCCCTGAGACTCTGGTGTGTTCCTGAGGAATTCAGGTCAATGGGACATTGCTCACTCAGACATGTGCCACTTGGTAGCCAACAACCAGTGGGAACAGCCCCCTTGGATGGAATGGACCCTCCCTCTGCCCCCTCCCACGCCCAGCTCGCCCAGGGCCCTTACTTCTTGTTGGGTGTCTCAGCAAAGCATTTCAGGGAGGATGTTTCCACCACTGTCTCACAGAATGTCACCACTGGATCAGCCACCTAAAAGAACAAAAGGTTTGTAAGGTTTCCAGTAGTTCTTTGTAAAAAGACTGTTTGAAACCTCTGTACACCTACAAGGAAAAACCAGTTCAACTGGCAGTTTTAACCAAGGCTGTGTATGAAGCACTGAGGTGTTCAAATGAGACAGGAAAATTTAAATCCAATCCCAGGTATGAAAAATTCTGCTCAATTTATTTATTTGATGCTAGCCAGACAATGGCTGAAGCCCAGGGGAAGACTGGAATACGGAAAACTCCTCTCCAAGCCAATGTGCAGTCTCTCAGTCCCACTGGTGTGACAGTCAGGCTGTAAGAGTCCCTTTTACACCCTAACAATGTTTGGTTTTTTTTAACTTTTACAGGAACATGACAAAATCTATGCTGTATGTTCAGGGAGGTTCTTTTTCTCATCCTTCTGAGAGAGGGGACCCTAGCCCTGTCCAGGGTTTCCAGTGGGAAAATCCCTCCCTCATTCCCTCACCTTGATGTCAATCTCGGAATACATCTTCCGCAGATCATGCATCACACAGTCCAGGTACAGCTCTCCTGTTCCCAGGATCACGTGCTCCCCAGACTCTTCCACCTGAAGAGAACAGAGGGATTCAGCTGGCAGCCCCCCTGCTCACAGCTCCTGCCTTCCAGGCTCCTACTCAAGCCTGAGGAAGGATCAGCCTTAAATACACTTGTTAGAGCCAGAACACCCCAAGAAAAGCTCCCACAGCATTTTCCAGGAGGAAGTGCTGCGGGGCTCTGCAGAAAGCTGCTTCCCTGGCACAGCAGGGTATGTGTTTTTCTGCTGGATTTATACTTTTCTGCTATTTCTACATAATTTATGAGATCAACTGAAACAGTATGAAAAGAGCCATAACAAACATAACAACCTATGGTGAAAAACCTGATTATTTTGAAGATCAGCCCAGAGGCTGCCCCCAGCACTGGCTGGAAACAGCCACACACAAAATCACGGAACAGTTAAGGCTGGAAGGGACCTCTGGAACTCAGCTAATCCAACTGCCCCCAGCAGTACCTTAGTTGTAAGTGAGGGGTAGCTCTTGTTGACTTTGCGGAGCCCATCCAACATTTTGGGGAGCTCTGAGGGGTTGACTGGCTCCACAGCTATTTTGATAACAGACGTGGTGTTGAACTTCAAGGGACGGAAGATTTGAGCCTGGAAGCAGAGAGAACAAAGAGCTGAAACTGCATCCCTACATGTCCTCAGGATAAGACACAGCACGGAAAGCTCTCTTTCCCTCAGTGGCTCTTGTGCCCTGGATCATGTCAGATTTTGTAGCCTCACCTAAAGAGGCTAAAGAATCCCTAAAGAGGGATTTAACCCTACCAGGGGAGCTTTGGGGCTGTAGCCCATCACCTTGCCTCCCTGGAAGGCTGAGCAATACCAGCCAGGCTTGGTACCTCCTCATTGCCCCGAGGCTCTGTCACAGTCGCTGTCTTCACTATGGGCTGGTCCACGCCCTCAATCAGCACCCAGTTGCCAGCAGGAACCCTGTTCACCTCAATGTGATACCTGAAAGGCAGGAGAGCACCACTGCAGCCTCAGACCTTTCAGCACCTTCCTCCTCCCTCACTCTGGCAGCTCTCCCTCCCTCCCAGTCCCTCAGCTGGCTCCAGGTGACTCCTCTCCCAGAGAGCACATTGCCAGAGCTTTCCATACCTTGCAACTGAGATCCAGAGGCGTCCCACAGTGCAGATCTGGGAATCCTCCTCATCTTCCAGGGTGTAGTTCTCCCCAAGGACCTTCACAGGCTGCCCAGCATGGATGGTGCCACTGAGCACCCTGCCAAAGGCGTGGAACTGGACACCATCATCAGTGCTGTACATTTTGGTTGTGTGACACATCAAGGGACCCTTCCCGTGACACAGAGAGACAGAAATGAGCTACTACAAAACACAGTCAAGAAATAGACACAGACCTGGCAGGACTGGACTTTGATGATCCCTGTGGATCTCTTCCAACTCAGAATATTCTACGAATTGTGGATAAGAGGGATTAATGGGCTGGAATTTAGAAATAATTGTTTTGATTTGCCAAGTCCTTCAGTTCCTGCCACTGTAAGCCCTACATCTCCTTGCCCTCTATGGAAAGCCCTGGAATCACTGTTGGTGGACTGTTCTGGAGCTCCTGTCCTTACTCTTGTAGAGCAGCAAACGGTGGTTGGGACAAAGCCATGAGGAAAAATGTCACCTGCTGGCCTGCAAACTTGCCCAGGGCAGAGCACCTGAGCCCCCCAGGATCACAGCTTCCAGTGCCACAAGGTCACTCCACACTGGTGATGTGGTGACAGTCACCACTGTGAAGTTTTATGTGGATGATCACAACTCATTAAAAAAAGAGATTAATTTTCTCTGCAGACATCAGAGCAAAAGTCACAGGCAAATTTCTCACTCAGCTGCTGGCGTTGGTGGCTCCAGACAACTCCGAATGACAGCTCAGTGCAAGCTGTTGGAGGAGGAAGGGTTTGCAGGGCTGGGAGAGGAAAGGTGCTGACTAACTAACACAGGGTTATTTTTATCAGCACCATGCAGTGTTTTAGAGTTTGGAGAGAGAATCAAACTTCAAGGAAAACGGACAAAAAGACTGCAAAAGGACATAAAACCACCCTGCAGCTCCCACATGCTCTGGAGTCCTGACCTAGTCCTGTTCTCCTCTGAACACTGAAACAATTCCCACTCTCCAGGGCTGCCCTGGCAGGCAGCTGAAGCTCCTTGGAGTGAAGAGATTTATTCCAGTGTCAGACGAGAGGTTTCATAGTGCTGCAAGTCAAATCTGTGCAGAGAGCTGGCTGGGAGGCAGCTGCCCTGGCAGGGCAGGGGCAGCAGAGCCTGCTGGCCTTGGTTTTGCATGCTCGGAGCAAACACAGGAGTTTCCTTACGTCAGGGTCGCACTCGCTCATGGCCTCCCCCAGGTCGGAGTCGACGCCGCCGGTGTAGGTGTGCTCAATTTTTGTCTTGGCCCCCACTTTTGGGGAGGGAATGTGCTGCACACACATGTCCACAAAGCCTGGAACAGGAACACTTGGTGAGGACAGGGTTAACCAGTGTGGAGGAAAGAAATGGACTCCATGAACACAAGGCAAAGCCACGATGACTGCAGCACCCACAGCAGCAGGGGAGAGGTGAGCAGTGTCTCAGACTTTCCTGTGGGCAGGTGGTGTCACAGTTTAGATTTGGGAAATTGAGCAGGATCTGTGCAAGCTAGCACTCCTTGGCCAAAATATAACCCTTGGTGTGAGCCACTGGGAATAGAAGGATTGTGGAGGGGAAGACAAACAGCTTGTACCTGTGAACTCCCCAAAGAACTTCTTGCAGACGAGCCGCAGGAGGGGCCGGATGTTCAGTTTCAATTCCTCTTTGGTCAGGTGGATGCCAAGTTCATCCAGAGTCCTGGGCAGGGTTGTGTCCACATCCCCCACCACCTGCAAGACAACAAGTCCCACTCTCAGGTTCTCTGTGGGGGTCCCAGTCAGTAACTCCCCAGTGCAGCATCACACACCAGCCACCACCTACAGGGCTTTGGACCTGCACTAGTTCAGAGCTCACATGAGATGGGTCAAATCATAGAATTGTGGTGTCACTGAGGCTGGAAAAGCTCTCTAAGATCATTGAGTCCAACCATTCCCCCAGCACTGCCAAGGCCACCACTAAATCATGTTAGTCCCCAAGTGCTACATTTACATGGCTTTTAAGTCCATCCAGGCATGGTGACTCCACCACTGCCCTGGGCAGCTGTGCCAGGACTGGACAATCCCTTTGGGGGAAGAAATTTTCCCTAATCTCCAATCTAAACCTCCCCCTGCACAACCTGAGGCCATTTCCTCTTGTCCTGTCCCTGTTCCCTGGGAGCAGAGCCCAACCTCTTCCAGATGCCCCCTCCTGTCAGGGAGTTGTGCAGAGCCAGAAGGTCCCCTCTGAGCCTCCTTTTCTCCAGCCCCCCAACTCCTCCACATCTGACCTGTGCTCCAAGTCTTTGCTCCAAGTCCAAGCACTGTCACTTGGCTGCTATCAGAGCACACATAGAAGAGCAAGGACTGTTCTATTCACTGTAAATATGGCTCTGCATTTGCAAGAAATAACAATTACTCTGCATCCCTAAGCCCACCCTGTGCAGATCCTGCTGCAGAACAGGACAGGACCAGACCCACCAGCCACCACCCAGCGCCCAGCCCCAGTGGCCCCTGCCTGGAGCTGTGGGAGGGAGAATAACTCATCACAGACCTGAGCCAAGATCTTGTACAGGGGCTCCAGAATGAATTCCACGAAGCTGCGCTGGGAGCTGCTCGTCGGGGCCTTTTTGGTGAACTTGCGGCTGTTGGAGAGCAGAGAGGTGAGGAGCAAGAACTGCAACCTGCCAGCACCCCTACACAGCCTCTGCTCGTCCCAGCTTCTCCTCTTCTCCCTCCCAGTCCCCTAGAAAGCTGTCAGAGACATATGGGCCAGGCTTATTCCAAATGAAGGGCAGAGGAGCCTCTCTGCTCCTGCTTGTGGGATTCAGGAGGGCCTCATGAATTCACATTAGGCAGCAGGCCTGACTCAACCCTTCCCATGTACTACTCCACCACAGGATCATAGGATCATAAGTGACCTTGGGTGGTCATCGAGTCCACATTTTACAGGGAAAGGAGGGAAAAACCCAGGAATAAAGCAACATTAAAACATTTAAACAGGGGATTCTTACGTCTTCGGATTGAAGTAGATGTCGCCCCAAAGCCGCTTTGCAAACTCCTGGTAATTGATGTCTCCTAAAGGAAAAAGCAAATGAAAAAGTCCCTCAGATGTCACTGCTTTTCTCTTAGCTTAGAAATCTTTATTTTTCAGCTTTTAAAACAAGCCTGAGGATTCAATTTAATGAACTGATGCTGATGAGTGAGTGCCTTGTCCCAGTTCTGAGTGAAAGATTAAGCGCTGTCCTGGGGAGACCAGGGAGAGATGAGCAGGAAGAGTTCACTGGGGATGTCCCCAGCAGCCCAGGGACACTGTAGGTCACAGACTGGCTTCCCAGGAACACTCCAGCTCTCCGCTACCCACAAGGTCAGAGCTGAGGAGTGCTGCAGGAGCCCAAGCACATCTGCTGCACTTCCAAACGGGAATGCTGTGACTGCTGCTGCAGTGCCAAGGTGCTGGAATGGGGCCTCCACCTCTCGGCCCTGCACCAGCGTCTTCTGCCCTGCTGAACGTCTCCAGGTTCCTTTCTCTCTTTCAAGGAGCACACAGCCAAACACCCAGTGCTGAAGGTCCAGTGCAGTGCTGGCTGTCACAGTGAATTTAGAAAAAACAGAAGAGGGTGAGAACCTACAGCAGGTTCCAAACAAGTGTTTGCTGTGGGCAGATGTGTGAGCACAAGGAATTTCTTGGTGGCTGCAGTCTGGACACTGATGCTGCTCTAACTCCTCTTAGCTGACACGTGGAGGCTGCACATACAATTCCTGGTGACCACAATCCACTATTCCCATCTCCAAGCTCCTGCCTTCCCCTACCTGGTTGGCATCTCCTGCCAGCTGTGCTATCCTCAGTTCCCCAAGGAGGGGTCTCACCCCAACAGGCTCTGAGTTAACGCTGTGACACTCAGGGAGCTCATATATTGCTCCAAACTCTCAGGACACGTGACAGTCCTGACACCATCAGTCCCTGACCTCTACAGCTTCATCCTCCCTCAGGCCAAGTTCTCTGCAAGAGCTGGCCCAGCTGCTTTACAGCCTCCTTCCTCCCCTGCTCTCAGCTCCTACAGATCCCCAAATTCCCCAGTGGGGCACTTCAAAAACCTGGGCTGTGCAGCTGCTAATGCCAGCACAGAGCCCGCTGCTACATGCAGCAGATTGCCTTGAGTGGGCACCTGGGGAGCAGAAAATTAAATCCAAGCCAGAAAAAGACAGTTTCTTTAAAAAGAAAGAGGGCAAGAGTGCAAAACCTTGTGGGCGAAGCTTGTGCCCAGCTGCAGCTGAGTCTTGGACTTCTGGGAAAAGGCAGGAAGAGATTAACTACTTCACTCCTGAGCTGCTGACAAGGAGGCAAAGCACAACACACACACACCTGCCTTCAACTGCTTGTTATTTCTGCTTGGGGTATGAAAAAAATCTTGGCTTCTGACTCAAGAAACATTCATCAGGAGAAAATATCTTGTTAAAACTGTGTTTCTGCTTTTTAACCCCCGAGGCTCAGCTCTGCAGCACGACTCAACTCTCAGCAATTCCAGAACACAAACACTGGCCATGTGCAGGGGAAGCTGAACAGCTTAGAAAACCTCCACAAGAAAGGTTAGGAAATGAGATGTTGAAGTGCACCAGGTTTCTGGCTAATCCTCACCATATGTGTCTGCATAAATCTTTGCAAAAGACCCCAGTGTGAAGCAGATGCTGTACTGAGAGCTGGAGAAGCACACGTTCCCCAGAAGGGGAGACAGCACGAGGTTCTCGTCAGTGGAATACATGCTGAGAGGAGAAAAATAAAACCAAATCAATGTTATGAACCAAAGAAGACACTTCAACCCACTTCCCACACCCTACAGTAATGACAAGCAAGCAGCCTGCATTGCCAAAAAGCATCTTTAAACAGGCTCCAGCTTGCTTGCCATCAGAATCTCAGGGTCAGGAACATTTTCTGCCTATAAACTTCAAAGCATTAATGCAAAGATTTAAAGATCCTAGAACTAAAAAGTTACCAGCTCAAATGCCTCAGATTTCTTATCTGGGATAATTTTTCTTTCCTTAAAAAAGCAGCCAAGTTGGTCAACCAAGTAAGGGAAAAGATAACATAGGGATATAACTTAATCCAAACAGGTTTAATGAGTTCACAGCCATTCTAGGCAGGGTGAATTACCCTGATCCCAGCTGCCTGATGCCAGCACACACTGACCAGAGCTTGTGTGCAAATCCACACACACTTGAAAGGCAGAATGCTGTTTAAAAACCCCTGGATGCAGAAGAACCCACAGAAAGGATGCATGGCTACTAAGATGTCCCTCCCTTCCCTGAGCAGGGCTGGCAAGGAGGTTGGACTGTCAGTATCATAATCCTTGTTTAGGAGTTGGGACAGCAAATCCTCTTTTAGTTTTGTAGCAGGTATTTAGGAGTTTTGAGACATGTCAACCTCCAGTTTGGGATACAACCTGGATAATTTCAGTGTATTTGAGACATTTAGGAGCACAAATTCCCTGCTCTGGTCGTGTGTCCACTTTCTCTACTTTTTAATGAAGGAAAAATGAAATGGGGCAGGGAAAATGAAATCCCCTGGAGTTTGCCAGGAAGAGCCAATCCTGCTTAATTCAGTGTATTAGCTGAGATGAACTTCCAGTGGTTCTTCCTGGCCCATTTTCTATGACTCAACACATCAAGAGACAAACTGATGAGTTTCAGGTACATGCAGGGCTCACAGGGAGCTGTGGGACGGGGACAGCACAATGCATTACCCCAAGCACCCTCACCTGATCAGACCATTAACTTCATCTACAATGTGTCTGAGTTTGTAATAAGCATCTGTGGGGGGCAGTTTCAGCTCCAGGATGAGTCTGTCGATCTTGTTGATGCACACAGTCACTGCCAGCCTCTCCTGCACCGCGTGCTTGATCAGCCTCTCCGTGTTCAGCATCACCTGTGGGGAGCAGCGAGCTCAGAGCCCCAGGAAAGCCTCCACAAAATGCTATCTGGGGCATGAGAGCCAACCAGTGACCCTTACTCTGCTGCCAGGCTGGAGAAAAGCCCAAGCTCAGCAACCAGCAATCAGCCAATCCTCCTGAAATTCAGAAATAGGTGCTAACCCAACCAAATTCCTTGAATCCAACCCTGTGGACATCTCTGATATAAATAACCTGCTCAGTTTTAGCTATCATGGGGATGGAGATGCACACAAGTCAGACAATCAGCCTACAGGCCACAGCATCACAGCAGCCAGAGGCTTGGCTGCCTGTTCAGATGGAAAACAACCTCGCTCCCCAAACCGTCCTCCAAAAGCCCTTCACCCCAGAAAGCTGAACCCATCCCAGGCCTTCATGCTGAGGCAGGAGCACAGACTCCAGAGGGAGGGATGTAAGGAGAACGTGGCACTCACCCCCTCGGCCGCGTCGATGAACAGCACGACACCATCCGAGATGCGAAGGCCGGCTGTCACCTCATCAGAAAAATTCACATGACCTTGAAAACCACACAAAGGTGGGCAGTGAGCAGCACAGTGAGCCCTGGAGCAGCAGCAGCACACAGGCTGGGAAGCTGTGGGGCTCTGCAGATTCCTCTGCTGCTGGTACCCAGAGAGGCAGAACAGAAGTGGTTCCTCCTCAGACAGGGACCTGGGAGCGGCTGCCCGAGCTCCCCATGAGGATTTAGCCTCAGCTCTAATGCTATTTCTTGAGAATGCACACAACTCATTTAACAGGCACTTTTCCTCACACTTGTGACTGTTTTTCTCACAGCTCTGTGCAAGTACTTTGGGAAAAGGAGGAAGGTTTCTTCTCAAAGACAACAGATGCCTCTCCCCCCAGCCTCCTCCTGCGCTCTAACCTCCCTCATCCTGAGCTGTGGCTCAGCAGATGTGTCCCAAGACCTTCTTCCCTAAAGTTTCTTCCAAATTCACCTGTGATTATGTTCCCTCCACAGGAGCCTGTCAGAGGCCTGAGAAATTTGCTGAGTCTCACTGTGGGGCAACAGCATTTGAGCAGAGTCTCTCTGCACGTGAGAATAGCTGGGAAAGGAAATTCTACCTGTGCTACTTGAGTGAAACACCTCTTCAGCCTCACCAGCCCTCAATCAGGCCAGCTAATCACAAACATGAGCCTGACTTGTCCCTGCCTATGGCAGGGGGGTGGAATTAGATGGACTTTAAGGTCCCTTAACCCTAAACCATCCTGGGTGATTATGGGTCAGTACTGCTGGACTGACTTCATAGGAATGAACTCAGCTGAAGGCTCAGGACTAGGCTGGAATTAGCTATAAAACATACAAAACAAAGCTAAGTGCTTCCCACAGCAGGATTTTCAGGACTGCAGAATCACCTGGAGTGTCAATGATGTTGAAGAGGAAAGACTTCCCTTTGGTGTCTGGCAGAACAATCGTCACTGGCGTGCTCTTGATCCCCACCCCCCTCTGAAACACAGGAAACCAGGATTACAGGTAAAGAAAAATACACAAAAGGATCACCACATACAGATGTAGAAGACCAAGGAATAATCAGAAAGATGGAAAGAAGTAAACATTCATCCTGCAAGAGAGTAATAACCTCAGATCACCAAAGTACCCAGCCCAGTTCTCCCATCTGTACTGGTCAGACTGGTGAGCCAGCACTGCACCCTCCACACCTGATTTCAGCTGAGGAGGTACTATAGGCAACACCTGAGCCAGACTGTGGGTGTTTGTTTGTGCTTTCACCCTCTGCTGCCACCAAGTTACACCTCAAAGCACAAGACTTGATCACACAGAGTATAAAGTAGTACATTGAAAGGAGAAAACAAAAATGCTTCAAAGGATTGTTCTGGTCGTGAGACAAAATAACATTCCCACTCATGCCCAACCACATGGAGCCAGAGCTAAGGAAAACAAGGAAAAATTTACTTATTTTGAAATAAGTTTTTACCACTGCTGCAAACCCCTTCCTTCTTTTTATTTCAAAAAAGGGAGAATTACCCACAGACTGGGGTGACTCTGCTGTAGATTTAACATTACACAGCTTATAAAATCATACATAGAGATGAGGGAAGGAAGTTGGATCAGGAATCTTCCTGAGGCAAACAAGAGGAGCAGACTGTTTTATTGATAAAGAAAATAACCAAAATGTAGAAGGCACAGAAAGGCTCTAAAATGGACGAGGAAACTGCCTACAACAACTGTGAGTAAAGCATGAGACAACTGGATAAAATCACTACAAGACCACTCACCTCCTGCTCTGTGAACAATATATCTGTGTAGCAGAGCTGCAAAGGCAAAACAAAAATCAGAGTCTCACATTTTGGTATCAGATATTCAGTTTGAAGCAGGACACAATAACTCTGACACATTACTGAGGTGTAAGTTAGGGACAGGAGAATTAGGACTGAGCTCTGGCATCCCAATCCTACGTTCCAGTCACTGAACCACCTTGTCCCCATGCACTGGCACCCTCCCTGAGCGTGTAAAAGCCAGGGCAGGAATTCCCCAGCAGCTCACTCACATCCTGATCGTAGCGCTTCCGGATTTCTGGGTGCGTCTGTTCTATCAGGCAGTCAACAAAACACGTCTGGAAAAGAGCAGAGATAGGAGGGGCCTCCCTTCAGACAGACACAAACACAACCCATCCCTCCAGGAGCAGCACAGAGCACGCTGAGCAGGTTATTGTAAAACCTACAAATTCAACCTACACAAAAACACACAAATTTCAGAGGGAAACATAGTGCCAGGACAAGGTGGAATGGCCTTAAGCTGGAGGAGGGCAGGGTTAGATGGGATATTGGGAAGAAATTCCTCCCTGCGAAGGTTGGGGGGGCCCTGGCACAGGATGCCCAGAGAAGCTGTGGCTGCCTCTGGATCCCTGCGAGTGTCCAAGGCCAGGCTGGACTTGGGGCACCCTGGGATAGTGGAAGGTGTCCCTGCCTGTGACAGGGATGGGACTGGATGGGCTTTAAGGTCCCTTCCAACCCAACCCATCCTTGAATTCTATAAATAAGTGCATGAGCAGGAGGAGCAGAAGGTGCTGCTGCAGAGAACCAGGGGCCAGGAGGGCTGGCAAAGCAACCAGACAGGTCACCATCCCCAACCCTGTATTGTGGATATTCACAGTACCTTGCCGTGGTGCAGGTGCCCACACAGAGTCACATTCCGGATCAGCTCCGAGTTGTCCATCAGATCTGCCAGGAAACTGCAGGAACAAAACACAAAAGGCTGTTGGAGGCTTTTGCTATGTCTAAGAAAAGCAGGTGCTGCTTTTTAGCTATATTTTCTATCCAAGGTGCCCCCTGAATCCTCGCCAAACTTTTATTCTGCCAATGCCCTGCGGAGGAAGAATCCCACTTTCCAGATGGGGAGGACAAGAGAGTTGGAGTCCCAGACAGATGGCAGTGGGTGGGAGGATACGGAGCTGGTAAAGCTGCCAGCAATGAATATTATTGAATATTTTTCTTCTCTTCTAGTCAGTACTGGAGCAAAAATCACATCCATGTACTCAGATGATGAAGCATTTGCACTCATGGCAGGCAGTCAGGTAAATCGTGGTGCTGGATAACAAGCACCCCACGGAACTTTGAAAGCAGCCAGGGGCTCCACAGATAATTAATTCTGATTTTCAAGTCTTAAAACAGTGACATTCCAGGGACTCAAGGAATTAAGTCTTTTTCAAATCAGCAGCTGAGCTCGGTAATGATGAGCTGGTCACTTCTGGATGGATGCTTGCCAAAAGATAATTGAGATCCTAAATTACCACCCCTAAAAAATAATGGGAGGCTATAAAACATGGAGCCACTGCCAGAGGCCTGCAGAGAATAAGTGCTGTCAAATAATTTCCTTTTTAAACAGATTTAATTTTCACTGATGCAACAGTGAAAATGTAAAACGTTTTGATTAAGAGCTAAAAAATACAGCAATCAATACTAACCCCGATTAAAACCTTCCTAATTGGTCTGAAAATAAGGCTAAATGGGAAATCAATAGCATGCTTGCAGGTTTCTGGCTATATCCCATAAGGAATTGGCCCATCCTAACCATTTATATCAACAAACAGGAGTAAAATGAATTAATTACAAATGGAATGAGCAGAGCATACAGGGATCAGGGAAGTGGTGGATAACAAAGAGCCCAGGTCAGGGACTGAGCCAAAATGAGGGCTGAGAAAAACCAGCCCCAGCAGCTCCTGGGCTCTGCTCCAGCTCTGCTGAATCCCCAGGCACCAAGCACAGCCTTGGGCAGCTGAGGGACCCCCGAGGGAACAGCAGCTGCAGGAATATCCATCCTGTCCCCTCTGGAAAACACGAGGTGCTGGGTGCCAGGCAGAGGCACTGCCCAGCACCAGGGAACTGCTGCTCAGCCACAGCAGTTCTGGCACCTACACCCAGAGATGAACATTTAAAATTGGGAAAAGCCCTGACAAGCCACAAAGTGGTGAGTGGAGAGATGAGCCCAAGGAGACTCCCACAGCTCCATCTGCTCATCCCAAAGAGAGACAACACACACACACTGCTCATACAGGGACACAGACCCTCTGCACACCACAATGTGCAAATGCTGCTCCAACATCAGACTTTCACCAGAAAAAGCAAAGGATGGTTCTTATTCCACAGAAAACTCATTTAAGATATTACATCTCCAATTTTAAAGGCATTTGGAGTTTTTCCCAGGAGTTTTTCTCCCAGCCCTGGTGTCCAAGAAGCTGCTTTGGGACACAACCAATAGAGCCACCCAGCACAGCTGCAGTGTTCTGCTGACTGCACAGCACTTGGCATTCACCCAGCAGCACAAAAATTCCCAATGGAAATTGAAATAGATGGGACCTAATCTGAGACTGGGATCAACCCAAAATGTCCCAACATGATGTGTGCTACACACTGACCATGTGGACATTTAACAGGTTGGCCACAAAAGCTGTGGTTGCTCCATCCCTGAAGAGTCCAAGGCCAGGTGGGCACTGGGGCTTGGAGCACCCTGGGAGAGTAGAAGGATCCAATCTTGTCCCCTGCTCATAGCAGGGATGGGACTGGATGTGTTTTAAGGTCTCTTGCAACCCAAACCATTCCAAGAACATTTCCTGAGCCACAAGCTGTTGCTATGGAGCTTGATCTCAGCCCCTGAGGTGAGATTCCTCTTTTGTGTTCAACCCTACCCTGTGCTGCTGGTGAGGATGGAAAATGTCTGTGAAATGGTTTGTCCTGCATTTCCTCTTGGAACCTGGGAACTGGCTGCTCTCAGGTCTGTGCTGGGGTCAGTAAGACACCAAGCCAGAGCCTCCAAATTTGCCTCCCCCAGCCCCACACTCACTCCATCTCGTAGACAGTGACTGGCAGCGTCTGCTCCATCAGGGAGAACTTCTTGGTTTTCACAGGTTTAATAATGGGCTCTGAAACAAGACAAAGAACAACAAACTGTTCCCAGAGCCCCTGAACCAGCAGGGTCAGGAATGGCCCCTAGAAATGGGGAGTTCTGCTCACAAGCCCTCTATTTTCAGGCTGCCAGATTCTCTCAGCTGTTTGTCAAAGCTGCAGGAGATGGTCACTGCAGGGCCCTTTGAGCCAAACCATTCCAGTATCCAGGGATCCAAGGAGATCACTTAAATGCATTTACTTTTCCCTTAAATAGCTTTCCTGCCTCTGCTGATTCCTGTTCTTCCAAAGATATGTTTGTTTGGATTTGCAAAAATCACAAGTGCCCAAATCTGCATACACCTGGCAGAGTTCCTGAGACTATGAAGGGACTCCAAAGGACAGAAGGGAATATTATTTCCCCTTTCCAAGAGTCCATTAAGATTCTTCTCCTCCCTCCACCCCCTCCCACAGCTCCCTCCTCACTCACCAGTGAGTGGCTGTGTGTCCTCCTCCTGCACAATGGTCTCCACCTCAGGCCCATAGACCTCCTCTGCTGTGGGGTAGTACTTCTTGTCCTCGTGCAGCACCACCTCCATCCCGGGGTGCTCCTCGTCGTGTTCCCCCATGTCATCATCATCGTCATCATCCTCCAGCTGCAACCAAGGCTCACCCTCAGCTGCTGTGGAGCCCCCCGAGGGGACAGGCCTAGGGTCACCCCCGATCAAGGGACCCCCAGTGCAGCCCCAGTACCCACAGAGGTGCCCTGGGAGCAGCTCCTGGAGGAGCAGTACGGCTCTTCCCACAGCAGCTGGACCAGCAACAGCCCCGGACTTGCAGGGCCACCAGCACAGACAGCGACTCACACACAGCAACCCCACACAGCACAACGCAAGAGCCACACCCGGGTAACACAACCCCCACCCCACACAGACCGGCAGGAGATGGGAAGGGGCTCCCTCGTTTCCCCTGTGGGGCAGCCCCTCTGCTTCCCCCGTGTCCGTGGGGTCTTGCTCTGCCTCCCCCCGCAAGGATCTGGCTCCTGCGGCAGCCTCAGCTCCCTCCTGAGGGGATCCCGAAGGGACACGAACCCTCCACGGGACCGACACCAAAACCAGCCAAACACAGCCCGAGCCGCAGGAGCTCCCAGCTCCCACTGCGATTCCAGCAAGAACTCTTTACCTCAGGAACAGATTTTGTAAATTCTTTTCACACCGGGCCCATTCCGACCCTTGGCATTCAGACTCCGCACTGACCAGTCTCCTCAGACCCCGCACGGGGCAGCAGCAGCCGCGGCCCGTCACCGCTCAGGGGCCGAGGTAAGACGAGCCCCGCCGGCCCCGGGGGTCGCTGCCCCTCCTCCGCACTCACCTCGTCCAGATCTTTGGACTCTCGGCCCAGCTCGTCGTCGTCATCGTCCGAGTCCAACTCGGGCCCGATGTAGTTCCCAAACTCGTCGTACAGGTCGGTGTCCATGCTGGGGAGCGGGAAGAGGGTCGGTGGGGACGCAGAGGCCGGGGCCGCTGACCGAGGCCGCTCAGAGCCCGTGGCACCGGCGGGCCCGGCCCTGCCCCAGCCCCAAACCCCGGCCCTGTCCGAACGCCCGGCCCGGTCCCGGCCCCGCTCTCCCTCACCTGCTCCAGCTCCACTCCCGCCGCTGCTCTCGCCGGCGCCGCCGCTGCCGAAGGCCCCCGGGCTGCCCTCGCCGCCTGTCGGGACAGAGCGTCCCGCACCCGCCGCCAGCGCCGCGCCCACTGGACAAAGGCCGGGTGGATCCGGGGCCGGGTCGGGGCCGGTTCCGGAGCGTCCCGAGGGCCGCGGGCCGAGCAGGGCAGCGCGGGGCGGCGGAGCCGGTTCTGTCAGGCGCGGCCGGGGCAGCCCCGGGGACCTTGCCCGGCCCCGGCGCTCCAGCGGCGGGAGCGGGACTGTCGCGATAGAGAGAACGGCCGTGGGGCCGAAGTGTTCGTCAGCCCGCGGGGCTGTCGCGACAGAGCAAGGGGCCCCGGGGCAGGCGGTGTGTCAGGGCCTGGGTGGTTTCACGGTAGGGGAGAGGCTCCCAGTTGCCATCCACGTGCGCGGCCTGTAGGCTGTCACAGTAGGGACCGCAAGGCAGAACTGTCACGATAAGATCGGGATTGTCGGGCCAGTCCTGGCAGCGCTGTTGTGACAGAAGTGAGTCCTCGAAGCCATCGCAGGCAGCGCTGTCTCGACAGGAGGAGTCCCTGTGCCCCCAGGCCGGCCCCGTCCCCACGTCCCGCAGGTGGCGGCGGTGCCCGGGGATGGATCCGGGGATGGATCCGGCCGGAGCCCTCCCGGCGCTGCAGCGGGAGCTGCGGGCGGCGCTGGCGGAGGACGAGCGGCGGCAGCGGGAGGGCGAGGCCAAGCTGCGGGCGCTGCGCCAGGGCGTCCCCGACTACGGCCAGTTCAGGTCCGGGGCTCGGGGACCGGCCCGAGGGGCTCAGGAGGAGCCCGGAACTCGTTTGGGGGCTCCGGGAACCCTCGGGTTCTGAGCTCGGAGCTGATGGCCCGAGCACTGCTCTTGGGGGACCCGAGGGGCAGCAGACTCGGGATGTCCGGAACAGCCCCGAGGACAGAGCCCGCAGGCGCGGACACTCGGCCGTGGCTGGGATTTGTCCCAAAACTCCTCAGGTGGCCCCGTGTGGGCTGAGATCTGTCCCTGCTCCGTGGCCGGTCCCTGTGGTTGCTGGGAATGCAGCAGTGGAATGGCACTGTCCCCTCCCCAGGAGGGGACACCTTCTGTCACCTCTTCCCATTCCCACACTCAGCCCTCCATCTCTCCCCCCACCCCCAGGCCATGCTGGGAATGCAGAAGCAGAGGGTGACGGTGTGCCCTGTGCCCTTCCCAGCCTGTTCCTGCTCCCCGTCCTCTCACTGCTTTGTCCAGGGGATTGTGAGCAGGTTGGGATGGCAGGGCTGCTCCGCGGGGCAGTGTTAGACACTCCCAGTGCCCTCCAAACTCCTGGATTCTCTATGGATCCATCTGGGGGTTCCCTGTCCGTTGACATCGAGGATCCATAGGTAGATCCAGGACTTAGATCACACTTGAGCATTCTGTTCAAATGCCTTGGGACCAAATCAAATTCCATTCATGGATTCATAGCTGTCTCATTTCCCCATGCCACCTGATCCCTGAGAGGCAGGGAAACACTTTCAAGTGGCTTCTCCCCCAAATATCTTGCCAGTTCCTATGATGGGATTCCTGAGGGATTTTAAGCTGGTTTATCCTTGTATTGGTAAGGGCCTGCTCCTCCAGCCTGTCCAGCCCCTCTGGGTGATCCATACTGTCCAAAGTCAGAAACTGGCTCAGAGAAGCAGCTTGGAGCCTCAAAGTGTTTTCTTGCCATGTGTCCCTCCTGTCCATGTTCCCTTTAGGGAGATTGTGCTGGCCTCACACCTGAAGCCTCTGAAGAAGAAGGACAGGCTGGACCAGAGGAGGAATGTGCTGTGGAATCCCTGTGCAGCCCCGGCCAAGGCAGCACCTGTACACACTGTGGAGATCCTACAGGTCAGGGAGACCCCACAGGTGAGGGAGAGGCTGCCAGGGCCTCATCCACAGAGGAAATGACTCATCTGGGTGTTAATTGGAATGCAAGAGTTGCTCAGGACTCACTCTGGGTGCAAGCCAGCCCTCCCTGGAATATCGGGGTTTGAATCAGCTTGGGGTCAGGCTGATCCCCTTCAGGAAGAGTCTGCTCCATCCATGTGGGAATGGAGGCCTGGCTGCCCACCCTGGACCCAGAGCTCCCAGTGACCCCCATGGTGGCCAGGAACAGTCTGTGGGAGCTGTCCGTCCTGGCTGGGAGTAGTTCCCAGCTCCCAGCAGCTGCAGCCTGGGACCCAGAGCTGGGTCTGTGCGCCAGGATCCTCCCTGGAACAGCCTCTGGCTGCAGAGGTTCCCTGAGCACAGCTGGTGCTTTGTCCATGGTTTAATGATCATGGAAAAGGGCTGGGTTGGGTTAGTCCTGATCGAGCCTGATGAGCTCACTGAGTTACTCAGTGGTGGGAAACAGGGACAGGACATTTTCTGTCCCGGTCATTTGTGATTGGAGTCCTCAGTCCTGCCCCTGCCATGGGCTCTGTCCACCCTGGAGTGTCCTGGTCACTGAATGTTCGCCATGGATGTTTCCCATGATAGGGCAGTTTCATGGATTGCCTTATAAACAATCCCAAGGATTGTTTATGATGCTGGATTTCATTGACCTGTGTTTATTATAAGATCTTTTTTAACTCTCCTAAGTAGCATTGTGTTTCCTTGGACTGAGCAGTGATCTCCCCAAGCAAATCCTGCTCCCAGTCCCATCAGCACCAGGCTCAGATCTCCAGAGCTTTCCCCCTGTGCTCAGCCCCAGCTGATGTCACTGCTTTGTTCCCTGGCTGTAGAAAAGCTGCACATTTGCCTCCTCCTTCTGCCTGTGTGTCAGTGACCCGGCAGGGATGGGCTCAGCAGTTAATTAGAACTGATATATACAGTGGGATTTCCTTTACCCGGGAATGCCACTCAGCTGCTTTGCTTTCAGCCTCTGTTCTTCCAGACCCACCAATGCTGGCTGGTACCAGCACATTTTCTGGGATTTGTATCTCCCACCTTTTCTCTGCCACTCCCTGGTTTTTCCTCTCAGTACTCAGAGTGTTCCCTGCCCTCATCTCTGTGAGATCCCTTCCCAGGCAGTGCTGGTGGATCCAGGCTGGGCAGAGATCCTGACTCTGCTTGGGATTGGGGTCACTCCACAACCATGTGTGTTCACACTGGGTGTCACATCTCACCCACCCTTCCCTTTTCCCCCTGCAGTTCCCTGGTTTCTCAGGGTTAAAGGCACCTGGCATTTCCTTGTCTTTCCCTTTTCCCCCTCAGCAGCTCCTCGTGCTGCCAAAGCCCCTGGTAAAAACATCTCGTTGGTCCATGGGTGATCAGAGTGAGGGGATCAAAGTCTTCAAGTGGGAACAAAACAAAAGGAACTGAGTGTCTCCTTTCTCCTTCAGGAACTGGATCAGCTGCCCAGGACTGCTGCAGAATTTCACAGAGACTGGTGCAGATGCTTCAAAAGTGGAACAGAGAAATACCAGTTTTTGCTGGAGCTCGGAGGGGAGGCCTTGGGCAGGATCTTCCAGGCTGATGTGGGCTTTGGCCTTCTGGGGGAATTCCTGACAGTGCTGGCAGAGAACATCTGTCCTGGAGACAGAGCTGCCGTCCTTCAGATCCTACAGAGCCTGGCAGGCACCAAGCGCTTCGGGCTGAACGTGGCTCTCCTGAGCCAGGCAGAGAAGGAGAGCAGGCAGGATTTGTTCAGGAAGCTGCAGAGCAGGGATTGTCAGGCTGCTGGCCAGCCTGGCAGCCCAGCCAACTGTGAGGCTGAGAGGGAAGCCCATCCCGTGGGGACCCACTTGGAAAAGGAAACTGAGGAGGAGAGGACAGTGGTGGAGCTCATGCAGTGTTACCAGGTCAGCTGAGGGAGCAGGAGCACCAGAATTGAGCAGAAACAAGGTAAAAGAGGCTCAGAAAAAACGCAGAACTTGACTTTGCTATCACCGAGGGCACAAATAAAGTTTAGCTCCCAAGCTGTGGTGCTGTGATCTCTGAGCAGTGTCCTCACAGATGGGTATGGGAGAGTCTCTTGGATAAGGAGAAAACTGCAGGAAAGAAAACATTGGGTGGTAGTTTTGAAGGAGAAACCCAAACCCAAATAGTATCTTTCTTTTTCCACCCCTGTCCACGGTCACTGAGGGGTTTTAGGAGATGTAATTGATGACAAAGACAACTGTCAGGTCCATTTTCTCCCCAAACCCAGTGCAGCAAATAGCATTCATCTCAGCAGACTGGAACCACCCATTCCCACCTGCCCTGGAGAAACCACCGGACACCTGATGGAGGGTCCAGGTTCATGCCCAAGTCCTGGCATGGGAATACTGGGCTTTGTGGCGCCACTTGAGGGGACATGTGTGTCCCTTCACTCTGCTGTGGTGCCATTCCTCCTGCCTTTGCACACCTGAGGATAGGTGAGGGCTGGAGACTTCAACAAAAGAAGATCCTGGAGCTACCCAAGATCAGGATGGAAGATTTTGATGCCGGAACAGCCCCAGCACAAGCCACAGCTCTGGTCAGAACAGGCACACTGCTTGAGTGGTGCCAAGGCTCAGGGTGAGGATGTCAAGGCTGGAAGCAGCATCCCCACCTCTTGGGAAAGGCAAAATCCCTGGGGTTTGGTGGGAAGACTCAGGAGAAATGCAGTGGAGCAGAGATTGTGTGAATGGTGACAGAGGATGGGGCTGTGAAACCCAATGGGATCCTTTCCAGGTCAGCCAGTTCACGGTGTGACCTGAGCTGCCAAGAGGTGGGGTCCATGGGGGGTAAACATGAGCTTCATCATTATCATCATCATCATCTTCACCCTCACCCACCTGGGCATCCAGACAGGGTCCACTGGGAGCAAACATGGGCATCATCATCAATCATCATCATCATCATCCTTGCCCACATGGGTGGCTGCTGGCAGGCACTCAAGAGCCCATCTAGGCTGGAACATCATCCCCACGGGGCACTCAGACACCCTGGACCATCCTCCCATTGGAAATTCCCGATGTTCTGGCCATCAACAGCCAAACACTGCCAAGTCCCTGCTCCCCCTCCTCTCAGGGCAGGAGTGGGACAGCAAGGACTGATGTGGGAACCTCCCTGTTTTGGCACAGCTCAGTAGGGACAGGCAGGATTTGACAGTGCCAGGGTTTGCTCCAGGTGGGATTTCACACTGCCAGGATTTGTTCCTGGCTCTGCCACTGGTTGGCAGTGGGGGTTAAAGCTCAATAAAGTCCTTCTCGAAAGAATACTTGGAGCTGATGCAAAATGTTCTGGCCAAACTCTGTAGAGTTCTTGATCTGCACCAGTGATTTATTACTGCTGTTTTTCTAAGACACTGCTAAAAACATCCACCAAACTATTTTAATCCAATTAATACTTGCTTTTCTCACCCTTGTTTGCCTTGTTTTCCATGGTGAGTACTGTGTGTCCCAAACCCTTCAGTGTTCCTTTTGACCTCCTCAGCTGGAGCAAATCCATAGCTTTTAATTTTTGTTTTTGTTTTTTTTTTTTTTTGATTGTGAAGGAAGAAAAGTATTTTTCAAACTGATCTGGTGATTTTCGTCAGAAGTGGCTGCTTTTGGGGTGTTTTTAGCTCAGCACAGTTGGGAGTCAATGTTTGTGCCTGATTCAAAAGTCATCCCCCAGAGGTTGTGACATCTCTGCAGGGTTTTGGTGGACACTTAATCCTCGGCATTGAGCAGGATGTGCCCTCCAGGCTCATCTCCTTTTTCTGAGGATGCAGCTTGAGGATTTCAACAAAAACCCCTCTGTCCAGGAGGGCACTGAGGGTCCCAGTGATGCTCTGGCCCTTGAGCCATGTTGATGATGTGCAGGATCGCCAATCCACCCTCAGCCCCAACAGCTGAGAGCTGGGAGCTTCCCAGGAGCTGCAGCCTGGGATTGTGTGGAGAAGGAGCTGGGTTTGAGGGTGAAGAACCCCCAGCAGATCCCTGATTCCCATCCTGGGAAGGGGATCTCTCCCACCTCACTTGGCTGTGGGTGTTATCCCTGCACCCCCCTCCCCTCTGTTCAGTCCCTTGTGGAGTGTATCCGTGCCCTGGAGCTCAGCCCTGAGCACATCCCCCTGCAACATTAGGATGGTTTGGGCTCCCAGAGGTCCCCACCACCCCAGATATTCCCAAAATCTCACTGCTCTGGCTGCAGAGAGGGGGATGCAGGCACAGCCATGGGAGCTCAGTGTGTTCATTAGCTTTATTCTCATCCCAAGCTGTAGCAGCGTTAGTGCATTAATTCAGTAGCAAGGGAGGCTGCTCGTGGTGTCCCAGCCCTGCACAATCCCTCTGCATTTCCACCCTGGACACCACCCAGCTCTCCCATAACACCTCCTGCCCTGGGAATGGCAGTTATAGGACTGGGTGTTGTGTTTCTGGAGTCAGAGCAGAGCTGCTCAGCACCTGACCAAGGAGACAGAGGGGACGAAGGGGTGGCAGCCCAGGGCAGCTCTGTTCTCATCCCGAAGGCTGACAGGGCACAGGGAGCGCTGCTGGGTCATTGTTCCCATGTCAGGTGGCATCAGGCAGGTCCTGCTCAGGTCAGTGGCTGCAGCAAAGATTGTAGGTGGCACCTTGTGCTGTGAGATCCTCACAGGTGCCCCGACACCTTCCTTCTCCTCTGCACCCCTCTCTTCTCCATTTTCACATGCATGAGATTCTCCTGCCATAGGGCCATGGGTCACCCCTCACCATGAGCCCCTCAGATCTGTTTTTTCCTGCCAGTGTTGGGGACACCTTGGTCACAGTCACCCCGTAGGATCAGGACAGTCCCATGTCTCTGTGCCAGGAGAAGCCCTTGAGGCCACTGTGTAGCCCCACAAGCCACCCTGGGCACCCCAGCACCCTCAAGAACCCCTCCTGATGCCCGTTTTGTCACCCCTTGACACCATCCCAAGAGCTCCCCTTCCTCCTGCCCCTGCCTCTGCATCCTCCCTTTCCTCCTGTCCCTGCCTCCCAGCTGAGCTCACCCAGCGCCTGGTGACAGGGAAATGTCCCTCTCCAGCCGGTACCTCGCACCCTGCATCCCCCCACCCGAGGGTGCTCAGGGTCTGGGTGCACTGGGGAGATCCAGGGGAGTTTCCCAGACCAGAGAGTGGGTGCAAGGAGATGCTCTTGGCACCATCGTGTTGTCTGACGGTGCATGGAGATCGAAACAGGGCAGACTGTCCCTGGAGACCCAGGGTGAGGCAGGAAGGGCTCCCAAACCCCCGGCACCCGGTGCTGTAGGAATGTGGCAGCATCCCGGCGGGGAGTCCGGATCCGCCCGGATCCGCTGGACTTCCGCGAGTGCTTCCCGGTCCCACGGGCGCTCTGCCACCGGACCCTGGGCACGGGGGCACGTGGGAGAGGCGAGGGGTGCACGGGAGGGAGGTGCCCCCGCCGGAGCGCCCCCGGTCCCTCCCGTGCCCCGTGCCCCGTGCCCCGTGCCCGGCCCGGGGCTTCCGCGCGGCTGCGGCGGAACCTGCGGAGCTGCGGCTGCTGCGGCTCCTCCGCCCTACGGCACCTCCTTGTGCTCCTGCTTGGACTCCTTCAGCACCTGGAGGGGGAGGCAGAGGGACTGTCAGCCAGGGATCGGGTTCTGCCACCGGCTGAGCCTGCCCGGGCTCTGAACGAGCTTGGGGACAAGGACAGGGACAGCACAATTTTCGCTATGAGCTGCCAGCCTCAGCTCCACCATGACCCAAGGCAGATCATGCCATACACTCAGGGATCCCTGGCTCCCTGCCTGGGCTGTCTGTGGGGCTTGCCCCATGTGCAAGTCCCTTGGGGACACCCTGTGGGGAGGTGGGGATGGAGTTTGGGTGACACAAACGAGGGTTTCCCACCTCTCCATCTCGGGTCTCCACAGTTTTGACCACGATGCTCCTCTTCACATGGGCTTCTGACACAGATTTGGTGTCCAGGCTGGTCTCTGGGGGACATGGGCAGGACAAGGCAGTGACACCCTGCCCAGGGTATGGCCCTTCCAGCCACACTCAAGAGGAGAAGCCCAAAGAAAATGGATTGGGCTGGAAACCCCTGAACCACGAGAGAGAGCACCCCTGGGGACACAACCAGCCTCAGGGACAGGGTTGGCCTCAGGGACATGGTTGGCCTTGGAGATGTGGCAGGCTGTGGAATCTGATGCATCCTGGGGCCACAGTTGGGCTGTGGGGACAGCTGGGGACATTTCTGGCCTTGGAGATGCTGTCGACCATGGGGACATGGGTGTCTCACAGTTGGCCTTAGGGATGTGGTTGTCATTGAGGATATGATGATGCGATCAGTGTTGGGGACATCATCGGCCTTGGGGACATGTTCAGCCTTGGGGATATGGCCATGGCACCCTCCTCCCCCACCCTAGGAGCACCCAGGAGTCCTGGTTCCCTGAGACTCAGAGAAAAACCTGATTCCTCTAAATGGGGCAGGGATGGCAAAGGTGGCTTCTCCTGCCACAGAACCCCAAGAAGCCACCCCTGTTTGTGCCACCATCCCACTCCCCCTGCCCACGTGTGGGGCACAGCCTCACCTCGGATCTGCAGGTTGGAGAAGCTCTGCACAGGGATGGTGATCCTGCAGGGACAACGGGACCATTGGGAAGAGCACGAGGTCCTGCTGCCCCTCAGCTCCACCTGCCTGGGGCTGTGGCAGCAGGGCTGGAGAATGGTCCCCAACCCAGATGGACACCCCAGAGGGACCACAAGGACTTGGGCTTGGTTGGGGGCATGGCTGGGGTGGGGTGAAGGGCAGGACGGAGCTCTCACCTGCTCTCCTCTCCCTCCAGCAGCTTGCGGTACGTGGCGATCTCCATGTCGAGGGCCAGCTTGACATTGAGCAGGTCCTGGTAGTCCTGCAGGTGCCGGGCCATCTCCTCCTTGAGGCTGTGGATGTCCTCCTCCAGCCTCACCACCGTGTCCTGGTAGCCAGCCGTCTCCAGGGCATAGCGCTCCTCCAGCTCCCGCAGCTGCCTCTCCAGGGACTCATTCTGGGGAGCCACGGGTGGCCGTGACACCCTCCATGGCCACCTTCTCCCAGCAGCTGGGGGCTCTCCCCAGCGCCCATCCATCCAGGGGGACCAGCCATCCCCCTGGCACTGGGTGGTGGTCCTGCCAGGGAACCCCCGATGGTGGCAGCTCCCTGAGACCGTGTCCCTGCTCTTACACCCCATGGCTGTCACCTACCGAGCCCCGCAGAGCCTCCAGGTCACAGGTGAGGGCCTGGAGCTGGCGCCGGTACTCGTTGGCCTCCTGCTTGGCCACCCTCAAGGCCTCGGCATGCCGGGCGGCCACGTCCGTCAGATCTGCAAACTGGGACAGGGGACGTGTGCCATGGGATGGGACCACAGGGCAGGGATGTGTTCTGGTGGCACACAGTGTGGGAACACAGCCCTGCTCTGCTCCACAGCAGGAACATGGCCCCAGGAACACGTGGCAAGGAGAAACAGTGGGGACAACAGAGATCCTGAACCCCCACATCACTGAGAACCACCCAACCCCAGGTGATCAACCCCAAGATGGTGACACCCCAGGAGGGGACAGCCAGGCCTTCCATCTGTGGGGCAAACAGCTCCCACTGCACCTTGGACTTGTACCACTCCTCGGTCTCCTGGACGTTGCTGGTGGCCATGGCCTCGTACTGGCTGCGGATGTCGCGCAGGGCGGCTGTCAGGTCCGGCTTGCTCACATCCACCTCGACGTGCACCCGCTGGCGGGCCAGCTGCTCCTGCAGCTCCCGCAGCTCCTGTGGGGACACGGGGGTCAGGGCAGCCCCCTGAACCCCGGGACCCCAGCCCCAGGGCGGGGTTACCTCCTCGTGGACCTTGTGGAGGAAGGCGATCTCGTCCTGCAGGGTCCCCACGCGCCGCTCCAGGTCCAGGCGAGCCAAGGCAGCATTGTCCACGTCCTGTCACCGTGGGGGGACAGGAGGGACGGTCCCACCTGGGTCTCCTCTCTCCTGAGCTGTCTGGTCATGTCCATTCGCCCCTGGCTCCCACCCAGCCCTGCCTCTCTCTACCCATCACAGCATTTCCCAGTCCCTCACTGCCTGCTCCTGCTATTCCTGCCCATCCATGCTCCATATCTGTCCATCCCTGCCCTTCCCATTCATCCCTGCTCCATTCCTGTTCCCTACCTGCCCATTGTAACACATACCCGTCCCTCAGTCCTGCTCCTGTCCATCCCTGCTACCTCCCTGTCCAGCCCTTCCTGTCCCTGCTACATCCTTGTCCATCCCCACCCCATCCCTGCTTATTCCCGAGGGAGGCCCAGCTGGGATCTGCTCTGTGCCCTCACCTGCCTGTAGGCAGCCAGGTTGCTCTCAGCCTCCAGCCTCAGGGTCACCTCGTCCTGCAGTCTGTGCCGGAGCAGAGGCACAGTTACACATCTGGCACTACTGCTGATCACTCCCAGCCCACAGACAGACCCCCCTGGGCCAACACAGCCCCACAGCACCAGCACCCCCCAAATCCAGGTCAGCTCTTGTGCCCATCCCACACACCCCCACACCATCCCACACCGTTCCCAGGGGTCACCCATATCCCATCACAATCCTGGTGCACACCAGTCCCTGGTCCCCAGGACTACCCTGCTCCCGTCTCAGGTGTAGGAGCTCCTGCTCCTATCTCTGACCCCTGGGTACACCCTGGACTCCATTCTCCTCCCAGGGGTCACCCTGGTTCTTGTCACCACCACGGTTCCCATCACCAGAAAGATCCTGATCATCATCCTGGTGCCCATGCTGGTCCCTGCTGCCACTTGTGTTTCCAGTGGTCACCTGTTAGTCACCCTGACACCCATTCTAAGTGGGCCACCCTGGTCCCCAGGGCCACTCCAAGCTGGACACTGCCTTACTTCTGCTGGAGGCTGCCGAGGTCCTGGGCCAGCTTGTCCCTCTCCATCTCCAGCCGGGCCTTGGCAGTGGCCAAGTGCTCCACGCGGCGCCGCAGCTCCCGCAGCTGCTCCTGGTAGATGTCGGCCGTGCGCGAGGGCTCCTGGTCCCGAGCCTGGTTGAGCTCCAGCACCAGCACCTTGTTCTGCTGCTCCAGCCGCCGAACCTTCTCGATGTAGCTGGCGAAGCGGTCGTTGAGCTCCATCATCTCCACCTTCTCGTTGGTTCGCGTCTCCCTGAACTCGGAGTTGAGCGCCGTGGCCAGCGAGAAATCCACCCTGCCCGAGCCCAGGCGGGGACTCACCCGGAGCCGGCCCGGGGGGCTGGCGGGGAGCACCCGGTACACGGGCATAGAGCGGCCGGAGCGGAGGCCGTGGGAGGACAGGAGCCGGCTCTCCATGGCGGGCGGTGGGCGCGATGTGCCCGGCCGAGGGTTTTTATGGAGCCCGGGAGCCCCGGGCAGAAGCCAGCGGGCCGGCACCGAGCCAGGCTGTGGCGCCCGGCGGGGTGGCTGTGCCCTGGCACCCAGCCCGGGCACCGCCACACAGCCCCTGCCCACCGCTGCCCCCCCACCCGGCACTGCAGGGTTTGGGGGACGCGCCAGGGCGGGGACAGAGCGGTGACCACGGGCAGCCCGAGGGTGAGGGCTGGGTGCGATGCCGTGGGGTGCTGTTAATGAAGATCGGCTGATAAGTGGCTGGAGCTTCCTAAGTCCTTCCCATCCCAAGGGGTCTGTGGAAGCACTGGCTGGTGGCCCTGGAGCCTTGGTCCCCGTCCCAAATCCGGGCAGGTGTTGATCCCACACAGCTGAGTGTGCATGGCCGCGTCACTGGGCACGCATGCACTGAGCTGGGGGGGCCTTTTGGCCCTGGTGGCACATGGGTGGTGGGGGCCAGGACTGGCTGCCAGGGGCTTTCTGCAGCGGCTGAAAGGGGCTTTGTGCGGAGCCAGAACCGTGGCACAGCCGGGAGGGACCTTGGTGCCAGGGCACGGCACTGCCGGGAAACGCGGGGGACTGGATCCAGGGGCGGGCACGGGGCCACCGCCAGCGCCCTCCCGCCCAGTCACAGCATAATGGCACAAACTGGGGCATGGATGGGTCTTGGGCACGGCCCGGGGAGGGGATGGGGGTGTTCTGGGGACACGAGTGACACGTGGTGGCACCAGGGTGGGTGCCCCGAGAGGCAGCCGGGGTGAAGCTGGCGGGCAGGGGGGTCCCTGGGACTCTGCTGCAGGGACAGGGAGACGGAGAGGGACGGGGACAGGGACGGGAACAGGGATGGGGACTGGCCCCGCCGCTGGCAGTAGATGGCAGCCGACGGCCGGCAAAGGCTCCTGCCTGCCGTGGGACGGGGACACCCCGCTGGGCCACGGTCATCATCACAGGGCCACCGACAGTGGCCAGTGGGAAGGAATGCCGCAGCGGCTGTGTCCCTGTGGGTGCAGTCTGGGGAGACTCAGAGCCACCAGGGACCATACTGGTGACGCTGGTGGGACTGGGACAGCTCCCACGTTCCTCTTTAATCTTCAGACGCTCCCTGTCTCCAGCCAGCCCCGTGTTCCCCCGGCCGTCCTGTGCTGGTGTCACCAGGGGTTGTGCCCACAGAAATTCCAGGTTTGGGGCACCTACACCTTCCCTAGTGACTCTCGTGTCCCCAGACAACAGGGGCGTCCCTGGAGACACGTGCTGTGTGACAGCTCTAGTGACAGCCAACCTCCCTCCCTGGGGTGCACGGCGGGGTGGAGGAGGGACAGAGCGGGGGCTGGGGAGCTTTGGGGTCCTGTACGGGCACCCGCTGCTCCCCAGGGATTGATTCTCCCCCGGCTCCCACGCAGCGGGATCAAAGCATGGGAAGCGGCCGCTGCCGGCAGCGGCGGGAGGCAGAGCTGGGCTCCCCCTCCTCTTCCCCGGCCCCCCTTAACGAGACAAACGAATTAGGAGCGGGCTGTGAGTTTTAATTGGAAGCTTCCAGGCTCAAGGAGACAAAGGTGAGCTCAGCTGCTGCCGGGCAGGGAAGGAGCCAGGAAGAGCCGGTGACCCCGGCCCCGGGGGACAGCAGCACACATGGAGCTGTCCCGATCCCGGCCCTGCTCCCAGTGAGGAGCTGGTGCAGGGAGCCAGATGTGTCAGTGCCAGATGTGCCCTGGCATGGCAGGAAAGGGGATCACAGGGGTGGTGGGAACACTGGTCCCTGGGTTGGGTGCTTGGGGGTCTCTGTCCCAGAGTGGGAATGTCACACAGGTGGCAGTGACGGCATTGGAGCAGGGGGGAAATACGGAACAAAACCTTTTCCCCATCACTCTACAGAATGTCAGGTCCCAGGAGGGCAGGTGGCTCCCCCACTCCTCACCTGCACTCTGGGGCACTGAGCAGGGTGCCCAGATCTCCCCAGGCCCAGAAGAGGATGCAGAGGCACCCATAGGATGATGGAGAATGGGGAGAAGCCACAATGGAGCCAACCCCAGTGCAAGTGCCTTATTCAGGGCAGCTCAGCTGGGAGACCCTGGTTTCCCTCATGGGGAGTCCTGTGGGAGCCCAAAGGGGAACTGTCAGAGGGGCTTCGGGAGCCAAAAGGGGATGCACAATAATTGGGGAAGCTGTGGTTTTAGGGGGTGTCAGGCCGTGCTGTAGGGGAGGCTGTGGGAGCCTGAAGGGGATTCAGGCTCATGGGGGGTTGTAAGGGGGCGCTGGCTGGGGTTGGCACAGGGAGGGAGTAGTAAGAAAAGCCCAGGGGGAGTCTCTGAGGCCTCTCCCAGCCTGGGATCTCTCTCCCCCACTGCACCTTCCAGCTGAACCAAGCCCCCACCTCAAGGAGTGCATGAGGACCCAGACCACTGGAACTGGAGCCGTGTCCTCCAGCAGCTCCGTGACCCCATCCCAAGCATCTGCAGGAATGGGGAGACACAACAGCAACCCCAAAACACACAGCCTGAAAGTGTTCTGTTCCTGCACTGGTGCTGAGAGCGGCTGGGAGTCCTGGGGACACGGGGGTGTGGAGCTCCCAGTGCCTCCTGGCTCCTGGCTGGGAGCAGACCTGGCCTGGAGCTGCCACAGCCCCGCAGAGCTGCCGGGTGTCTCGGCCCCGGGGTGTCCAGCTGCTGTGTCCAGGTGCTGATCCAGCCCCTGCCCTTTCTCTCCCAGCCCACATCACCAGAGCAGCTCCTGGACATGTTGGCCAAGGGCAATAAAAACTGGGCATGGCGTCACACCAAGGCCAGCGCCACCTCCTCTGCTCCCACGCCATCTTCCAGGTAAGGGCTGCTGGCTCTGGGATCGTTCCCATTGCTGCTGGAAACAGACCTGGAAACCTGTGCCAGGACCAACATCCCAGGGCTGTCCCTCTCAGCACTGAGCTGGGAATTTTGCTCCCCCGGGGCTCTGTCCATGGCTCTCTGGTTTCTCGGGGCAAAGCTGCCAATGGATTTCAATTCCAGCCAGGCCCTCGGCCGAATTCTCAGGGCTGTCACGGCTGCCTGGGCAGATGGAGGTTCTGGCTGACACTTCAGCCTGAGCCTGGTGCCTCACCCCTTGCTGCTTGCAGAGGAGCAGCCCAGGTGTCTGGATGCTTTTCCAGCCAGCTCCCAGCTGGGCTCGTTGGTGGGTCCTGGATTCCTGCCTTCACAAATCCCTGAGCTGTGCTGGAAATCTGCCCTTCCTGCTGCCAGCTCGGCCCCCCAAGAAAAGCAAACCACGGCTGGTGAGGATACAGCAGCAGTGCTCAGCTTCCAGCACCTCTGTCCCTGCAGGGGTTGCTCCTGGGGGGGTGAGGGGATTACAGGACAGTGGGGGAAGCACATTGGGTTCTGCTGGGGGATTTTTAGGGATTGAAAGGGAAAGGCATGGAGCAGTGCTGCCAGGTGAGCCTTGATGGCTGTGTTCCCCCTGACCTGCACCAGCCCTGGGCTTGGCACCCACAGCCCTGGCTGGTGCCTCCCTGGGGACACTGTCAGGCTCTGTCTGGGGGCTGAGTTCGGTGGTAAAGTCCCCAGGAAGAGTCAGGCCTGGAGCTGCCTCTGTGTGCCCACCCCAGCTCATGCTGGCGCTTTGGGTGGGTTTGTTGCCCTTCAAGGACCCAACCAGCTGTACTCTGCTCCATCCCTGAGTGTGGGAGGTGCAGATTGTTTCCATAGCTCTGTCTCTTCCTGCCTCCCTTCCTGACTTTGCTTCTCATGTCATCACCAGGTGTTTGGCTCACCATCATCGACACGGTTCAAGTGCCAGAGCATTGCTGGGACCCACAGTGCCCTCCTGCACAGCAGAATTTCTGTTGGGAATGCTGAAATCCTCAAGTCACATCCTCAAACAGGAGATGAGCCTGGAGGGCACATCCTGCTCCCTGCTGAAACCCTGCAGAGATACCACCACCTTTGGGGGATGTGTAAGATAACTCTGTCAGGCACAAATATTGACTCCCAATTCTGTGCTGAGTTGGGTGAGTTAAAAACACCTCAAAAGCAGAGACAGTTCTGAAGAAAATTGCCAGATTAATTTGAAAAAAAAATTATTTTCCGTTCAAAAAGTCAAAACCTACATTGAAAAAACTGTTGAAACCAAAAAGTCACAACCTAACATTGAAAAAACTCTTGAAACCGAAATATATGAAAATGGTCCTCACACTGGAAATTTCCTATGTGAGGGTGACCTGAGGTGTCTGAGTGTCCTGTGGGGGTTTCCTGAACAGCAGATAGCTGTACTGGGACATGTGGATGATGAAGAAGATGCCGATGATGATGGCAAAGCTGATGCCCACAGCCCTCATGACGAAGATTGACTCGGGGTCAGCGGGGCTCCGCTGGCGCCGGGGCTGGGAGGTGACACTGAGCTGGAAGCCGGCCACCAGCTCGCCCTCCCGCCAGCAGAAGTAGGTGGCTTTGTCCCTCCTGCTCACTCGCTGGAGGTGCAGGTGGTTCCCGTGGTCGATGAAGACCCTCATGTACTTCTTGACCCCCACGAGGTAGCGGGAGCGGTAGAGCCGGACGGAGCCCTTGTCCCAGGCCACGGCGTGCTCCGGCCGCGCTCCCGGGCATGTGATGACCAGGTCAGTTTTGGGGGGCTGGCTGTGGTACTGGATGGGGACACGGGGCAGCTGGGGCTTATCACCCAGCTTGTAAACGATGTTGGAGATGGACTGCACGCCCTCCTCGGGGACTTCCTTCTCTTGGCAAGGGGCCAGGCAGCTCCGGATGGCCACCTCGGGGCTCCGGAGGTGGATGAGGCGCCGGAAATTTGCGGGCACAGCCCTGGAGCCGCAGGAGGTGACGTTGGGCAGCGCTGTGCGGTACCGGGGCTTCAGCTCGGCACTCTGCACGTAACAGAGCCCGATCCGCCGCTGCTCACCCCGCACCCCGCAGCGGTCACAGCTCGTCCAGTCCCAGAAGGTGGTGAAGAGGGTGAATTCCTGCCCTGCGTAGTCCTCTTGGACATGCTCATCATTATCCAGAAAAGCCACTGTGATCTGCCTGGTGGGCTGCACGTCCACGTCGTAGCCATAGAAGAAGAGCCCTTCCTTGGTGCCACACAGGTAATGCCCTGAGTCCCTCACCTGGGCTCGGAACACGATCAGGCTGAACATGCGGATGCTGAAGCGCTTCAGGAGGTCACTGCCCGTGCGGATGTGGCTCGAGTCCACAATCACGGTGCCATTGAAGTCTGTCAGTACTGTGGTTTCGTGGCTGTGCAGGTTCTTCTGGAAGTACCAGACAACAGAGGAGGCCTCCTCGGGCTTGCACTTGCAGGGCAGCTCAAAGGTCATGTCTTCCATGTACGCAACATTCTCGAATATCAGGAAGGCAGGACACGCCATCTTCTTGAACACATCCCCTTTCTTCTCAATGGCAAAAGCCTGGAGAACATCCACCAGGGAGAGGAGTATGGTGGCTCCCAGCAGCCTCATCCCCATTGCTCCAGGTGCTCTCTGGCCCAACAGAACTCACACAGCCCAGCCAGGGATCTGCTGGGAGCATCCTGCTCTGAATCAGCCCAACCTCTGTCACCCACTCTGGAACTCACCTGTCCCCAGAAGCTCTGGAGTGTTGTCACCCCCTTGCCTGGCAACAATGGAGCTGTACTGGGACCAGTGGAACCCTCAGCGTCTCATTATGGTTTGAATTGGATGGGAATTAGAGCGGATATCTAGTGCAGATCAACATCTTCATGGTTGGTGCCGTTGCGAAGGTGTTGGCTTTCGGGGCAGTGGGTTGTGCTTTAATGACTGGTGCCTGTTAGAGAGGGGAAGAGAACCTTCAGCCATGGGCTGCCCAACCTGATGAGAGGGGCTTGAAATGGAAAGGTTTGGGGATGGGTTCCAAAGTGGCAATGCTTGTGCCATTGCTTCCTCCTGGGGAGGAGACCAGGCCAGCCCGTGGAACCTGATGTTCCTTGGCTCAGGATGAGAATCACAGGGCAAACCCCCTCAGTGCTGTGTATGGCTGTGGTGAAACCCCTCACACCCCACGCGACTTCTTGATCCCCTCTCTGAAATATCCGGACACAAACAGTCACAGCAGGGGGAACAAACAAGAAGTAGAAATGTGCAGTGGCAGGGCCATGATCCCACTGCAATGACAGGGACACAGTGGGAGAGCTCACCTGACTGGGATGTTGTCATGGATGGCCATGGCCATGTGCCCCCCCCACCTCTCACCTGCACTCTGGGACACTCAGCAAAGGGCCCAAGCTCCCCCCAGCAAAGGGTGCAGAGGCACCCACAGGCCCTGGGATTATGGAGAAGGAAATTGGAGCCCAACCCCAGAGAAAGAGCCTTTTCCAGGCTCCCCACACGAGGGGGAGGCAGGAGAGAACAGCCACGTGTTGGCCCTTAGATTTGGAACAGAACAATTTATTAAAAACACAATAACTTATTTCCTAAACCCACCCACAACCTGCAAACACACAAACAGGACTGAGCCTGAGGGGGCTCACACAGAGGGGGCACAAACGTGGGCACGCAGCTGGAGCCATGGCCAGGAGGGCACTGCAGGGCAGGAGGGGGAGAGAGGAACTGGGGGCGTTTGGAGTTTGAGCGCTGGGAGACGAGCTGGGGGGTGGATGCGGGAGGGCTGCCCGGAGCTCTGGCTGCTGCTGCTGCTGCTCAGCACTTGGGGGAAGCAGCTCTGGAGCCAGCCCGAGGAGGCGCTGGGGCTCCGTGCAGCCGCCGGTGCCGGAGTGCCAGGGCTTTGGGGAGGGGACGGCTGGAGGCTGACACAGCGGGGACACAGCGGGGCTCTGCGCTGCCCGGGGAGTCTCTGCTGCCTTCCCACGACTCCGCTGGCGCTTCCTCCGTCCTCGGGAGCTGCGGGAATTTTCTGATTGGGAATCGCTGCTGGACTCGAGCGTGCTCTTAACCAGAGACATCGGCCTGGGAGTGGAGCACGGAGAGAGCTCCTGGGAGCATTCCGAGTCGGTGCTGGGCACAGCGGGGTCTGGCATGGTGACAGGAGCCTCGGGTAAAAGAGCAGCGAAGAAACAGAGTCACCTCCCTGTCTGCAGCTCGGGAGCACCCCCGACCCCCGGAGCAGCCCCTGTGGCCCCCAGCTCAGTGCAGACCTGCCCTCCCAGCCCCGCAGCAGCCCTTTGCCAGCGGCTGTTCCACCAAAGCGCATCCAACCCCGAGGAAAAGAGCTGCCACAGGCACCGAGCTGGTCCCACAGCCAGTGCCCCGGGACAATGTGTACCCGGCAAACGGGGTCTGCAGAACCCCAGCTCCGCTCCCAGGATCGCGCCTTGGCACGGAGGATGAGGAGGAAGAGCTCAGCCCTGCTCAGAGCCGGCTGCCGGCTGACGGGCTCCATCCCGGCTAGCTCGGGCGAGGCAGCCAGGGAGGAGTGACGGAGACGGGAGAAACGCGGCTCAGAGCTGCTGCTTTGGGCTCCTGGGGCAGGGAGATCCCTCCAGTGGGAGCTGCCTCGCACACGCGAGCTGAGCTGCCCCGGAGCCCAGGGCTGCTGCCGGCTCCTGCCCGAGGTGCTGCCGAGCTCGGGCCGCTCTGCACAGTGAGGCCGAAGCCACGCCGGGCACAACCTGCTTGGTGACACCTGGGGACACGCCCGTTCCTCTGCCCTGTGCCCACCACGCCCGGGAGCTGTGTCCCACCGCAGGTTCCTCCAGCATCCATGGAGACACAGAAGAGGCGCCAATCCTCCCTGTCCACATCCCAAATCCTCACCAGCACAGCTCAGCTGCATTCCCGGGGCTGGGGCAGCCTCACTGGGTTCTGCAGGGCTACAGGGAGGTGCAGCTTCCTCCGGCCCTACAGCCTCCTGCAGCCCTACAGCTTCCTCTAGCCCTATTCCTCCAGTGCCAGGACCCCCATTTCCTTTGTCTTTGCAGTCATTTCATCAGGACAGAGGTTGTGAGTGGAGATTTGGGGTAAGAGAGTCAAACTTGGAAGATGGGACATTCCCAAGCTGTAAATCCCTTCCTGGAGAGCCTGAGCTGTGAGGTGTGTGTGCACCCGTGGGTGACAAGGGACCCAGGGACAGGCAGGCGTCTCCAAACACAGCCCTGGTCCCACATCCATCCAGACCATGGACAACCCAATCTGCCTAGGCCAAGAAGAGGCAGTGGGACATTGGGAGGACATGAGGACACTCACTTCTGTTCCTGGTGCCCAGACAGGTCCTGCAGGAGGGGACTTGGTGTCCTGGCCTGGAGCTGCAGATCGGGCAGGGAGGCTGCTCTGGGGCTGCAGGGAGACATCCAGGGGACTGGGATAAGGCAGTGGTTAAAACAATGAGGCAGCACGGACCCATCTCCAGGGCTGGAGCAGGGCAGCTCCTCAGCCTCCTCCAGTCTCCAAGGCCCCTGGGTGGCTGCAGGGGACAGGTGTGCTCAGAGCCCTGCTACCACGGGCAAAAGCCCTGCAGGGTCTGGGCTGAGCAGCTTTAGCAGCAGAGTGGGCACACACGGCTGAAGCTCCATCGGCAGCTCCTGCTCGCAGGACCACCCTGGGCTGGGAGATTCCTACGGGGTACGGGAGGCTCCCACTAATGCACCCCACCACGCACCCTCCTGCCCCCAGCCAGCAGCTCCCGAGCCCGGCAGGACCCGCCCGGTGCTCACCGGAGCATGCTGCAGGTGTCGGGGCCGCCGGGGCTCACGGCTGTGATCACGGTGCTGCAGCAGCTGCTGCCCAAAGAGTCCTTGAGCAGTTTGCTGTCCCGGAAAGGCACGTGGCTGTGACCGCCCTATCCCGAGACACGGAGGCTCCGCTCAGCTCCGGGCCCTGGGGACACCCTCCCGGAGCCATCCAAGAGACCCGAGTCCGGCCGGGTCCGGCCGGGAATGGCCCCACCTTGGGGGTCCAGCCAGCACATAGATGACACTTTTGAGGCCAGCAGCGAGCTGCTTGTGGAGACCCCAAAAGGCATTCCCTAGTTAGGAGACACAAGAGGCTTCTGCCATAGCAAACCCTGCTCTGTCATGCCAATGTACCTCTGTTCTGTTCCTTCTGTCGGTCCCATGCCCCTCCCTGTCCCTCAGTCTTTCGGTCACTCCCACCCTGTTTCGCTGTTGGCTCCCATGCCCTAACCCCACCTTTGTACCATGTCCCTTGGTAATTGGTCTCTGATGCTCCCCCCACCCTGAACCATGTACTTGAGCCTAGACCCTCACCACGAGGTTTGCCTTTGCCTTTTCCTCTGGTCCTGGACTACCCACAGGTGTAGCTGAAATAAACATCTCTGTGGAACAAAGGCCCTTCCTGCCTCTTTACCCTCGACCATCATAACAGCTATCCAGGCTACAGCACTGCTGATGCTGGTGCCCTCCCACAGCCCCTCTCCCCGGCGCAGGCTGTCCCAAGCTCGCTCCCAAGCTCAGCTTGACCACAGACAGGTTCCTGGCACGGCTGCCAGTGGAGTCCCACTGATTCACCTGGATCTGCAAGGACAGAGGGGGCTGAAACTATGGCTCCACACAGCTGCTCTGTGGGACAGAGCTCTGTGTTTCCAGGGAAAGAGCCAGTGAATCCTGTGGGGAGATGAGGCAGGAGGAGCAGAGGAACCTGGCACGCCGGAGGATGAGCCAAACACCTGGTGATGACACAAGGAGCAGAGCCAGGGAAGGGATCTGGCAGGAAGGGACAGCTATGGGAACAATCAGCATTTCCCACACTCGATGACAGAGAGGGGTATGGCTGGTCAGGTCCTCAGAGGGACTGGAAAAGCATCCAGACACCTGGGCTGCTGCTCTGCAAGCAGCAAGGGGTGAGGCACCAGGCTCAGGCTGAAGTGTCAGCCAGAACCTCCATCTGCCCAGGCAGCCGTGACAGCCCTGAGAATTCGGCCGAGGGCCTGGCTGGAATTGAAATCCATTGGCAGCTTTGCCCCGAGAAACCAGAGAGCCATGGACAGAGCCCCGGGGGAGCAAAATTCCCAGCTCAGTGCTGAGGGGGACAGCCCTGGGATGTTGGTCCTGGCACAGGTTTCCAGGTCTGTTTCCAGCAGCAATGGGAACGATCCCAGAGCCAGCAGCCCTTACCTGGAAGATGGCGTGGGAGCAGAGGAGGTGGTGCTGGCCTTGGTGTGACGCTGTGCCCAGTTTTTATTGCCCTTGGCCAACATGTCCAGGAGCTGCTCTGGTGATGTGGGCTGGGAGAGAAAGGGCAGGGGCTGGATCAGCACCTGGACACAGCAGCCGGACACCCCGGGGCCAAGACACCCGGCAGCTCTGCGGGGCTGTGGCAGCTCCAGGCCAGGTCTGCTCCCAGCCAGGAGCCAGGGGGCACTGGGAGCTCCACACCCCCGTGTCCCCAGGACTCCCAGCCGCTCTCAGCACCAGTGCAGATGAGTCTGTCCCAGCCTTTGTGCCCTTCTTGTGCCCCGACCTGGTGGAAGGAGAGGCCCTGTGCCACAGCTCCTTTCCTGGGCTGCTCCTAGACGTTCAGCAGGCCCCGGGGCTCCAGCAGGTCATAGACGTGGTCTTTGTACACCTGGAGAATGAAATCGAGGTCAGGCTGAGGTTTGATTCTCTGGGAGGGTGCTGAGAAAAGAGCTGGGTACCCCTGCAGGATCTGGCACAACTGGGAGTTCCCCCTGATCCCACCTCTGGGACCTCATTCCACTGGGAGCAGCTGATGGGGCTCACTCAGAAGGCAGAACAGCTCCCAGAGCTTTGCTGGGCAGTTCCCTCAACCCTGCTCCTCTCCAGTCCTTCCAGCCAGGAAGCCCTCACTGCTCTGTGGAGCACGGCAAGGGAGAGAAAACCCCCGTGCTCTAGCTGGCAGAAACCAGCATCTCCTGTTCACTCCACCAAGTGGGTGATCCTGCTTCCAGTCAGGCTGCCCTGCGAACCCCACACACAGCAGGGGACCCTGAGTGTGACACTACAGCTTGGGATCAACCCCAAATCTCTTCCCTGGGGACCCTGAGGCAGGAGGGGACACGCTGGGCCACAGCAAACCTGCTGGTAGGAGATGAGGACCTCACAGCTCTTGTCCTTCATAGCTTTGAGCCTCTTGACAGCTCCAGGTGCACAATGCTGGGATTGGTCTTGGAGCCCACCATGGTGTGGGTTTTCCCAACTCCCAAAGCACCGTAGGCAAACACTGGAAGGAGAAGGGGTGGGTGCTGAAATGATCTATCATTACTCTATCTCTGTCTCATGGTCTATCATTACTCACCTGGTGCAGCAGAAGGTTGGGTCCTGGCTGGAGTGGAGAGGAGAGGAGAGGAGAGGAGCTTGCCGCACAGATAAGACAGGAGGTAAAACATAACTTTCCCCACTGCTCCTTGGGGCAATTTTTCGCCCTGGTTTCAGCCTCTCTAATGCAGCAGGGAGAATGAGTCTCCAGATGAGCACTGCTCCCATGCTCAGGTCACCTCCGACCCTCTCCCAAGGCATTTCTGCTTCCTCTCTTTTACCTCCATCTTCCAGCGCCTCCTCTGAAGCCTCTGCATCAGGGTGGGACGCACTGCTCTGGAGCTCAGCCCTCCTCCCGAGGGCAGCACCCAGTGCTGGGGCCTGGGGAGAGGGGCAGCCTTTCAGTGGCTGTCAGGAACCACAGAGAGCTGGAGCAGCATCCCCTGGTCTGAGCAGCCGGTGCAGGGTGAGCCTGGAGAGTGCTGGGCTCCTCCCAGGAATGTGCCCGTGACATCCAATGGCTGCCAAAAGCTGGGAACAGCTCGGGGGCTGCAGCAGCAGCAAGGGGCTGTGGAAGCTGCCCAGGACCTGTCAGACCCGGCTCTACGGAGCCATTCAGCCTGGGAAGGGATGGCAGAGCCAAGGGGTCTGCTTTCCCCATGCATCCACCGCATTTCTTCCCATCCTTCCTGACCCAGGACAGACAAGAGCAAGTGATCCTTGCTCCCCAAAATGTCTGAACAGCTCCTGCCCAGCCTTACCTCTACCCCAAAGCCCATATTCATCCTCTCCACCCCGTCCAGAGTGCCGAGCACTGCTGGAACCAACAAGATTAAGGCTGTGTGTTTTTGCGTTGCTGTTGTGTCACCCCATTCCCAAAGATGCATGGGGACTTCCAAATTAAATTCAGGGCTCTTCTGAGCCCACCCAGCCTGGGAGCAGATCGGGCAGGAGCTCCTGCAAGGATCAGACCTGTGTGCCAGGACTTACCGGAGCAGCTGTACCTAGCGAGGAGGGTTTCCAGCAGAGGGAGCGTGGTGTGCTGGAACACCTCCTCCTGCGTGGCCTCCTTGTCAAAAACGCGGTCGAACACAAACTTGAGGTTCCTGCGGGGCAGCCGGTGCTGCCAGTGCCACTGGGCTCCTCGGGGCTGAGCAGCACCCCGTGCTGGTTCAGGACGTGCAGGATGGGGGCTGCAGCTTGCTCTTAGGGGCTGGGGAGACTCACATGCAGCTCCACGGCCATGGGGCCCTCCTGGGGGGCTCTGTGCCCCAGTGGGCACCTGGGGCTGGGGCATGGGGCTGCTGGGGGAGACGGCTCCCGATCCAATGATCTGGCTCTTCATGCGGTCTAGGGGGGAGTAGGTTCAGCTGGAGGGTGCAGTGGGGGAGAGAAATCCCCAGGCTGGGCGAGGTCTCAGAGCCTCCCTCTCCCTCCCCGAGGCCTGCACCCATCCCCTCCCTGTGCCAATCCTGCCCAGTGTCCCTTTGGAGCCCCTCATGAGCCCCTCTCAGGCTCCCACAGCCTCTCCCAAAACCATGGCCCCCCTTCGTGTCTCCTTGGATCCCAAAAGGCTCTACAAACCCCTTCATGCTCTTACTGCTCCCCTGGACCTCCACAGCCCCCAAAGACCCTGAATCCCTTTTAGACAGCTCCCTCTCACAGCCTCCAGAAAGGTCCCACATCCCCCTTCAAGCCCACTCGGCCCCTCCCCACCTTTTGGCCCCCATAGCCGCTCTCACGACCCTCTCACTCCTTTGGTGCACTCGGAGCCCCCTCCCACAGCCCAGCCTCCCTCCCCTCCAGACCCCTGTGTCCCCACTCTGCCCCTCTGGCACAGCAGAGCTGCCCCAGCAGGGACGGCAGCACCCACGCGTGGGGTCGGCAGTGCCGGCGCCGTGCAAGGGACAAGGCACAGCCTCGGTCACCGAGAACGGGCTCCGACCAGAGCGCGGCTGAGAGAGGCCAGCGCAGTCCAGGCCTGCTGGGACCTGCTGGGACCTGCCGGGACCTGCCGGGACCTGCCGGGACCTGCCCGGACCTGCCAGGATCTGCCAGGACCTGCTGGGACCTGCTGGGACCTGCCNTCAGGGACCCGCCGGTGCCCGGCAGCCCCGGCTGGTGTCGCTCGTGCCGCTGGAGCTGTGCTGGGACCAACGGAGCCCCCGAGGATCCATTACCCTGGAACCACAGGGTCACTGACGGGTTTGGGTCAGACGGGATCCTAAAAGGTGATCTCGTCACAGCTCCCCAGAGTGGAGGGGCAGCATCTCCTCTCTCACCCCCCTCTGGCCACTCCTTTTCTGCTGCAGCCCAGGATGTGTTTGGGGTTTGGTGCTGCCAGCGCTCGCTGTTGGCTCAGGTGCAGTTTTCCTGCAGTGGAACCCCCAAGTCCTTCCCTGCAGAGCAGCTCTCAGCTCTTCTCCCCCTCTGTGCTGGTGCCTGGGACGGTCTCAAGCAGCCTCTTGTCCTTGGCTTTATTGAACTTCATCGTGTTCTCTTGGTCCCACTTCTCGAGCTTGTCCAGGTCCCCCCGGATGTCACCTGCACCGCAGCTTCGTGTCACCTTTGTGAACACGCTGAGGGCTGGAGCCACCGTGGGTGCCAGTGAGGAAGGGACAGCAGAGCCCCAGTGCCACTGCAGAGCACTCAGGGACACCGCTGGTCATCACCAGCCTCCCCCAGGACACGGGGTCACTGCCCACAACCCTCTGCATCCAGCCAGCCACCTCCTCACCCACCCAGCAGCCCTGGGTCCCTCCAGTTTAGGGATGAGGATGTCCTGTGGGACCGTGTCTGGAGGGCTGCATTTTTAGAGGGGACGAAGAAAGCTCCAGCCTGTGGGTGCAGCTGTGGATTAGGGTGTCTGGGGATATTGCTCTGTCACAGTTTGGTTGTGTAATGACGGTCCCTCGTGTTGAGGACCACATTTAGAGCAGAGAGCTTGGGGGGCAGCTGCCCTGGGAGCTGCAGGGTGAGCTCTGTGGGGAAAATGGCCAAAGCCCCTGGCAAGCGGCCAGGACCTGGCACTGACCCAAAGGGGCCCTGCAGCGCCGGGCAGGTAACCAGACACTCGGACACAGCAGGAGGTGATGGCTCAGCAGGAAGACTCCACTGTCAGGTGCACAGACTGGGAGGGGATGGAAGCCTGGGAGGTTTGTTGGGGTCCCTCCCCAGAGGCTCCATCTCAAGCTGCTGTTGAGCTGCTGCAGCACAATAAAATTCCTTATAGGAACCAGAGCCTGGGACTGAACTTTGGGAGCCCTGGGGCTGTGCTGGAGAGGAAACCAGGAGCAACTGTGGGATGGGGTATGGGGGAGCCAACAGGGCCCCTCAGGGCACTGCTGATGGCCTTGGCCACACCACTGCCAGTCTTGGGTGGGAGTGCAGCTGCCAGGGCAGCTCCAGGATGGATGAAAAGAAGTTTATTGAACACTGTCTGACCCAGATGGGACCTCAGGTCACCTTCCTTCTCCAACATCCAACTGTCAGCACCAGCTGACTGACCCAGTATGTCAATAGGTAGGGAATGATCAACCCTTTTCTGTGATTTTATATTGATAATCCTTTCTGGCCTATGGCAACTCTGTTGACCTTAATTTTGTTCTCTTTGGTACCTGCAATATTATTGCGTGTCAGGGCAGTGTTAAATCCCTTGAAACTTTTCCCTTTGATCTTATTAGCAGGAATGCCCCATTAAAATCAAGGAGGAATTCCTGTTGAGGAACCTCTGGAGCTGCTGCTGTGAAGGGACTTCTGGAGGGGTAGGAATGTGACTGCCAGAGGGGCACTGAGATGGATGACCAGAAAGTTTCCTGAACAATTGCTGACTCGTATGGGACACCTTCCTTCTCTAAACATCCAACTGCTGATGCTGGATGAGTTCACCTGGGATCCTTGCAGCAGGGAGAAACAAAGGGAGAGTGTTAAAATTCCCTGAGCAGATTCCACATCAATTCTAGGAGTAGGTGTGAGTCTCTCCGTCGTACAGCATTTTGGTGCAGTTACTGCAGTGGATAGAGAACGGGGCCAGGCTGTGCCTGCACCTGAAATGGATCCGGGAGAGCAGGGTCTGAGCCGGGCTCGGCAGGGACACAGCGAGCCCAGAGTCCAGGGTGCAGTGGGAAACTTTACAGTCCGGGGCAGTGTCGTGTGCTGGACACTGCGTGCAGTGCACAGTGATTCCTTTTCGAGGCACTTCCATGGCAGGATCTGTCCTGTGCAGCTCCCACGCTGCCCATGTGTCCGGCCGGGCGGCTGGGGCACAAACCCGGGGAAGGAGCTGCCCCCTCGGGAATGCTGGCGGTGCTCACGGAGCCTCCTCGGGAAGGGGATCCAGGGCGATGCGCAGGGAGAGGCGCCTCGGCTCCAAACCGCTCCTGAACTACTTACGCCATAGTGGTAACACTTTGTGCCCGCTCAGCCCCTTACGACCTGACCTTTCTTAAGCCACGGCATCCTCACTGTACCTGTACCTCATTCGGGGCCCCAAAACCCCTCGCACAGGGCACTGCACCCACTCCGAGCTCCCACGGCCCCGCTCTCTCCGCTCCACGCGAGTTTCCGCCACCGCTCCGCCTTTAAATTGCCCGCGAGGCCCCGCCCTGCTTTCTGATTGGCCCTGTACCACCTTCCGGCTCCCATTGGCTGCGTCCCGCGTGGTGCCTCATGGGGGTTGTAGTCCCAAACCCCGCGCGATGCGCCATGGGAGCAGCAGTCTCGCCGCCACCTGCGCCCCCTGCCGGCGGCTCCCGGGGCAGCAGCACAGCTCAGAGCCCCGGCCGGCGGCGCGGCTTGGAACGGCCCGAGGGGTTCCGGGGGGTCCCGAGGAGGCTCGGAAGGTCCCGGGAGTCCACGGGGATGCGGGGGGGTCCCCGGGTGGGGCTTCAGCCGCACCGCTCTCAATCCAGTCCGGCCCCAGCTGGGATCGATGCTGGGGAACAGCACCGGGACGCGCCGGGGCTTGGGACACACACACAGAGCTGGGGGAGGGAGCACACCTGAAACACACACACACACACCTGGAACACATGCACACCTGGAACAAACACACTCACCTGAAACGCACACACACACCTGGAACACACACACACACGCACCTGGAACAAACACACACACCTGGAACACACACACACACATCTGGAACAAACACACTCACCTGGAACACACACACACACCTGGAACAAACACACACCTGGAACACACACACATACCTAGAATAAACACACACATCTGGAACAAACACACATACCTAGAATAAACACACACATCTGGAACAAACACACACGCACCTTGAACACACATACACATCTTGAGCACACACATCTTCACAACACAGACACATACCTGGGGACACACACACCCCTGGGGACATGAACACTCATTCTTGGGGTCACACATACAGCCAGGACGACACCCAGCCCCGTCCTGTCCCCAAGGCCATTCCGTGTCCCCAGGGCTCCCATCCTCTGACCCCACCATAGCCACTCCGGAGGCAGCCGCTGGCCCCGGGCAGCCGCTGTCACCTCTAATTGGACCATGTCCTGCCCATGCCGAGGCAGCGGTGACGGGCGCGTGTGCCCCAGGGTCCCAGTGGCTCAGTGTGGCCTGACCGTGTCCCTCCCCTCACAGTGGCAATGCTATGTTACTCAGGGGACACCCGCTCATAGGGCCACCTGGGCCCTGGGGACAGGGCCATGGTAATGGTGGCACCCCGAGTGGCCCCTCTGAAGGTGGTGGAGGGACAGTGAACCTCTCGTGGCTGGGGTGATTTGATAAACCAAGCGGGGTCGGGGTGGGAGGTGGTGGTGGCAGAAAGACCTCATCCCCAGGGTGGGGGACATTGGGGACACACACAGCAAACGGGGAGAGATCACAGCTCTGCTTTACCATGTTGTCACCCCGGCAGGGGCGCAGGACGGCGGCTCCCCCCGCCCCAGCACAGCCCCTCAGGTCGGAGCCGTGCGGACACCGCGCGTCTGTACAGCCGGACCCCCCCGGCATGGCCCCAGGGCGGGCAGAGAGCAGGGGCGGGACAAGGGGGGCACAGCCGGGGATGGGGGTGTCGTGGGACAGCGCGGGGGGCACCCCCAGCCTCTGGCCACCCCCAACCCTCTGCAGCCCTCGAATGGCAGCCTTGGTGTGAGCGCAGGGAAAAGGGGGGTTCTGGGCACCGAAGGCAGCCGGGAGCGCGGGGAGGGGGAATCCGTAGGCTGGACCGTGGCGGGGGGTGCCGTGGGGCTGGGCAGGAGCGAGGGGAGCTGCAGAGGGCAGCCGGGAACCAAAGCACGGCACGGGCATGCCGTGGGGCTGGGGGTCACTGCGGGGGATGCCAGGGCGATGCCGTGGGGCTGGGCGGGGGCGGGGGGTGCCGGGGGCGCTGCCGCGGCTCCGGGCTCAGTCCGAGTAGATGATGAAGCCGGAGAAGGTGCTGTACTTGTTGTTGTTGCCGCCGTGGGCTTTGCCCCCGTCCAGCTTGATGAAGACCTCGTCCCCCGCGTCCAGGTGCAGGATGACGCTGTTGCTGGCGTAGTCGTAGTTCTGGTCGGCGTCCTGCGCGATGGCGCTGGCCCGGACCTGCCCAGGGGACACCGCGGGACCGGCTCAGGGCACGCCTTGGCCCGCGGATCCCACGGGACACGCCGGGTCCCGCCTGACAACATCAGATACCCCCGCTACGCTGTAGCGTGGGGTGCCCTGGATCCCCCACCGTGGGTGAGGGGGTCCCGGGGGGTGGCGGCTCCTCCGAGCACCGCCCAGAGCCTCTCCATGACCCGGCGGGGACAGACACGGGACCACGGCTCTGGGTTTGGGGGACCATGGCACAGACGTGTGACTGCGGGTCTGGATTCAAATGCAGGACTACAGCCCAGACATAGGACCCCATTCTGATACAGGACCACAGCTCTGACACGGAACCCCAAATCCAGGTTTGGATACAAGACCAGGGGGCCACGGCTCCAACAAGGGACCGACCACAATTCCACATTCAGGCGTGGGACTGCGGCTCTCACACAGGACCCTGACTCCGTAATTGCATACAAGACCCCAGCTCAGGCACACGACCCCAGCTCCAGAGTCCCATGTGGGACCATGTCTCTGACACAGGACCCCAGTTCCCAGCTCGGATATGGGACCACAGCTTCATCATGGAACCCCAGATCCAGGTTTGGGTGCAGGACCCCAGCTCAGACACAGGACCTCGCCTCTGGGTTTGGATACAGGACAATGCCTGGGACACAGGACCCCATCTCCCAGCCCAGCCCCAAATCAAACCACTGAACGCAGCGCATCCCACAGCGCTTCCCAGGAGCTGCGCAGGGACCGTCAGCGTGTGGCGAGGGCTGAACTCAAATCCCTCATCACACGGACCCGCATCCACTGCGGGGCAGGATGCTCCCCCCATAAAGGTTTCCTGGGTGCCGGCAGAGCCAGAGGAGCCGTCACCGCCTGCAGAAGCGGTTCCGTGGCTGGAGCCCGCTGCCGCTGCAGAATTCTTTGGGTAATCAAATCTCCGCCGGCGCCTCGCGGGGAGATCGCGGGGCTGGGTGACAGTGACAAGGCGGCTGGTGAAATCCCAAGTGAAATGCAGAAGCGCTGCGCCGGGAGAAGATGCCGCTAATTACAACCGACGAGAATCGGCTCTTAATTGTCTCGCCGGGCGGGCGGGCACCGGCGACCGGCTGCGGTGTCCCGGAGCGGCGGGAGAAACACGGCTGTCCCCATGAGTCCTGTCCTTTGCCCCCAGCACAGGAGTCTCAGGGGACCACTCGTCCCCAGCTGCACCTCCCCGAGCCCACCGGCAGCCTGCGATGCTGGGGTCAGATGCTGTTAACTCTGGAACCTACTGATGGCCAGGCTGGCGATCCCATAGGACTTGCTGGCTCCCACGCAGCCGTGTCCCTCATGCCACCAGCAACACTCACCCTGTTAAAAGTCACCCTGTGTCTACCCTGCCACCGCGAGCGTCCCTACTCCCGGCGGGGGATCCTGAATCCCAGTCAGTCACAGCGCCCCAATCTCCAGGGGACGCTGCCTCTCCTGGGGTTTTGCTGAGGAAGAGGAGTGAAGGAAAAAGGCGTGAGGAAGGAGAACCAGGAAGATCCATCTGGCGCCGGGCTCCCAGCATCGTCCCCCCCGCCACAGCTGGAGCTGCCCGGTGCCATCCGTCTTCCCTCGTTAGGGAGCCGCCTCGTCACCGCGCGCCCGCCAGCCCTCACTAACCAGGGAAGATAAATGGCAGCGCTGGGCCCGGGCTGAGCCGCTCCCGGCACCGCAGTGGCACAGGAGGGGGGCTGCCAGCACGGCCCCCCGCGATGGCCTCACCCCCTTATCCTGTTCTGTGCCTCACTTTCCCCATGGGAGCCATGGGGGTGGCATGGCCCCAGCCTGGACGCTGCTGCAGCTGCTGTCCCTGACCCCAGTGACAATACTGGGGTGTCCCCGGTTCTGGGGACACTCCAGAGTGGTCCCCAAGGTGTTTGCACCCAAGAGCTCTCAGGCGGACAGGGGACAGTGGGTGCTGCCATGTGCAGTGACACTCGAGGCCTCGGGGACACCACGTGCCCCACGTACCACCATGGCCCGGGACCCCCGAGGCGTGGCAGCAGCTGCCATCGAGACCCCCAAACAGTGGGATCCTCAGGATCCTCGGGCACAGCCCTGGGTGCCCTCTCAGCACCCCTGGGTGCAGCCGTGGGTGACCCCCTCAGACCCCCCTGGGCACAGCAGCAGGTGCCCCCCAGGACCCTTGGGTGCAGCAGCAGATGCCCCCCGCCTCCGACCCCCAGACTGGGCAGTGGGTGCAGGACCCCCCAGCAGGTCCTTGTGTACCCTTGGGGACTGTCCCCAACAGTCCCCTGGGGCTGTGACCCTCCCTGAACTGTGGGTGGCCCTCCTACCGCATGGGGACCCCAAAACCACCCGGTACCAGCCCTGGCCGTCCATCCGTCCATCAATCAATCAATCAATCAATCAGTCCGTCCCTCCGTCCGTCCACATCCCCCCTCCCGCTGCCCTCGCCTCAGCTAGCCGCTAATACAAATAATAATTAATGCTAATTAACCAGCAGCAGCAGCTCCCCTGGCTCTCATTAACTCCAGCGCGACCCAACGGTGATGGGCAGCCCCCAAACCGGCAGCACCCAGGGGATTTTGGGGTCAGAGGGGGCTCCCCAAGTTCTGACTCACTCTAAAGATGCCAGGATCGATCTTTGTGTCCTGGGAACCCCACACCATGTCAGGGACGAGGAATTTTTGGCAGTAATCCCCTAAATAACCCTATGTTTTAATTATTTGGGGCATTGGGGGGGGTGAGAATCTTTTTTATAGATATCGATGCGGCGATGCCTTGATAGTAATTAACAAGCAGTTAATTAAGTTGCATCGCCCACCCGAGCGCAGCTCCTCTTGACAAGGGGCTCCATAGCTTCTGGAAATTCATCCAGGAATGTCGATGCCTCGCAGAGCTTGGGGGGTAGGAAGGTTTGGGGTGGCCCCCAAAAATATTTTAGGGGAGGCAAAAGGGTTAAGGTGAGTTTTTGGGGTTCTCAGTCCGGAGTTACACGGATGCTGCTTGGGAGAAAGAGACAATGGTGCTGGAACCCCCTAAAATTTAGGGCTGGAGGGCGGGGGAGGACAAAAATAATCCCAATGAGAAGAAATTTGAACTGTTTGGATGGAGAAAAGCTGCCGAGCGGCTCCTGCTCTGCTCCCGCTCGGAAGGGCTTGGAGCCGAGGGGTGAAACGCCGTGGCCGTGACAAGGCTCCCACTCCCTGCCTCACACCCCGGCTGTTTCTGGGGTGATAACTCAGTTTTGGATTAATTCGAGGTCCTGCATCCTCAGGAAAAGGATGCACCGCGGGTTGTGATGCCTGAGATAAGGATGGGAAGCGGGAGCACAGTGGATGGATCCCGCGGGAATGCCGGCTGCGGTGACATCCAGGGGAATTGAGCTCGGTGGCATCCCGGGGGTCACAGACACATCCTGTCCCTCGGATCGTGGCCGGGAGGGGGACATGGCGTGGAAAAGGGGCACCCGAAAAGCGTGTGGATGGCGAGGCTGAGTCCTGGCATTGGGGGTTCCAGAGGGATGGGGTCGGGGGGATGCGGGAGCGGGGAGGGGGAAGGATGGAGCCACCCTCGGGGTGCGTGTTCCCCGCGGTGTCCCCATGCCGCCCGTCCTGACCCAGCAGCAGCAGGAGCAGAGCTGGCTCCGGGCTGCGGATGCAGTCCCCCAAAAAAGGGCCAAGCACTGCGCCCCTCGAGGCCACCACGGACACCGTCCCTGCGAAGGAGCCCTGTGCCCCCAGGGACCTCATCGGGGACAATGGCATGGATGGGGGGGGCACCCCGGGGACGCTGTGGGGACGCCCCAAGGCACCACAAGGCGCCCCAAGGCACCACAAGGCACCCCAAGGAACATCTCCGTGGCCAAGGAAAGAGCTGAGGGAACCCCTGGGGACACGTCAGGGTGGATGGTGACTGTCCCCAGCCCTGGGAGAGGGACAAGGCACACAGGACAGCGTCTGGGAATGGGAGGAGGAGAAGGAGGAGGGGGATGTGACACCCCAGGGGTGCACCCGGAGCCCTGCAGTGTCCCTAGAAGAAGGACAGGGCCCCCCAGGGGTGCTCCTTCAGGGCGGGGAGCACCCCGGGGCTGCATCCACAGCCCGTCATTGCCACTGGGAGAAGGATGGAGCATCCTGGGGAAGCGTCTCCAGCAATGAGAGAAGGATGGGGCACGCTGAGGATGCAGCTCCAGAGATGGGAGCAGGACAGAGCCCTTCGGGGGTGCACCCTGCGTCCATCATGTCACTGAGAGGAGAACAGGGCACCCTGGGGTTACACCCCCGTGCCCAGGAGAAGGATGTGGCACCCTGGAAATGCACACAAATCCCATCATTGTCACCGAGAGAGGGACAGAGCATCCTGGGGGTACATCCCTGGAGATAGGAAAAGGACAGGGCATTCTGAGGGTGCACACAGAGCCAATCTTCACCACTGGGAGAAGGATAAAGCACTCCAGGGGTGCACGTCAGTGTCTGGGAGAAGGATGTGGCATGCCAGGGATGAACCCAGAGCCCATCGTTGCCACTGGGAGAAGGATGTGACACCCTGGGGATGCATCTTTGGGGATGGGAAAAGGATGGGGCCCCTGAGGAAGCACCCAGAGCCCGTCATTAGCACTGGGAGAAGGATGTGGCACCCTGGGGGTGCATCCCTGGGGCCAGCAGAAGGATGGAGCACCCAGGGAGTGCATCGCTGGGGCCGGGAAAAGGACGGGGCCCCCGGGGAAGCACTCGCAGTCCATCATCAGCACAAAGAGAATGTGGCAACCTGGAGGTGCATCCCTGGGGCCAGGAGAAGGACGGAACACCCAGAGGGGACATCGATGAGGCCAGGAAAAGAACGGGGCACCCCGAGAAGTCACCCATAGCCCTTCTCCCGTGCTTGGGGACAGCAGAGCTCCCGTTCCTGCAGAGGGAGCCGGGATGGGCAGCCCTTACCTGCCCGTTCTTGCAGAGGTCGGCCCACATGCTGGTGCCGTCGCCGCCGCGCATGAGGACGTGGTAGGTGAAGAAGTAGGTGCCGGGGATGGCGCAGGTGAACTTGCCCGAGGTTGCGTCGTAGCTGTTGCCCAGGTTGGTGACCACGTCGTCGAACTTGAGGACCTCGTAGCCCTCGTGGGGGTTCTTGAGGCCGGCGTAGAAGGCGACCCGCGGCACCGTGCTGTAGGTGGCCGCGCTCACCGCGCCCGTAGCCCCCGGTCCCGGTAATCCCGGGGGGCCCGGTCTTCCTGCTTCACCCCTCGCCCCCACCGGCCCCGGCGGTCCCGGTTCTCCGGGCGGTCCCGGTGGTCCGGGTTTTCCCGGTCTCCCCGGTTTGCCTTGGGGACCTTGCACCAGGGTGGAGGGCGGCGGGAGGGGGCCGCGCTCGGCCGGTTGCGGGGGGGCGGCGGGGCCGTAGGGCTCGCAGACCATCCGGCAGGTGCCCAGCATCTCGTACCGGCCGTCGGTACCGGCGGAGCTCACCAACACCGGGATGAGCACCACCAGCACCAGCACCATCACCACCCCCGCCGCGGC
>VWZS01009594.1:390229-447696 GCA_013397075.1 Rhabdornis inornatus
AGGGAGGTGGGATCGGACCCACTGACCCCCTCCTCCAATCATGCGGGATCCCTCGGTGACCCCGGCCCCGCGTGGTCACCCGAGCCACGCCCTGTCCCCACGCCACACCCCGAGCACCCCGAGCGTCCCCGTGGAGCTGAACCCATCACCTGTGTCCCCCCAGAAGAACACCCACGAGGGATGGTGCCCAGGGCCCGCCCCTACTCCCTGCCTCAGTTTCCCCTCCCACGAGGGACCACACTTTGGGACAGCCCAGGTGACACCCCCGTGGCCAAGCATTCGTCGCGGTCGTCCGTGGGCCCGTGGGATGGGAAGTCACGAGTGGTGGCAAAGGCCACAGAGACAACGGAGCAGCCGCAGGTGCCACCGCGGGCACGGCCGGGATACGCGCAGGAGCCGCCCCGCGGGCTGAGCACCGGCGGGCTCATGACATGGGGACACGCGGCTGCGCCCGCTCCGTCGCCTGCCATCTCCATCACCCTCGGCGGGGACAGCAGGACGCGATGGCAAGTGACAGGCGCCGCCAGCGCCGGGGGTGAGCGAAGGACGCGGGGACGGGGGAGGGGGACACGGACACACAGGAGCAGAGCGGCCCGGGGCCGCTCCCAGTGCCGCCCGCCACAGCCGTTCAGCGGCCCCGGGTGACAACACCGAGGTGGCATCAACCGAGGTGGCACTTGTGAGGTCCATAGGGTCATCATCCCCCCTGCCCCCAAAAAACACCCTGGAGGTGCACCCCCTCATCCCCTTCACGCCTGTGCAATGGCCCCAAGCCCCAGGGGACACACGGGGGACAAGCCCCACCCCCGCCCCAAAAGAGGGGGAACCAAGAGGACGTTTGACAGCCATCGATCGCCCCCGCATGTCCCCCGGCTCCCGCAGAGGCTTTAATCAGTGAGCATAAATCAATTAGCTGCCTTTAAGGAGGCAATTATTCCTGGGGGCTTTACAAGGTTGGGGGGGAGAGCATTTTGGGGTGGGGGTGCTGCCAACACCGTATCCCCCCCTTCAAAGTTGTCACCATTATGTCACCAGCTGTTTCCCTGGTTCTTTTCTCCATCATTTTTGTCACCCCCCCCTCCACAGCCCCCTATTCCTCATTATCTTTCTGCTTTAACAAGCGCCTAAAAATACGCCTCACGAGGTCACAGGCTGCGTGAGTCACCGTCAGCACAGGGATGGTCCGGGTGGGCAGGGGGCTTTGCGTGCAGACAGGGTGGCCATGGCAGGACACAGAGGGAGGACAGGCCCACGCTGGTTGCATCATCTCACCTGGAGGGTCAGGGGACATCCCTGGTCCTGGCTACCGCATCCTCCTTGTGGGGATACAGCCCCAGCTCACCTTGTTGCCACAGGACATTGTGTCCCCTTGGCATAGCCACCACCCCAGGCTGCTACATTACTCTGGGCCACCCTGTCCCCATAGCAAGGCCACCACCCTCGGCCACCATGTCCCCACACTGTGGCCCTACAGCCAGGTAAAGAGCCAGGACAACCTCAACGCTGCCGCGGGACAGCAGCACTGTATGGGGGGGAACAATACCCCAGCTGACACTGGATGGAGCCTCTGAGGTGCTCCCTGTCCCCAAGCCCTGTATGGGGAGGGGGTGCAGCGCAGCCCCTCAAACCAAATCCATCCACCTGGGCACAGGGTGGCAAAGCTCTAAAGGGCCACGTTTGGGAGTGCAGGAGTTGGGAAAGGGACAAAGGTGGGAGGTGACAGCAGCAGTGGCTGCCATGGTTATGGTGGTTGTGATGGCAGCGACGGCAGCAGTGATTCCAGCGACAGCAGTGACTCCAGTGGTAGTGGTGGTGGCTGCAGTGGCTGTGGTGGCAGTGGTGCCGGCAGTGGCTGTGGCTGTTGCAGTGGTGGCTGCAGTGGTGACAAAGTGGCTGTCATAGCTGCAGTGGTTGCGGTGGTGGCTGCAGTGATGGTGGTGGCAGTAGTTGCTGTGGTGGCTGCAGCTCTTGTGGTGGTGGCTGCAGTAGGTGTGGTGACACCAGTGGCAGCGGTGGCTGCAGCTGTTGCGGCGGTGGCTGCAGTGGTTGTGGTGACAGCAGTGGCAGCGGTGGCTGCAGCTGTTGCGGCGGTGGCTGCAGTGGTTGTGGTGACAGCAGTGGCAGCGGTGGCTGCAGCTGTTGTGGCTGCGGCGGTGGCGGTGGCTGCGGCTCCGCTCGACGCCCGCCGCTCCTCTGCAAAGGTTAAGCAAACAGCAGCTCCCGCAGAATCGATGCCGGCCGAGCCCTCGGCTGTTTGCTTTGGCAGCGCGGCGCGGGGGCGGGTGGGCCGTGCTGGGGACGCCGGCAGCGGGGAGGGGGACAATCAATGCTCCAGGGGCACAGGTTTGGTCGGGGGGCGGCTGTGCTCCCCCATCTCCTGCTCGCTGTGGAACTCATGGAGGAGGATTTGTGGAAGGGCGAGGGTGGCCAGGCCAGGGCAGGGAGCTCGTGGGGCTGGCACTCTGCCGTGCCTCAGTTTCCCCTCCTGGCATTGTGGCAGACACTGCCCATAGGACCACTTTTGGCCAGGGGGACAGGGACACTGTGCCCCCCTCACCTGCCTGCAGGCCCAGCAGCCGTGGCTCAGCACAGGAGTGGCTCAGCTGGAATTAAGACAGAGCCGGACACAACCAATGAGCCCAATGTCGGCCCACGATGAGGAGCCTGGGGAGGGAGTGGCCGTTTGCAGGCTGTCCCGATGAGTTTGGATGCTGTCCCCCAAATTCCAACTGCGTCCTCAGGATGGGCTCTGGAAGGGGCCGTGGGAGGGGGACATTCAGCTGTGGCGAGGGAGGGCCAACTGTCTGGTGGCCTTGAAGGACAACTGGATGGCTGGTTGGCGAGCTGGGTGGTTGGTGGCCAAGTGGCTCACTGGCAGTGAGCGGGCTGGTTGGACACCCAGCCGGTTGGCTGGATAGGTAGATGGCTGGGAGTGGGCTGGCTGGCTGGTGGCTTGGTTGCCTGGCTGGATCATTGGCTAGATGGCTGGTTGGCTGGCTGGCCAGTAGACCACCAGTCAGGTTGCCTGTCCAGCTCTCTGTCTACTTGTCTGGCCAGCTGACCCAGGGGCTGCATAGCTGGCCAGGTCAGCCCTGGTCCCGGGGCCAGCAACATCCTAGCATGCCCCAGCCCAGCGCCAGGCACTGTCCCTTGCCCAGCGGGGGGAGCCCGGCCGCAGGCAGGGGGAGGGCAAGGTGTGGGTGGCACATCCCCTGTCCCTGTCCCCGTCACGCTGCCTTCTCATTACGGGCACGGCGGGGCCCGTCACCCTCCCACCGCGCGGCAATTAAGGGCTGCCAACACCGACAGTTAATTAGCGCCAGCGGTGAGTGCTGGGAGGTGACGGCCGCATGGCTGGCGGAGGGGACGGGATCGGGGACGTGTCCCCCCAGGGGGACATGGGGTGGGAGTAGCCGGGATTTGGGCTGCTGGGACCAGCTGTGCTGTCGCGGGGCCACGGCCGGTGGGGATGGGGTGTGACACGGAGAGGGTGCACAGTGACAAGTGGGTGCCAGCGATGGTGTGTGCAGGAGGTGCCACTGGGGAGGATCCTGCACCGTCACCCACGGTGACGGTGGGTTACACCCCAGGCTGTGCAGTGACGGTGACAGTGGGTGACACCCCGTGGGCCATGCAGTGACAGTGACACTGGGTGATACACTGTGGGCCGGCAGTGACGGTGACAGTGGGTGACACCCCGTGGGCCACGCAGTGACATAGCATTGTGTGACAGCTCTAGCACCAGGCACTGATGGTGACTCTGTGTGACAATCCACGGGAGCTGCAGTGACACTGCGTGGCACCCGGCGGCCCCACAGTGACAGTGACACCCTGTGCGCTGCGCGGTGACAGTGACACCATGTGACACTCCAGGGAGCAACAGTGGAGCTGTGCAACACCGCAGGGCTGTGCAGCAGCTCCGTGTGACACGAGTGGGGCTGTGCAGCCGCGGTGACACTGTGTGACACCCCAGGGAGGTGTGCAGTAACACGGACACTGTGCCACTCCCCGGGGGCCATGCAGTGATAGTGACACCTGTGACAACAGACTCCATGAAGTGACACTGGTGACACCAGTGCCATGTAGTGACACCACACTCGGCCCCCCCAGCCTGTTCCCCCTTGTGGGTATTGAGGTGCCCACCCAGTTCACACCTGGGGACATGCCCCATGGGGGGACAGCACCCTGTACCTGCAGTCTCGTGAGAGGACATCTGCCCCCGTCCCCTGCCCCAGCAGGTGTCCCATGGTGGGTGTGCTCCAGGAATGCGGTACACCAGGGACGGGGCGATCTGAGGAAGGGGTTACCCCGGGGAGGGGGTGCACTGTGGAGGGGGTGCTCCAGGGATGGAGCTCCAAGAAAGGGAGGTTTCAGGAATGGGGAAGGGGATGCTCTGAGGAAGAGGTGCTGCAGAGAGGGGGTGCCCCAGGAAGGGGGTGCGCTGGGGAAGAAGTGCTTCGTGCGAGGCTGCTCCGGCTCGTAGGGGGGTGCAGGAGCAGGGGGTGCAGCAGGAGGAGTGTCCGTCTGTCACGAGCCCCTCCAGCCGCAGCAGAATCGATCCGGCCGCCAATTTGCACAGTCAAATATTTGGCTTCGCGGCGCGGGGCCGGCTCTGCTCGAGCCGCCCCGGTGGGCGCGGGCTCGCGGTGACGGTGGCGGCTGCTCCGCGATCGATGGCGGGACGTGCGGCGTGCTGGGGCCGGGGCTGTGCCGGGGCTGGGGCCGTGCTGCAGCACCCACGATCCTCCATCAGCACCCACGGGCCTTGGGAGCCCAAGTGGAGCCTGCTCAGGGGGCAGCACCTGTGCCACCAGCGCAGGGGCTCAGCCCTAGGTGTCCTCCAGGCCCCTCCATGGCCACTGACCGCCGATACCACCCAGCCCAAGCAGCTGGGTCTGTCACCGGCAGAGGACGGCTGAGGCTCGGGCACACGGCCACTGCCACGGTCACAGGTGGCCACGGGCTTGTCCCCGAGGGGGTCTGGCTGGGGTGTGGGACAGGCAGGAGTGGGACTGGTGGTGCTGGGGCAGCTCCCACAGATGGGCACCACACAGCTTCCATGGACACAGCTCCATAGCCAAGCTCCAGAGCCCTTCCCCGGGAGTGCCAACACCCCACGCAGGGGGCTCAGCCCTCAGTTCAGCCCAGGGCCCCCACACCAGGCTCCCCCGGCCATGCCAGCAGCCCTGTGCCTCACCATGCCCCTGGATCCGCTCGCTCCCTCGGCCCCACTAAACTCGTTAGCGGCGGCCGAACGTCAGCCGGGCGGGAGCGGAGCGCCAAATGCGATTACGGCCCCGTCTCGCTCCCTCCTTCCACCCCCGGCCCCATTTATCGCGGAAGCGGGCGGGAGGGAGACGGAACTGGCGCTTATCTCGGCCGAGAAATCCCGCTCCGGCCGAGATTTATGGCTGGCTGCGAGGGACTCCAGCGGCACTGCGCAATTACGGAGCGTTTAGAGCACGGCAGGGTCAGCGCTCGCGTACGGCTCTCCCAGCACAGCTGGAAGAATCGGGGTAGCCGGGTGGGCGCTCCAGCTCAGGGATGCTCCCTGGCGCTGCACAGGGACCACCAGGTCTCCCTCTAGGTGGGTGAGACACGGGACCTGCAGGTTCAGACTGGGGCTCAGGGGACAATGGAAGTGGAAGAGTGCCTAGCCCCAAAAAGGGGCACGTGCTGGCTGGGGACACCCTGGGAAGGTCCCCTTGCCTAAAGGATGGCAGAGGGGACACGCAGTACACTGCCTCACAGGACCAGGGCCAGGCAGGAGGGTGGGAGCATGCTGGAGGTTGCCAGGGGCTGCAGCACCCACCGTTCTCAAAGTGTGGGGACAAGCAGTGGCAGTGGGGACCCAGAGGGAACGTGCTGGCCACAGAGAACCACAAGTCCAGGATCACATCCCAGCAAGCCAGACCCACCCTCTGAGGTGCCCAGAGCCAACACTGAGCCACGGCCCCCCTAAGGAACGTCATGGCAGGGCTGATGCTCCGAGCAGCTCCTGGAGCAGCTCAGGGATGTTTACTGGGAAAAGCAGGAGCGGCCGGCAGCTCTTCCTGCGTGTGCTGAACTTTACAGAGTGCAGCCGTGCCCCGGCATAGGAACAAGCTGGGAGCAGGCTGGGAGGAGCCTTGGGAACAGCCGCGGGATGCAGAGCAGCTGCTGTTCAGTGTTTTATTAAAACAAAAGTGAAGATCCAGCACCCGCCTCGCCCAGGCTCGGCTCTCCCACCGGGAAACTGCCGCCGAAGGAAGCTCAAACAGCAGGAAATGAGCTTGAACGAGGTAAAGCCCAGCTTGCTACAGGGTGGATCAGAGCCTTGGATCCAAAGGCAAGGGTGACCCACAAGCGATGGCCACAGAAAGAGGGCAGGGGGGAGGAGCAGCCAGCTGAACACCCGATCCATGTGAACGTGGTGCTGTCCTCCCCCTCGCTGATTTAACAGATTTCCATTAAATCAACATGAAAGAGGGGAAATCTGAAGTCTAAATTTGCATTAGGAGGGCTGAGCTATGAGGAGGCAATAATAGGGCCTGAGAAGGCACCCAGCCCTGGGTAGGAGATTGTCCTGGAAGACATTAAAGTGAGATTGTACCCAATTAAAGTGAGATTGTCCCAGATTAAAGTGCCTCAGCTCACTGCAGACCCACAACAGAGACCCATATGGGGACAAGGGTGTCATCCCACAGGCACAGCTCGTGGGTGAGAACCTGAGCAGGGAGAATGTGCCTGAAAAAACCTCTGGCTGTGTTCACCTTGGGAAGTGTGCAAGGAGATGCCTCAAACCGCTGTCTGCATTCAGCTGGCAAAGCTCATTAACAGAGGTGGCCTTTCACTGCCCTTTTCAAACAGGGAAATTCAGGCCCCTTCCCTGACTAAGAGAAAAGGTGAATTAAGAGATGAAATGCCGGATGAGGAGGAACACCAGCCCTCCGAGCCCGGCCACAGCCGTGCCCACGGCCAGCCGTGCCCAGAGGAAATGCAGGGAATCCTCGAGCTGGGCGTGCAGGCGCAGCACCTGCCTGCGGGTGCTCTCCCGGTCCCCGCAGTTGTCGATGACGTGCGTCGCCCACTTGCGCTTCTCGTCCAGGGGCAGCTGGGAGCTGATCCGAGCTTCGGCCTCGGCCACGCCCAACCCGTTCCTCTTCATCAGCCGCCCCAGCTGCGTCGGGGGATCACTGCCGGGCAGAGCAAGGGGCTGAGCTGGGGGTGGGAGGGAACAGGGGGTCTGCCTTCCTCGGGCACCAGGGGGAATCACTGGGATAAAATGGGAATGAGAGATGTGCCCTCTGTCATTTCACACAGTCAGCCTGCACTTGATCAGCAGAGCCACCACTGCCTGGGCTGTTCTCAGCATTCACACAGCCTGTAACGGTGCCCCAAACCCTGCCCTGATAGACCATGGGTTGTGGAAGGCCTAAAGGCAGTGAATTCCTCTTTGTGATGGTGCCAGGTTCCAGGGAAAGCTCAGGAAGGCCCTCATGCACTATAAAGGGAGGTGTCTCAATGGGCTTTGCACCAGAGCTGAAGCTGAACCTTCACCAGAGTGGAGGCACACAATGGTCCCCTCCGAGAGGGTGGCATTGTCCCTGTCCTCATGGTTCCCAGAGCACTTACCAGTAAACCAGCACTGTGTATTTCATAAACCTGGTCAATCCGCGGGTCTCGAAGAGCAGAGGGATGTCAAGGATCACGTAGTGGTAGCCTGTGGAAATGGCAATGTTCCCCAAAGAAGGGAACAGTGTTAACCCCCATTCCCAAATCCCTCCTGCTGCACACACGCCATGGCCAGGAAAAGCAAAGCAAGCAGGAGCTCTATAGCTCCATGATTACAGCTGAGCAGAGCAGAGCCTCCTGGCCCTCCTCCTTCTCACAGGGAGGAAATGGTTCCAGTCCAAGTTTCCAGAGGAAAAAAAAAAAAAACAACAACCCTAACCTGGCTGCTCCAGACCAAAGGTGAAACTGCAGAAATATAATGAGGAGCTGAAATGAGAGCAGCAGTGCCTGGCTGGCAAGAGCAGCAGCCGTGTGCTGTGCTGGCCTCTCCCGGGAAGCAGTGCCCACAGCAGGATCTGCTCTCCACTCCTTCTCTTGTCCAAGACTTCACCAGGCTGCAGCCATCTGAGCCAACATTTCCCAGCTCAGCTTTCCTCCCTTTATGAAAAGCTTTGGCTAAACAGCTCCATTTTTCCAAGGGGGGGTAAGGAAATCCCCGCAGACCTCCTGCAGCTGTGACACTGAAACATGGGGGAGCCTTCAGGCACAGCCCAAGGGCTGAACCCTCACCAAAACTGTCTGAGTTTGGTTTAAAACCTCTGTCACAACCGAGAGCAGAGCTTGTCACAGTCAGTCACTGTCCCCCTAGTTCTCCCAGTGCCTCTGCCCTTGGCCAGTATTTGGGGAGGTAGGAGATGCCCTGCTGAGTCTGGGGAGGGGAGGGGAAAGCTCTAAGTCAGGACTTCACTCCCCTGTGCGCCCCAGTCATGGAGACACCTCAGGTTTTGTTGGTGTTCCCTCTTTATAACCCCCCTGAAACCAAGCTGCCCACAGCAAGTAAAGTCTTGACAAAGACATCATCATCCAAGGAGCCACCATTCCACCAGCATCTGCACCCTGAGAGGTTTCTCGCTGCCCTCTGATTTGATCGATCAGAGCTTTCCTTACACAGCGATCCTCAGAGACAACATCCAGCTATCCCAAATCATTAAATCCTGACTAATGAGGACAAAGCAGCCTGCTGAAGCCACACAGCACTCTCGCCGAGGGCCAGGACAGCATCCGCCTCCTGAGCCCGCAGCCCCAAGTTCAAGACTCCATCTCTGGCTCCCGGCATTCCCGCCTGTTGCTTCCTTTGTGCTTCCTCCTCCTCACCCCGCAGCAGAGCTTGGCCCCGTGGTGCCCCAGCCTGTTCAGCTCTCTCAGGGCTCAGCTCTGATAAGCACCACGAATCCAGACTGACTCTATTAAAGCATCTGTCTGTCTACATGGAGAGCTCCAGAACAGCTGGTGATCTTATCTGGCATTTCCCCAGCCCGGCCTGACAGCTGCATTTGTTCCATTTATCAGGGGGAATGTGGGACTTTGGAAACCACAGCTGTCAGCCCATTCCTCACCTTATCGACACTCAAAGGGCTCCACAGCTTGCACTGAAGCTGGAGCAGGCTGGGGGCAGGGAGGGATATTTGGCTGTTTCGGGAATGTGACATTATCCGGTGGGTAATCTCAGCAAAGCTGCTCCAAGGCCCTACAGATACACTTTAAACCGCAGAGGAAAGCAGTGAAGGGCAGCAGTGAAAGGCAGGAGTGAATCAGGAATGAATCCTCCAAACACTGACACCAAAGGCCACCGAAGACAGAGCACAAAGGCTGTCACTCAACGTCCCTTCCCTTTCTCTGTTATCCCTGGCCCTCTCCCCACATTCAAACAGAGAAGGCAGAGGGAGCAGGGATGGCTCCTACCAAAGCAGGAGTCCTGGCAGACCGGACATGGCCTCTTACCGAGTACAAAGTACTTCAGGACCTGCTTCAGCATCTCCTTCAGGATCTCAGGGTGGGTGATGGAGTTCAGCAGCCGCCGTTTCTCAGGCTGGGAGAAGATAATGTTTCCGAGAGCCTCACGATTTATCTCGCCGTTCTCCAGGAGGATCTCGGTGCCAAAGTGCTGCAGGATCTGCTGATGAGCCTTGGAGTGGGGCTGCACCACTGAGAACATCAAACAGCTGGGGGTGAGAGCCAGTTTTACAGCACAGTCGGTGTTTGCATCAGCAATCACCCTCAGGTGGGCTTTGCTCATTAACTAACAGAGCTGATGCTCCCATGGCAGCACATCTGCCTCCAGCACATCTGTCCTGGCACCACATCTGCACAGCCCAGCAGCTCCTGCCAGAACAGCCCTGCCAGCCCAAGGCCCCTTTAAGGGCTGACACCTGGGAGATCAAAGTCCTGCAGACATTAATTCAACACCACAACCCTCCTGGCACGTGCTGCTGCTCATCGTGACAAGTCAGCAGGGTGGGCAGGAGGACACGGAGATGGCCACACGCCAAGGCTGGGGCAGGAGCTGGGCTGAGCCAATTCCCACCAGGGATCAAGCAGGGAGATCCTAAAGGGACCAGGACCAGCTGAAAACTTCAGCACTATGTGGATACTCACTGCTGCAACTTGGCTCTGGATGCTGCTGAGGTGGTTTTTTTTAACTGTCTTTCACATCAGTCACTAAATTCTTCAGGAAAATGAACACAAAAACCTTCTAAAAGCTCAATCCCCAACCAGCCCTTGCAGGGGCTCTGACGTTACAAGAGTGTATAACTTTAAAGCCACCAAAAAAAAAATCACCAACAAAAGGGATGAAGCAATAAAACCATAATTAAGCTCCAGCTGAGGGTAACCACAGTGAAGGACAGACCGCAGATAATCATCTCTCCCAAATCCAGGAACATTGCCACAGGTTGTAACCTCAGGCCAACCTCATAAAAGTCTTTAAGACCAATTCTTTTCTCCCATGGAATATCACATGGAGGCAGTTTCAGGACGGGTGAAATCCGTATAGTAAACAAACACATATAAAAAAGGAATTGGTGCAAAATAAAGTGATTGGCAGAAAACTTTCACAGAGTATCTGTAGTGTTTTCCTACCGTCTCCGAGGGCTTTTAGCACCTCCAGCAAATTTCCTGCACCTCCAGGGGAATTACAGTGCAATAAAATGTTAAAGCATCACAGCTTTGAGTGGCTACACAGTAAGTTCTTCACCAAACAGAAAAGCTCAGGCACTTCCAAATGACACCATTGCACTATGGCTCAGCAGCAGACCCCAAACCTGCTGCATGCAGGATCCACAGCCCTCAGAATCCCAGACTGGTTTTGGGGGAAAGCTCATCCAGTGCCACCCCCTGCCATGGGCAGGGACACCTTCCACTATCCTGGGTTGCTCCAAGCCCTGTCCAGCCTGACCTTGGACACTTCCAGGGATGGGGCAGCCACAGCTGCTCTGGGCAACCTCTGCTCTCCTCGTTATCCTGGTGGGGTGAAGGGATTAACATCTCACAGGTAATCAGGGAAAAGAAGGTCTGCTCTGGTCTTACTGAATCAGCAGATCTGGCATTCTGGGTCTTTTCTGCAGCCCAAGCAGCACATTCTGAGAGCAGCAAGAGGCAGGTGTGCACAGACCAAAAGCTCCCCCTGACCTGGGATCTCTGGATCTACTTTTTTTTTTTTTTTTTTTGAGCACATTAGTTTTGTGGTCTGATCTCTAAGTATCACCAGAAAAACAACATCCAGCACAGAGGGACATTCTCTTTCAGCCACCAACGTATCTGAGTGACAGGACGGGTGTCCTGGGGCTCAGGGGGCATATCAGACTAGCCAGGGGATCCCACTTTACAGGGAACCACATTTATTTTTGCCCAGAGTTGGCTTTCAAAGCTGAGAAGCATCACACACCAGGGGATGGAAACTCAGAACACAGTCTCCCCATGGTGTTTATTAGGTCATGATCTTCTTTTTTTCTTTATTAAAAATATATCCTAGTTGAAATCCTCCCCGGGGCAGCTGCTCCGCAGTTCCGCGGACTGGGAAGCAGCAGGGAAACCCTTGTGCGATGTACCCAGAGCACCCTCTGCCGTCAGCGCTTCCCGGCAGCGATCCCGGTTGTCAGGGGAACCTCAGGGAGCAGGACCAGCTCTGGAAAACTCACCCTGCCTGGCAATAACATCGGCATCGATCACGGCACAGCCCAGCTCCCGCAGCACGGCCACCACCGTGCTTTTCCCCGATGCGATCCCACCCGAGAGTCCCACCAGGAACATCGTGCTCTGGAAGGGAAAGAGAAGAGCTGGAAAACGTGCCAGAACAAGGCCATTTTGTTCATGCTGAGCACATCAAATATTTAGTCCCAAACAGGCAACTTAATTCAAAGCTCATTTTCCTACTTTCTCAGGGTGTCACTGAGACATCAGCAGGATTTTGGCACCCTCTGAACTGGGTATCCCTGTTCCACAGGCAGGAGGACAGTGTTGGATTAAACAAGGCTTCTCTGGACCCCCCCTAGCTCTGGATGTGCCACTTGAGCCAGCCCTAAGTTCCTGCAGCTGGTCTATCTGCAGCTCCAGCAACTTCTTCTTCTTTAGCATCTCCACTCATCAAACCAGAGTCCCATCTAGAGCACCCTGAATCGTGAAATCATGGAATTGTTTGGATTGGAAGAGATCTTAAAGCCATGGGCAAGGACACCTTCCACTATCCCAGGGTGCTCCAAGCCCTGTCCAACCTGGCCTGGAGCACTTTCAGGGATAGGGCAGCCACAGCTTTTCTGGGCAGCCTGGGCCAGGCCCTCACCATCCTCACAGGGAGGAATTCCTTCCCAATGTTCCATCTAGCAGTGGGAAGCAATTTCCCCTCATCCTGTCACTCCAGGCCCGTGTCTAAAGTCCCTCTTGGAGCCCCTTTAGGCACTGGAAGGGGCTCCGAGGTCTCCCTGGATCCTTCCCTTCTCCAGGTGAACACCCCCAGCTCTCCCAGCCTGGATCCAGAGCAGGGGGCTCCAGCCCTTGACAGATCTCCATGGCATCCTCTGGACTTGCTCAGAGAAATCAGGAAATTTCTGGCATGTTTGTTGAGGGTGACCCAGGAGCAGTTTTTTCTTTAGAAAAAGGGCAGAATTCAGACAATATCTCAGCCAGGACTGGAACACATGAGGCCTGAGGAGAGAGCCCCGCTCAATCCCTGCAGCTGGGCATTGGAACTCAGCCACCTCTGACACCATTGGGACCCAGAGCCCACAAGGCACTCAGTGAATCCCATTCCCACACCACTGGCAGTCCTAAGGACAGGGAAATCACAGCTCTGAGCAGCAAACTTGTGTCTGTGAGCTGCCAAACATGGCCCTAAGCACAGATCTGTACTTGCCCTTGGCCTCCAGGCTGGGAGGGGGTTAGTAATGCTGCTCCCATTGCTCTTGACAGACATCTCCCTGCTCAACCGAGACCCTGCAACCCTCTAAATCCTGCTTGTGTGCTCTCAAAACCAAAAGGTTCAGGCACACAGAGGCAGCTCTGGAGAGCTGAGGGGACTACTGTGAGTATCTGCATCCCAAAAATACTCAGCAGGCTGGGTACAGTTCCAGTGCCCCTCCTGCAGCCCCAGCCTAAAGCGTCCAGGCCTTTGTGCAGCCAAGTCGTGCAAATCCCTGAGGACAGCAGCTCTGACTTTGCTGTCACCTCATCCAGGGTGATACCATGGGTGAGGGCCTGAACCTCCCACAGGCCAGCCTGTGGCTGTTGCATCTGAGAAGGAATTGACTCCATCACCTTTGGCCAGGAGCCACAGGCTCCTGGTAGTCACCCTTTGGATTCTCCTTGCCCAGATCCTGCTCCCTCCTGGTAGCCCAACCGCAAAAATCTCAGTCACCATTGATCTGACTCTGGTCTCCCCCCTCCCTCCAGACATCACCAGCACCCCAAAAACTCTGCACATAAAGGAACCAGGTACCTACTGCCCACACTGTCCCCCACGAGTGGCACCCAAGGACAGCAGGTGGGAACACGGGGCTGCTGGAGGGCTGAGGATGGGTGAAAACACAGCACTGCGACCCTTTGGCTAGAAAACAACAAAAAGAGACACTTTAGTCATAATTCAGTCCTACAAACAGGAACCAAACCCACAGTTTGGGGGGAAGAAGGGGGTGGACAAGTCCTGTGGCAGCTCAGGTAGCTCAGCAGAGGGAAGCAGCAGAGCTGGAGCGGAAGCAGCAGAGCTGGAGCAGAAGCAGCAGCCTCTGCTAGCAGCTCAGGAAGCAGCTCCACTGAGCGTGGACCCAGCCTGCAGCAGCACCACGTGCTCCTTCCCTTCTCCAGACACCAAGACAACAGATGGGGATAGCTCCAGCAGCAACAAGGAGGGATCCAACGGAATCAGAGAGGGCTAAAATAGTAGCAAACAGCAGTGATTGGGGAGGCTGATGTACATCCCGAGCAGGACCTGGGCCCCATGGGGAGCCTCTCTGGTGTTACAGGGGGCTTGGAGTGACAGAGGGGCTGTTTATTTATCCCAGCAGGTTAAAATTCTGCCCTCCTACCAAGACTTTATACTCGGGCTGCTGCAGCCTGTGAGGAGCAACACTGAACCAGGAGGATCCAGATCACGGCAGTGGAGGCTCCATGTGCCTGTTTTGTAAAAATTCACTAACAACTGCCCTGCCCTTGTAAACACAGGGCTTTAACTGCAGTAATCCCAGCGTTCTGGCCTCCAGCCTCAGCTGGGACTTGCTCCCAAAACCCTGCTATTTCTGTCCCTCTGTCGCATGCCTCCAACACAGGAATTACTGCAGGGGGAAAACAGCCCTTGGAAGGGTTATCTTGGAAACAGGGCCAGCCAGGGAGCTGAACACTTGTGCTGTCCAAGGGCCTGCACAGATCTCAGGCATCAATATTTAACAAGCTCGAGCTTGAACTGCACACGAGGGGAGAGGCCAGCCCGCTCCTGCAGATGTTACCAGCAGGAGCCAGAACCAGTTTTCCCCCAAATACACCATTTTTGGGGGATATACTTGGCCTGTTCCAACTAAACCAGACATGGGGAAAAACAGAACACGAGCCACAGAGGCTGGTCAGGCTGGAAAACTCGGTGAGCTGTCCCTGCAGTGAGAAATGGGGAGATGCACCCAGGGCACTGAAGAAATGTTTTTCAAACAATTAAGTGCCCAAAAATTCCCGTGTCCCAACTCCCGCGGGTTTTGAGCACAGCACAAGCTGCCAGCCTCAATTCATCCATCGGGCAAGCACAGGGATTGGGGATGAGGCTGAACCGTGTCCTCCAGCACCATCCTACACCCGGCCCTCCTCTTGAGCCCATCCTCGTCTCTGGCTGGGGCTGAGAGAGCTGGTGTTTGGCTCGAGAAGGCTGCAGTTAAAGACAAGAGCCACCAAATACAACGTTTATTAGCGGGAAAAGAGCCACCGCGACAACCACCTTGACCCACCCCGCGGAGTGCCGGGGTCACCACGGCCCCCGCCCGCCGCCCTCACCACTCACCCTCTGCCCGGCTTCACACCCGCCGCAGTGTCCCGCGCGCCTATTGGCTGGCGGGAAGAGGGGGCGTCTCTCCAAGCCAATCGGCACCGCCCTCATTAGACTCTACCCGCCTCTCAAGCAGGAAGCCGGCGGAGACGCGAGCACCGCGACCTCGGCGGGGAACGGGCAAGCGGGGGAACGGGCCGCGGCTCTCCGTCCGGCGGGGTATCCATGCGGCCGCCGGGTGTGAGGGAGCCCTCCCGCTACCGCTGCCCCGCCCCTGGACACCCCCCAGAGACTGACGGGAATTGTAGTCCCGGTCCCGGCGCAGCCCGGCCCCCGCATGCCCACACAGACTACCACTCCCGGCATGCCTCGCGGCCCACCGCCCAATCGCGGCGCGCTTTGTTGCGGGGGTGCGGCACGCGCGGAGGCCCCGTTCAAGATGGCGGACGACAGTGAGACAGCAGTGAGGCGGCCACCGGCGAGGCCTCCGCGGCCGGCGGCAGAGGAGAACGACCACGAGCACTGCAGTGACTGCGAGAACGAGGCGGAGCATGGCTCCAACCGGGGGTGAGCGGCGGCCGGGACCGCATGCCACGGCGGCGGCCGGGCCCATTGAGGCGAGGAGCGGTCGGGAAGTGAGAGGCCCCCCGCCCCTCCGGTGCACTGATTGGTCGCTGGGCAGCATCCTGGACAGCGATTGGTCGAGGTGCCGGTCAGTCTGGCGGGGGGGCGGCGCCGCTGGAGCCCATGCACGCCCGCTGCGGGAGCGTGTCCGAAGCTCAGCAGGGTCGGGCGCGGCCGCGGCGTGGATGGGTGACGGCTGCGGTGGCTGTAGGGCGCTCGGGACGGGGCCGCGAGTTCCTTTTTCGGGCAGACAAAAGCCCAGTTAGCAGCTTCTGCTGGCCTTGCGTTAGGGTGTGTCTCCGCATTCCCTGTGCCCTCCCGCGCAAGCCATTCGTGGCATCTCCATCCCCGTGGTGCCACCCACGGTGGTGGCACGGTTGGATGCGTGTTCCTGCTTTCCGGAGCCTGTGACATCCCCGTGCCCTGGAATGATCCCGGGCTTCTGCACACTCATCTCGTCGTTATCCTAGACACAGCCCAGGGTTTTGCAAAGCTCTGCCTCCGTTGTCTCGTGGTTGCAGGAGCGCAGCCTCCAGGGGTATGGAATGGTGTAATAGCAACAACAGGGCAGGGAGCGAGCATAGGCATCGAGGCAGGCCCTTATCTCAGTAGGGAAGAGCTGGAATGCTTAACGTAGCACCCTCATTACTCACTGCCTTAATTAATACGGTGCAGAGCTGCCTCACCATGCCTGGCATTTGCGGGAGCGTCCTCATTCCTGCTGGCAATGGGAACCTCAATATGTGGCTTTTCAGAGGTTTCCGGTGGTTTTGCACTTTGTTCTTCCTGCACCTGCACCTCACTGGGCTCTTCCTGTTCACCTCATGCTCCTTTCCCGGCCCTGCAGAGCAGAGACCATGTGCTTGGAGCGCCCTTCTCCCTCCGTCAGCAGCTTTCCATGGGCAATATCGCCTGCCCAGGAACCAAAGCGAATAAAAGGTCACACAAGAAATATCACAGAGCCTTTTTTTATGACAGCACAGCTGCCCATTTATATTTCATTTGCCTCCCGGGTGTGGCACCGTGTCTCAGTTTAATCGGTTTAGCTGTGCTTGGGGAGATTTTTATTTTCTTTCCCTCTGACATGATTAGGTTTGTGGAAGCCAGAGCTGAGCGGAGGAGACACGGTGCTCAATCACCGCTGCTCCCCAGCCCAGCGGCTCCTCCTGCCCTCTGCCAGGAAAAGGTGTGTTCTGGAGCCCTCCTTGGGTCCTGGAGTGGGCATCACTTGCCACCTCGAGGAGCTGGAATACCACAAGCAGGCTGGGGAGCATTCAGTAGGAAATAGTGTGGATAGCTTGGGAAATAACACCAAAAGCGTGGCTGGTGGGCACAGCCATAAGGAGTGTGAGGCAGGGAGGTTTTGGAGCTCTCTGGCAAATCTGTACCCCCAAAACCCACCAGGGACCCACCAGAGAGAGACCAAGTGATGGGAAGGAGGATGGTTTTCTTACTGGCTGCACAGTCATTAATTCTGTTGATTCCATACCATCCCATTAGACTGGGGTATGGGAGTGTTTCTGGTCACCCCAGTGACACTGTCCCCAAAAACAGGGCAGGGGAAGGGCTTTGAGCTGACAGGGTTTGTAGAGCCACACTCGGAGCCCTGCCGTTCCAGTTTGTGCTGGGAGTCACTGGATCTTGGCAATGAGGTTTAAAACATAAAAGTATTCCTTAGTGAAAGAGGACAGGAAAGAGGAATTGAGTTTCCTCAGCGTCAGTCCTGTGTCAGCACTGGGAAGTGGCTGCCCTGCTCTCTGTTGTGGCTATCCAAGCTGATTTTCCAAGGAAATCAATCCCACTTTGTTATTTTTCTTATTTCCCTTTGTGTGGAGAGAGCTTCTGCTGTATCCCTGGTGGCTGTGGAGGGTTCATTCCCTAGTTCTGGAAAGGCAGGAGCATTGGATGAGCTCAGCCTGGTGGCATTTGTCACCTCACAGGCAGCGAGAGCAGTGGTGACAGCAAGGATTGGAGTGTCCCAGTCCTGTGAAACGGTTCTGTTGTTGTCAAAACCACCCGGGGAAGCTGTTCCAGGCAGGAAGGGTTTGGGAGTGCCCTGTGGCATGGCTGGGTTGTCTCTGGGTGGGGTGTGAGGGGGCAGAGGGGCTTTTCTAGAGGGGTAGCTGTGGGTTTGGCAATCCCTGCCTGCACTTAGCCACGGGAAGGGGTTCCTGGGACAAGCACTGAGCTCCACCACATGGGATTCAGTTGGAGGTGTAGGGAGCACGCTGGTGGCACACTGGGCTCTGGGAGCTGAGCTCTGCCATCTGGAGATCCTCCCTTCCTCCCTGACACAGCCCCTAATGAGATTACAGAGATTACAGCCTAAACACCATGCCTGATTAGCCCCTGGGATGGCAGAAGGATTTTCCAGCATCTAAATACGGAGCAGGGATCTACTCCTTCTCATCTGACACTTTCAGCCTCCCACCAGGCTGAGGGAGCCGCCCACAGTGGGAGTTGTTCCCCTTGTGCTTCCTCTCTCAGCTTTGGGAATACAGTGGGAACACCCAGAAGTGGGTGCTGAGCACCAGTTTGTTACTGGATGAGTCTGATGTTTTCCTGCCTCTAGAGGGGATGAGCTGGTGGAGCACAGTCAATCTGAGCAGGTCTCACCCTGAACAAGCCCAGTTGCTGTCTTTAAGTGCTTCCAAAAATCTGTTTTCAAGATACTCATGTTACAGGGGTTGTTTTCTGGGCAGGGGTTGGTGCTGGAGCCTTTGCCTTCAACTCAAGGAGCCATGTAATAACAGGAAAGGAGGGATTGGAGTGCTAAGTAATGACCATGATGGTGGTGATGCCCTTCCCAGGAGAAGGGAAAAGTGTTTTCCTAATCAGAAAAGAGACCGTGGTGATCCCCCAGGGAGCTGGGAGATGTTTTGCACAGTGCAGCCAAGGTGCCTTTGTCCAGCTACTTCATGTCTCAATGCATCTTGGAATGCAAAGGGATATGGGAGGAAAAAGGCCTTAAGTGCAGCTGGGAAGGCTGTGAGCTGCTGGAATTGAGCTGGGCTGACAGCTCACCCTTCCTGGGGATGAAACTGCTCCAGCCCTCTTGGCTTTGTGGGTCAGGCCAGCTGCAGTAGCTGAGATTTTGGATGGTGTTGGCTTGTCCCAGAACACGGGTGGGGCATTGTCATTAATTTGGGGGGTGCAGCTACCCTGGAGAAAGAAGATATTTCCTTTCCGAAATAGATTTAAAATAGAAAATACCTGTAATTGTTGTTTCTCTGGGTGTAGTGAGCGGGACCTTCAGGTTTTCCAGCATTTTCCTACATTCTGGTGACTTCTCTGCCAGGTTGGTTTTCATCTCCTGGCTGGAGCAGGGCCCTTCCCCAGGCCATGCCACCTGGAATGCAAAACTTCATCCCACCTTCTGGCACCCTGATTTCTTCCAGGTCACGACAGCTTTGCTCATAAATCAGGGAGGAATTTTCTCAGCTCTTTCACCTGCGAGCCCGGTGTGGTTGGACTGAGCTCATTAGCACCAAGCTGGGAGTTGGCAGCTCTGATTTATGAAGCAAAATGATGCCAACAGAGTATGAGGGGAGCATTTTGTCTGTCACAACTGACACCTGCAGCATCCCAATGTGCAGGTGAGCTGGGAACATGTGTCCATCCCCTTTGGAAGGGGCAACTTCCAGTGTCAGCCCTTGGGATGTGCTCAAGAATTCTTCTGGTGCTGTCAGTTTGTGGTGTTAAAATGTATAGGAAACAGTTCGGATGTGTTTATTGCAGCTCCAAGGTGGCTTTGCTCATCCCAGGACTTCAGTGTGGCCAGGATCTGCCCGTGCTCCTCCCCAGAGAGTTAAAAAAACCATCACGCATTTGTCACTAAAATCGATAGTGGTGTCAGCAGCGCTGTGCTGGGATTGCTGCTGCTGTCCTGTCCAAGCAGCATTTACTGGGTGGAGGCAAGGCCCTTTCCTGGCAGTGGGAGGGAAGGTGAGATTCCCCACAGGGGAATCAGCAGCACACTGAGCCATCCCTGTGGTCATTGGAGCTGCTGGTCCTCAGAGCTGTGGCTTTGCTCCTGCTCCTCTCCCTTCTCCCCTTCATGCTGTTCTGGAGAAGGTGGGGGTGGTTTCTCTGCTGCTGCTCAGGTTTTATCCAGAGGAAAAGCTTCCCCAGCCTAGCATGCTGCTCCATGTCCTGCAAACCATCCTTCTCTGCTCCCCAGGGCAATGCAGCCCATCGCATTGGCTTTCTACATCCACAGGCATCTCCCGGCTTCATCCCTCAAAAAACATTTCTCCATCCGCTTTTCCCTAGTTTCATAACCTTTGTACTGCTCAGCCCAGGGATTGCAAAGAGTGCTTGGGTTGGAAGGGACCTTGAAGATCATCCAGTTCCACCCCCTTTCCTTGGGCAGGGACACCTTCCACTTGCATTTCTTCAAGCTCTATTCTCCTCCCAGCTCCTCCTTGTTGTGGCCTTGCTGAAATAAACAGTTGGGTGCTGCTCCAACTTATTTTCCAGCACATTTCTTCTTTTTTTCCTGCTCCACCCTCTTCAACACTATCTTGGATTTGGTAAAGACATTAAACTGCTCCAGAAATTAGCAGTGCTTTTATGGGGAGATTCCAGGCTGGTGCCTCTGGGCAGGTCAGATCTGTGGCGTTGTCCCTGCTGTGAGAGTTGTTTTGGGGTGCAAGGAAGGGCACAGCTCTGTTGTAGCATACAAATGTACTGGCTGTATCCTGACCCCATTGGGCAGCACTGAGGGACAGGACAGAGCTGAGCCATGTGCTGGCACCCTCTGTCCCCCAGTTTTCTTTGCAGAAGACTCCTCGTGTGTTGTCAGCTGGCAAAGTTCTCCTGGCCCTGTCCTCCTCCTTTTCTGCTCTCATCCCTCCATTCAGACCTGCTCCAGCCTCTCCAGGATTGAATTTCCTCCTGAACCATGACTGCCTCAGAGACTGTAGCCAGCTCCCAGCTCCCCCCGTCCTGTGCCTGTTGCCTGTCCTGTGTCAGGTCATCCCATGCAGGATCACGAGATCCCCTCTGCCATGCTGGGAGCAGGCACCTCTCATGTGTTTTGGCATCAGGATGCTGCTGGAACAAAGGCCAGGCTCAGTGAGGTTTCACACCAGTAGTCGTTCAGGGGTGATCATGATCTGGATGTCCAGGGCTGCCCTGCATCTGTGGAGGGAGGAGCTGTGCCCTGGTATAGGCACTTCCCAGCCTGCACTCCAGAGATTTGCTCCTCACTCTCCATTTACCAGCTCCTTAATTATTATAACAATATAATAATTTTCAAATAAACAGCCTCGTCTCTTTAGAGCATCACCTCTGCAGGTGAGGTGACATTTGCTGCTGTGTCCTTGGCCAGTGACCTCTCTGTGGTACCTGAACTGGCTATGGAGCCTTATCCCTGGGGCTGAACCAGTGTTTGCTGCTGCCACATCTCTCCTTGGGCTTGGAGAAGAGGAAAAAGCCAAAGCTGAGCATCCCACCACTCCACAGGGTGGATTGGACATGGGTGGCAGAGCAGGTGATGTGACAGTGAGGATGTGGTCACTTGCAGCACAGGGCACAGTCCCCACTGCCCAGCACACCTGTGGGGTGGGAGGTGTTGGTGTTGGTCCGTTTTTGGGAGCTCACAGGGAGTTCTGTGCCATGGGGTGGGCGCTTGGCTGCACCATCTGTGCACGGAGTATTCCCCTTCCTGGAGACTTGGACTCAGCAGGGAGCCTGCATTTTCTTTAGAGTGCCTCAGAAACCAAACAAATGTTCTCCCAAAAGAAAACCCCAAGGCTCCAATGATGTTTTTTGTGTTCCCCAGGGGCCTGAGTCCAGCAAATGACAGCGGAGCCAAAAAGAAGAAAAAGAAACCCAAACGGAAGAAAGAGAAAGGAGGAGGAGACCAACCCGACCAGGCTCAGGACCAGCCAGTGAAGGTGACCACCCCCTTCCCAGAATTCTGGCCCCCCCACAACAGCCAGCCCCATCCCAAACCTCTCCAGTGTTACTTAGGGCAAGGAAAGAGTTCCCAGCCCTGGTTTTAGGCACTTGGTTGCTAAAAAAATTTCATATTTAGAGTGATTTCCCAGCCTGGCTCCACGTGTGGGAATTCCTGTTGGTGCAGAAGGTGTTTGCAGAGCACTCTGGGGATAATGCAGTCCTTGGCTGGGTATCCCAGCCAGTTCTAGGGTCAGACTGGTGCCTCCAAGTTATTCTTCCCAGATACCAGCTGCCTGTCACAGACAGGAGCTGCCATCTGCCAGCTCTGAGTCCTGCCTGCAGCAGCACGGGGGTGACATCTGGTGGTGTTGATTTTTTGTTTGATGCTCACAAGAACAGCAGCTGGGGAGAGCAGGGTCTGTCTTATCCCTCTGGGCTTTGCCTGATCCTCTCCAGCAGCCAGTGATTTGGAAAGCAGCATGGGACACACAGGGTTTGACCCTCCTGGCCCTCTTGTCCTCTCTGGTCCTGTGGCAGAGGACACACTTCAGCAGAGGCTCTTTTTTGTCTGATGCCCAGTTCCCATCCAAATATTTTGAATATTTTGTCCATCTGACTGTGCAGAGCTTAAAATTGGGGCTTTGTGTTTTTCAAACTAAATTCCTTAGGGATCAGAGAGGAGCTGGGGTTGGGAATTCAGTGCAGAGCCATCCACCATGAGGAAGAGTAGTATCAAAATGTCTTTCGTCTTGACTCAACCTCTCTGCCTTGTCCCAGTCCCTGGTGTCCAGGGACTCCTCTGGAAGCTGCAGTTTGTGGATACAGATCCAGCTCAGAGGGAGGAACAGTGAGAGAGAAAAGCCACTGAAGGAATCCTGAGAGCTGGGTGTGGGTTGATCCATCTGTCTCTGCAGGATGTCAGGTGGGGAGGTTTGCTCCTGGGGCTCACAGCACCCACTTAACTGAAGCTTAAAGCATTTTCAGAAAATTCTTCCATCTCCTTTGTCCTAGGTGTACCTAGAAACCAGATCTAGGTGAGTGGCAGGTGGCTGGTGAAAGGGTTCATCTATCCTGTCAAGGATTGAGGATGGGAAGGGAGGTTCCTGCCTGCTCTCCCTTTCCTGGCAGCACCCCATGACAGGATCAGCTCCAGGTTCCCCAATGATGAGCCCACATGCAGACCTGGTGGCTCAGCTTATTAATTTTGTCTTTCCACCCTCCTCTTCTGCCCTCAGGTGAACTCTTTACCTGCTGAGAGGATCCAGGAGATTCAAAAAGCCATTGAGCTCTTCTCTGTAGGTCAGGGCCCTGCCAAAACCATGGAGGAAGCCAGCAAGAGGAGCTACCAGTTCTGGGACACACAGCCAGTGCCCAAGTTAGGTATGTGCAGCCCCTTGACATCCTGTGGGCCCTGGGGGAGGCCTTGTGGTCCCCAGGCTGCTCCAGGAGCCCTCAGAGAAGCCTGGAGATGCTGATCTCTGGCCACCAAGTGAGTCCCTGCCTAGCCTGGGCTTCAAAGGCACCAAAACCACTTCACCATTCAGCAGCGTGGGCTAAGTGGATGGGGAGGGTCTGAAGAGCTGTGCAAGCACTTCAGGTGATACAGAGGGGCAAGGAACCACTTCTGACATCTGACCTGATGCCTCCTGCATTTGTGCATCCCTTAATGCCAGTACTTAGCTCTGCAGTTGGGTCTCCCCAGCCCTCTGTACCCAAGTTTCATGTGTGGTGTTGCCACATCCTATGGACTTGGAGCTGTTCAGCTCTCCCCTTCCTGGAGGCTGAAGCTTCCCAGACAGGGGCCCTTGGTGGGGAAGGGAACTCGGGGTGAGTTGTGGCTGGATGCTGCTGGGAGCAGCTCTGGGAAGCAGGTCCAGTGCTGAGCTGCCACATTCTTGGTCTGCTGGGCTCACATACCTCTCTGGCACAGCCAGGAGCTGCAGCTGAGCCAGGAGAGGGGAAGCACAAACATCAAGGATCTCCAACCCAGGCTGCCATGAACATCTAAGGATGGGGAGCCCCATCTCTTGGTCCCCTCTTCCCCCTATGAACATCCCAGTGGTGCTTCCCAGCTCTGGTCCTTGCTCTAGCCCTTCCTCTTGCTCCTGACAGTGATCTGCCACTGCCACCATGGCAGGAGCTCTAAGACCAGATGTGCCAAGAGAGCTGCCTGCCTGGAAGGCACTCATTCCCGGGCTGCTTGGGGTGCCTGGGATAACTTTACTTTAGTCTCTCCTCATCTGCCTCCTTCAGAGCTCAGGGGAACTAGAGAGTGAGTCCAAGCCCACAGCTTATAGATTTATCCAAAAATTGTCATGGCTTCAAATGTGCTGCTTTTCAGTATTTCCCTTCATGGGTTTATGTCCTTTTTGCTGAAAATGCAGTGTTTGATTCCCATTCCATGTTGTCCACACCACTCTGAGGCCTTTTTGGGTTTCAAAAACTTTCCTGGGAGCAACAATCTCAGCTTTAAGTTGGGAAAATCACAGTGAGATGGCACATGGTCATATGAGACAGCAGAGCCTGGCCTTGCATTTGCCCTTTTTTTCCAAGGATGCTTGGATGATGGGAAACATCATTTCTGCTTGGGAGAACCCTGGGGAAAGGGTGGAAGGTGTCTCCCGGGGAGTGGAAGGCACAAAGCAGCTCATTCCTCCCAACACCATGGTGGTGGCTGTGCCTGGCTGCTGGCCACTCACTGTGTCCCAGCACTCCTCGTGGTCCTGGCATGCTCTGGCACACAGCATTGTGGACACAGGGCTATTTAGGGCTGGATAACAGAAGTGCTGTGGGATTTTTGGGGCCAGATCTCAAAACAGTTCAGCACCTGCTCAAAACAGAGAGGGCGGCCAGGGGTGAGCATTTCTGGAAACTGCCTGGGGTGGGTGTGATAGGGGAAGTTTTTGCTCTGGGCTTTCATCACCTCCCCATTGCTTGGAAACCTTTTCAATGCCTTTTTAAGGGAATTCCTAATTAGCACAACTCGCTTTTCCTGGCAGCACTGAAGTGATGCTGCTGGACCAATATCCCCAAGAAAGCCGGCGCTCAAGCCAACATCTCCTGCCTGAATCAGGGCCTTTAGGAGTCAGTGGTTTTACAACAAAAGTTGTGTTGTTGGCTGCAGCTCTTCTTTAGGCACAGTGGGCAGGAAACCCTGACACTTGCCAAATGGCAGTGGCCAGAGCTGGCAGGAGATCACCATCCCATGGAGGGGCTCAAGGGAAAGTGCTGGCCCAGGCTGGGATCGTGGGGATGGGGAAGGATCAGGCATCACATGTGGAGCTGGAGGATGTAGCTTTGGCTGTGTTTGGTCACCTGATGGGCTCCAGCATTGCCCTGGAAGGAGTTTTGTTTCCCTGCCCATTGTCATATCCCAGACTGTCTGGGTGAAGTGCCAATCCCTGTCTGCCACTGCGGGACTGGGAGACATGAGGCACAGATTGGTGACGTTGGACACCAGATTGAGGTGTTGTGGAGGCTTGGCTTCACACAGTAGAGAACTTCTTCATGGCTCCCTGCTCTGTGTTACAGGAGAAGTGGTGAACACCCACGGCCCGGTGGAGCCAGACAAGGACAATATCCGCCAGGAGCCCTACACTCTGCCCCAGGGCTTCACCTGGGACGCCCTGGACCTGGGGGACAGAGGTGTGGTGAGTACAGGCAGCTCAGCACGCTCGTGTTGGAGTGTCTTGGTTGGCAGTCCCATGCTTGGGCTGTTGGAGATGGTTTTGGGGATGGGATGGAAATGTGTCCTTCAGCACAGCAGTCCACTCTGGCTCTGTCACACCGTCTCCTTAGGCTTGGATGGGTGTGACTCCCCCCACTGCAGTTCCCTTTTACCCATCCCACATTGGGCAGCTTGGCCTGGCTTTTTCAAGGGGATATAAGGATGCCTGAAGCCCGGAGGTCTCCTGTAGGAAGACCCTTTAGGGCATGACCCACCTCCCTGGGAGATGACACAGGGTTTACCTGTGTCCTGCTGCTCCCCCTGCTCTGTGTGGCACTGCTCCAGGACCCCAGTGCAGGGGGATGTGCCAGGAGCAGGGACATGGCTGCACACGGTGCCCTGGTGCTGTGGCCACACGTGAAGTGTTCAGGGTCCTGGGGGCAGTTGATCTCCTTAACCTGTGTGCTCTGTGCTGCTGCAGCTGAAGGAGCTCTACACACTGCTCAACGAGAACTATGTGGAGGACGATGACAACATGTTCCGGTTCGATTACTCGCCCGAGTTCCTGCTGTGGTGAGTGGCACCAGGAGAGCAGAGCAGGGGGTGTGGGATGCTGACAAGCCTGATCTCGGTGACAGGGCTGCAGCTGCCTTTGCTTTTCCCATCTCCCTTCTTGCTGAAATGTCCCTTCCCCATCTGTCACTGTGTACAGTGTCCCAGGGACATGGTGAGAGGGGCTGTCACCCAGCCCTGCCTGCCTCTGGCTTCTTCCAGATACAAGAGCTTGAAAGTGGACTTCTTTCCTCTTTGGTTTGATCCCTCAAGTATTTGTGAAAATCCCAGTAGCTGAGGAATTCCTCAATGCCCTGGAGCTGTGGGATGAAGGCAGCTGCCAGCAATTACCCTTGGAGTCCTGTTGCAGCAGAGCTGCAGTTTCCTCAGGGTGTTGCTGAATCGAGGAACAGATATTTCCTCCTGTGCCCCTAGTGAGGACTGACCGTGGGGTGCAGGAATTGCCCTGGATGCCAACAGTCCTTGTCACGTCACTGTCACTCTCTTGTCCTCTGAGCAGGACTCAGGGTGTCCCAGGGCAGGGTGGACAGCAGGAGCAGGGACACCAGGGACTTAGGGTGGGAGATGACTGCTGAGGTGTGTCCCCTCCCCAGGGCACTGCGTCCTCCAGGCTGGCTTCCCCAGTGGCACTGTGGGGTCCGAGTGGTCTCCAGCAAGAAGCTGGTGGGATTTATCAGCGCCATTCCAGCCACCATCCACATCTATGACACGTGAGTGCTGCTGCATTTCTCATTCTGCCCCTTGCTGACACCTGGGGCTCTGTGGGAGTGTTGAGGGGGTCTGGCTACATTGTCCTCCCCAGCCCACAGCCAGACCTGCAGCCTTCAGCTTTGGAGATGTTTGGCTGCTTGGAAGGGAAGATGGGGAATATTTAAGGGTTGGCAGGGAGGTTCTGGGCAGGGACATCTTGCAGTTAACCACTGAGAAGGCTGTTTTCCTCAACGAGGTGGGTTAACTTAGAGGTCTGGCTTACAGAAATCATCCAGGGCTAGATGGAGATGTAGAATCCTAGAATGTAGAATCCATATAATACCCTGAGCTGGAAGAGATCTCCAAGAATCATCCAGTCCAGGTCCTAGCCCTGCACAGGGATGCCCAACAATCCACTCTGTGCCTGAGAGCATTGTCCAAACTCTCTTGGAGCTCTGGCAGCCTTGGGGCTGTGACCATTCCCTGGAGATTCCTTGGGCAGTGCCCAGCACCTTCTGGGGCAAGAACCTTTCCCTGATATGCAACCTGACCCTCCCCTGACACAGATTCAGACCATTTTCCCTGGGAATCCCTGGGTAACAGTTTAAGGGAGGGTTCTTCAAACCCAGCCCTTGCCCCTTCCCTGGGGCGTTGACTCCTCATTCCCTTGAAGGGGCTTGGAGGTAGGATTGCCTAGGGTGTTGATCTGATCCTCCCAGGTCAGGACAGTCAAGCCTCATGCTCTGCATTGTTTCTTCCCCAAGAGAGAAGAAGATGGTGGAGATAAACTTCCTGTGTGTCCACAAAAAGCTGCGCTCTAAACGGGTGGCTCCGGTTCTGATCCGTGAGATCACACGGAGGGTTCATCTAGAGGGAATCTTCCAGGCTGTTTACACTGCAGGAGTGGTGCTGCCAAAGCCTGTGGGGACTTGTAGGTGAGTGGCTGTGGCTCTCCCAGACTTCTGTTTGCAGACCTTCCCTTCCCGTGGTCCCCTCTGTGGCCGGTAGAGTGTGTGGAATTCCCCAGGATAGCAGAGAGTGATCCCAGCCCAGATTTCTCCTCTCACACTGTCCCTCCAGGATTGAGTGCAGTGGCTTTGCTAAAGCTGCTCATGTAACACAGGAGAGGAGGCTTTGACAGCACAAGTACTTCAGAACCTTGTTTCTCTCTGTGGGGAGCTGCTGGCCTGATGTTCTCACTTGCCCTCATGGCAGCCACAGGAACCTCATGCCCCTTCAGCTGCTCTGCTGCCCCAGAGCGAGTCTCCCACTGCCCCAGAGCGAGTCTCCCACTGCCAGTGTGTTTCTGCAGGTATTGGCACCGCTCCCTGAATCCTCGGAAACTCATCGAGGTCAAATTTTCCCACCTGAGCAGAAACATGACTATGCAAAGGACCACGAAGCTTTACCGCCTGCCCGAGGTGGGTGTGAGCTGGGAACAGCTCAGGAGCTGCTCCTTACTGAGTGAGGGTAGAGGCACGAATGTCCTGGTCGAGGTCAAGTTCTCTGCCTGGAGACCCAGGGTTTGTTCCATGTAGTAAATGACTTTGTCAAGCAGTTGTGCTTTATTTAATCTTTATGTATTTTTGCCTGGATACCTGCATTTTAAGGGCAAATTCCTGCAGTTAGAGGACCCTGTGAGCTTTTGTTTGCTGGTGAGTCATAGCCTTGTCGTCCTGGTAAAACAAGCAGGCAGATGTGACAGCCTTCATCTGTCCAAACACAGCCTCAGTGTGACCTTGGATCGGGTTAGTCCCTCATTCTTCAGTCACACTGATCAGTTCTGGCACTGCAGTTATCCTGCTGGGGAAGTTCCCCAGCTGGAGATGGAAGGGAAAGAAACAAATTGCATTAAAATTGCCACCACCTTCCCTGACCTTGTTGGCTCCTTTCTGTCAGCCAGAGCTGCCCCTTTGGGGTGGAAAGTGCTGCTTTCATGCTGGGCAGCTCCCAGCTCCTGCCTCCCTCAGCCACACAGACAGCAGTTGCTGGGCTGGAGCTGCTGGTTTTTGTACAGAAACTCAGCCCCAGAGCAGATCTGGGCTTGCTGAGCCATCCCAGCCCTAGATTAGTAATTGAGGCCAACTGGGAATAACATCTTGTGGAGCCTGGGACTTGACTCTCAGCCTGTGCCTGCTGTGAGTGGGAACGGGAACCTGGAGGGAAGCAGAGTTTGAGTTGTGGGTAAGAGGCCACTTCCAGTGGGACCTGGCCTGACCTGGCACTTGAGGATTTGGGACATGCTGTGCTCTCTGTGATCTTTGCCAGCAGTGTCACGGCCAGTCACGTCCATCTTTGCTGGGCATGCAGGGCTGGGGGGCTGAAAATGGGCTGATCTAAGCTGAGAGTGTCTCTGTGCTGCTCACTGGAGAGCCCTTGGGTGAAGAAAACCACTGTGCAAGCAACAAAACAACTTGTCCCACTTTCTACAGACTCCCAAGACTCCTGGCTTGCGGCCCATGGAGCACAAGGACATCCCTGCTGTGCACAAGCTCTTGACCGAGTACCTGAAGCAGTTCCACCTGACACCCGTGATGAGCCGAGAGGAGGTGGAGCACTGGTTCGTACCTCAGGAGAACATCATCGACACCTTCGTGGTAGAGGTGAGGGGCAGGAGTAGGATGGGAGGGGTGTTTTCCTGGGTTTTTGCCTCTACTGGGGCTGTGGGAGTGATCAGGGAGGAGCTCTATGCCCCTCTGGAATGGGAATTTGTTGGAGGATGGTGCCCTGGAGTCTTCCTGCAGCCATCGCTCCGACTGGGAGAGCCCCTCTAAGGCTCTGCTCAGGCTTTATCCCAGCCTGACTTATTGTGGTGTCACTTCTGCCTTCCAGAGTGCCCCAGGAGAGGTGACAGACTTCCTGAGCTTTTACACGCTGCCCTCCACCATCATGAACCACCCGACTCACAAGAGCCTGAAAGCTGCTTATTCCTTCTACAACGTTCACACCAAGACGCCTCTCATCGACCTCATGAGTGACGCACTCATCCTCGCCAAGTCGGTGAGGGAGCCAGGGATGGGCTGGCACCCATCCAGTGATGGGCTGGCACCCGTCCTGACCTGGGCAGCTCACAGGAGCTCACCAGGAAACTCACTGGGCAGCTTTCTGCAGGCTGGCCACCCTTAGGTTTGTGGGAAGGGCTTGTTCCCAGGACTATAGAAATCCAAATCCGAAAGGATCTGCCACCCAGGACACGGATGCAGGGGTACCTTGAAGCTTCCAGCTTGTGAGCTGAGCTCAGGGTGTTACTCGTGTCCTACAGCAAACAGTCCTGTAGCAGTTGGATTGAGGGTCAGGACACCAAGGCTGAACTCTTCCCTTTTTCTGGGATTACAAGCCAGGCAGGAAGGGGGACCAGGCTGCTCACATGTGGGAGGAACTCCCCAGCACAAAAGCAGGAACTGATGGCTTCATGTCTCCCTGTGCAGAAAGGATTTGACGTCTTCAATGCACTGGATCTCATGGAAAACAAAACCTTCCTGGAGAAGCTGAAGTTTGGGATCGGGGATGGGAACCTGCAGTATTACCTGTACAATTGGAAGTGTCCCAGCATGGCACCGGAGAAGGTCAGTGCTGTGAGGAGGGGACTCATCCCAAAGCCCTGGGGACATGGGTTTGCTGTCAGCCACACCTCAGCATTCCAGCCCAGCTGGTGTCCTTGCAGTGTCACACAGGGTGTTGGGTGAATCCCTGTGCCATCTCCTGTGTCTGCACAGAGAGTGTCCCTGGGGAAAATCCCTCCACACTCGTCTTCCAAAGCTAATTTTATTCGTGGACTATTGCAGGTTCAGTCCCTTCCCCTCTCACCAGCCTCTTCCCTCTGAGGAAGGAGGCCAAGCACACAGGAGACAGCAGAGGGCTGCAGGGTGACAGATGTGACACCAGGGGTTGTGACAGTCGCCTGTGATCCTGCACAGGACCCGGAGGTCACTGCACAGCCCTGGGTGTGTCCTGCTGGGGTGGGAGGAACAGCTGGAGAGAACAGACAGGCTGGAGCAGGACCTGTGACAAAGGAGCTCTACCACCACATGCAGGGGGCTGAGCCACGGGATCCCAGGATGTAATTTGTCCCCAGGGCCAGCAGCCTGTTCCCCACTGAGCTGCTCCCAGAGCTGTGCTGCAGCCCCATCTGCCTGCCCTGGGCCATTCTGAGGCACCTGGTTGCTACCGTCCCTCCACACCAGAGATGTGATTCAGCACCTGTCCAGTCCACAGGCACCTTGCAGAGGATGGTGCTTGAGAGCCAGAATCTGCCCAGCTACATCACAGCTAATTAATGCCTTAACAGCTAATTAGTGCCTTGATGGCAGTCACAGAGCTTTGGTTCCCTGGTGTGAAGCCAGATCTGTCTCTGGGCACAAGCCCTGTGCCCTAAACCAGCCTCACTTGCCTGCTGAGCCTCCTAGGAAGCCCCAGGAGAAGTCAGCAATCACTTCTTTTGCTGGGAGAGCTGGGGGGTGGGAGAGCCTGATGCTGGGAATGTTTCCTGTGATGGGGCTGCCTCTGGGTCCACTGGGTCAGAGCCATGACTGGCCACCAGCATGTCCTGGAGAGGCCCCAGCAGTGCCAGCTGCCTGCAGACGGATGTGTCCAGGGACCAGACTCTTGGGAAGCAGCTTCTCCCAAGTCACAGAATCATGGAATGGTTTGGGTTGAAAGGGACCTTAAAAGAGTACCTTGTTCCACCCCTGTCACAGGCAGGGACACCTTCCACTATCCTGGAGTGCAACCTGGGCTTAGACACTTCCAGGCAGTGGGAAGCCTTGTCTCCTTGTCCTGTCACTCCAGGCCCTTGTCTAAAGTCCCTCTTGGAGCCTGTTTCAGCACTGGAAGGGGCTCTAAGGCCTCCCTGCAGCCTTCTCCAGGCTAAACAACCTCAACTCATAGGAGAGGTGTTCCACCCCTCATCATGAGCTCAGAAACATCCTTGGCTCATGAATCAAGGCTGTCTCATAACCTGACAGAGCTTGTCACACCCCAAATATTGGTCACCTCCCCAGATTAGAGCTGGGCAGGGCCCATGTGCCCATTCAGCCACAAACCCAGGGCTTTGCTGCTCTCAAATATCCCAAAACCAGTGGGGAAACCCACAGAGACAACACTGAGCCCTCTCAGCTGTGTCCACGCAGAGCTGGGAATGGAGCAGAGGACACATCCTGACCCCTATTCCCATTGCTCCCAGGTTGGATTGGTGCTGCAGTAAGGGAGCCCTTGCCAGGAGAGCATGGAGGAGCTGGGTCTGTGGAGGTGCTGCCCTCATCCTTTCTGCCAAAGCCAGATCCACGCTGGGAGAGGGGGACTGGAGCCACCGCCCCCGCTGCCATCAGCTGTCTCCTTGTTTGATTTAACTGCGTCTCATAAAGACATGATCAAGGGAATGTAACTGCTGAAACTAGATCATGATTGGCATATAATGGATTTAACGGGTGAATAATAAAAGTATATATTATATATATTTTAAATCTTTCCTGTTCCCAACTGCCATGAGTTGCATTCGGCTGCTGAAGGTCACCACTGGGCTGCTGGACTGGGACTTTCCTCCATGGAGACAGCTGAGGTTGATGCTGTGGCGACGTGGTGGCTGCTGGCCAAACCCTCCTGCCTGCCCCGAGGGTGCATCAGGCCCTCCCCTGCTCGGCTCTTTGCCCCGGTTTGCTCCTGACTCCATTAAGCAAGGCCCCTCCCCGCGGGCTCGGGAGCACGACGAGATTCCTTTCAAAGGGCTATTTGTGCAAGCAATGCCTTGTCCCAGCTCCTGCCCGGCCACAGAGACTCCAACCCTTCCTGCTGGGCTGAGGGGCAGCAGTGCCCGAAGATCCAGGGGGATTCAGCTCCGGGAGTGTGTCCAGCACACCCCGCTCTGCTCAGACTCCTGGGGCTCCTTCCTCTCAGCCTCCCCCACGGCGCTGCGAGCACCGGGGGATGCTCCACTGCCACTGCCACACCTCTGGCCTCTCTGCTCAGCTGCTTTTCTCTGGAAGCGTGGAAATATGGACACATGCCATTGGCATCACCCCGGGGCTTCAGCCTCCCCAGTCCCCCGGTGCCTCCAGCACCAGCTCCCAGTGTCACCTCATGCTGTGGGATCCGCCGAGGGAAAGGAAATGTTTTCATGGAAAGCCTTCATCCCATCGAGATCTTTTGGGAGAGGAGTGCCTGGACAGCCTCCTGCCGTGTCATGAACCTTGTCCACCCAGAGCTCCGAGATGCTCCTGCCCGCCCAGCCAAAGGTTTCCAAAGCTGCACACCAAGGCCAAGACCCCGTCTATGCACTCTCATGCCTCCCTGTCCCTGCGTGTCCCTGTCACACCCCGTGGCACCACGGGCCCTGAGAGTCTGTGCCCATCCCAGCCTGGACCTGTGGGGCCTCAGTGGAAACCAGGAGCCCATCGCATCCCCCCTGGCAGTGCCATCACATCCCCCCTGCTCGGGGTCCTGTGTCACCTATGCAAGTACCTCTGTGTCCCCTCCTGTGTCCCTGCTGTCCTGGGCTAGGGGAGACTGGGTGTGGGTGGGGGACACTCCATGGGACCCTCCCTCTGGACCCCTGGCAGGTTTGAGGCTGCTCCAATGAATCCCCCCAACTTCCATGGGTGCAGTACCCATGGGTGCTTGGCAGCTCCCCAGGGCACCACTGATTTGGGTGTGGGCTCAGCCCTGATCCACCTACAATGGGCCCCCGGGGGGTGACAGGGACACTGGGACAGTTTCTGTTAAAATAAAATCTTTATTCGACTGGCTTGATCCCGGGGTGTAAATCTGTGACTGTTGCTGGTGCCAGAGCAGAGGTTGGGAATGTGTCCCCACCTGGGCACAATGGAGTGACTGGAGGTAGGGTCCCCTCAGGGACTCCAGGGTGATGGCACCGTCCTTGCACCCCAAGAGAGGGGCTGGGATCAAGCATGGCCAGGACTGGTGAGATTTGCTGTTTGCTGTCACCCATGTCACCCCTGTGGGGCTGTGCTGGGTTGTTGTTGGGGTTTGTCACAGCATCTCTGTCCCCTCAAGGGGAGGAGCAGGTTGGGTGGCACTGGGGAACAGGGACCCCTTTGGTCCCAGCCCTGTTCCCAGCCCTGCTGTCACCACAGAGAGGTGAGCAGTGTCCTCGGACTGTCCCCACGCAGGGTGCCCACCCATGGAGGAGCCTGTTGTCCCCCACACAGACACGATGTCCCTCCCATGGGTACCTCGGGGACACAAGGGTGTCCCTCCTGAGGACATCTCACAGGCTCTTGCATCGAACATGCACGAAGAGCGTGGCAGGGGACAGGGACGCCCCGTCCTTGGAGAGCAGGTGGATGTGGCGGTACCCTGGGGACAGACGGGGGCTCAGCGGGTGGCAGGGGCCTGTCTCCATCCCCGGAGGGCTCTGGGGTGGCACCTGCACCCACCTTGGCGCATGCTGGGCAGGGGCAGCGTGAACTGCCCCACGAAGTCGTTGCAGGAGGTGCTGTCGTAGTCCTCCACCACAAAGCGCACCAGGGCCAGCTCGGGCACCCGCACCTGGAACCGCAGCGTCTCCTCCCAGCGCGGGTTGAAACCTGCGGCACCGGCGTGGGTGGTGGGTGTGGCCACTGGGGCCACCAGGGCCACCCAGTGCCCCACAGGGACCAGCAGGACCCCCGTGCACTGCCCTGCCCCGGCTGAGCTGCTGTGCTGCCCTGGGGATGGGGGGACTGGGGCAAGCTGGGGGAGTGGGGGTGATGCTGGGGCCACAATGGGATATACTGGGGAAAAGGGGGTCATACTTGGGCTGTGGTGAAATATACTGTGGAAAAGGGAGCCATACTGGTACTGGACTGGGCTATACTGGGAGAATGGGAGTTGTACAGTGACTGTGGTGGAGTATGCTGGAGGGATGGGATCATACTGGGACTCTGACGGGATATACTGGAGGAATGGAGGTTATATTGGAGCTGGGCTGGGCCATACTGGGACAATGGGGGTAACACTGGGGCTGTGGTGGGGTATACTGGGGGAATGGGGGTCACACTGGGCTGTGGATACTGGGGAGAATGGGCATTACACTGGGCTTGGGCTGGGTGTACTGGAGGCCATAAGGGAGTAGCACTGGGAAGAACTGGGACATGATGGACCCTGTCACTGGTGGGGATCTGATTGTGGTGCACAGAGGGGACTGGGCTGTCCTGGGCACTGGTTCAACTGGCAGTGAGTGCTGGGGTGTGGGTACCCATGGCACTGTCCCTCATGGGGATAAGGGTGCCCCTGGCATCAAGGTGTCTCTGGATCAAGGTGCCCTGGGGTGTCCTGAGGGACCCTGGGGTGAGGGTGTCCTGGAGCACCCCTGGAGATCAGGTTCCCTGGGGGGTCTGCAGGGATCAGGGTGCCCAAGGGGCCATCCAGACTGGGCTGTCCTTGGGCATTCTCGGGATTCAGGGGGTAATAGGGCTGTAAGAGGTAATAGGCAATTGGATGTCCCTGGGGGTCGGGGTGCCCTGGAGTGTCCCCATGGGTCCAGGTGCCCAGGGGTGTCCCGGGGGTGCCCAGGTGCCAGCACTCACCGTTGTTGAGCTTGTGGTGGGTTTGTTGCTTGGCACAGTCGGCCGGGATCCCGTGGATCTCCACACGCACAAAGGGATCCACGATGGAGCTGCCCTTGTCCCTGTTCAGCTTGGGCAGCTGCTGTGCTGTGATCACCTGTGGCACAGAGAGCTGGGGACCAGGGCACAGGGACCACGAGGGGCCTGGGGCAATGTGGGTGTGGGGAAAGGGCTGCTGCCCCCAGGAGAAGGGACGTGGGTCGCACTTGGCTGGGGCTGGGGACACGGTGAAAAGGAGGGAGGTGGCTGATGACACCCAGTAGCTGACACCAGCTGGATTTGGGGACAGGGTTGGTTTCACCCAGGAGAAGTGTCAGTCAGGAGTGTGAATAGAGTGAGGATCAGGGAGGTGGCTGGTGTCATCCAGGAGAACAGACACAGGTGGCACATGGCTGGGGACAAGGTTGGTGTCCCCAGCTAGGAGTGGGGATGGGGTGAAGAGGAGGGAGGTCATTGGTACCACCCAGAAGGAACATGAGTGGCATATGGCTGGGTCCCCAGGAGAAGGAATGTGGGTGGCACTTGGCTGGGATTGGGGACGGGGTAGGGAGGAGGGAGGTGGCTATTGTCATCTCAGAGAAGGGACATGGCTGATACCAGCTGGATTTGGCAGCAGGGTTGGTGTCACCAGGGAGTAGAGACATGGGTGGTACCCAACAGAAGCGAGGGGTGGGTCAGTGTCCCCAGCAAAAGAGAGGTTGGTGGCACCCAGGAGAAGGTGTGTGAGTGGCACCAGGCTGGACATTGGGTTGGCATCACCCTGAGGGGACATGGGTGACACCTGGCTGGACAGGGGTCGGTGTCACCCAGAAGAGGTTAGGTGGCACCTGACTGGGAGCAGGCTTGGTGTCACCTGGGAAAAGATGCAGGTGGCACCTGGCTGGGCACTGGAATGTCATGGGTGTGACCCAGCAGGGAAGGGGGTGGCACCCACCGGGGCCTGGGGACAGGCTCATGGGGTGTCCTCACCCTGATGTGCAGTGCCAGGCGCCGGGCCCCCTCCCCGGGGGGGCTGCGCAGGCACGGGGGCTTCAGGACGTAACCACAGCATCCATTGGGCAGGAAGCGCCCGGCGTTCAGGTCCATCTCATACCCCGGTGTCTGGAAGTTGAGGGCCACTGTGGGGACAGCAGGACGAGTGTCAGGGTGGGTGACGGCTCCAGGGGCAGGTGCTAGGTCAGGGGGGGCCTGGAGGTCTCACCCAGCTGGCAGCCGGCGTTCCACATCTCCTGGGGGTTGTAGTTGGCAGAGTTCATCTTGAGCCCCAGCGGGTACACGCGGCTGAGCTGGCGGGCGTTGTACCGGACCAGCGCCGGGCCTGGGGGGGGACACGGCTCAGCGGGGCCACTGCACCCTGAGTGCTGCTGGGGGGCCCCAACAGCCGGTGATGGGCACAGGGACACGGACAGAGCCTGCCCAGCTGGGTGGGCCTGAGCCTGAAATGTGACCCAGGCCCTGAAACCAGACCCTGGGGTTCAGACCCCAACCCTAGACCTTGACCTTGGACACCTGACCCCAAACCTCTGACCCTAGATCCTGATCTTGATCCCACACTTTGACTTTAGACCCCTGACCCTGGACCTCAGACTCCAAACCAAAACCCCAAGCATATGCCCTGACCCAGATCCTAATCCTTGACTCCAGACATTGACCCTGGCCCCAGACACTGACCCTGGACCCCAGACCCTGAACACTGACTCAGATCTTAATCTCAGTCCCTGACCTCAGATTCTGACACTGATCCCCAGCTCCAATCCTTGACCCCAGACCTCAGTCCCTGGACTCTGACCCAGACCTTACTGCCAGCCCCAGGCCCTGGACCCAGATGCCACATCCTAAACCCTGATTCCAGACCTTGATCCTGGTCATGTGACCCCAACCCTGGCCTCTGGCCCCCCAGGATGCCAGCAGACCCCAGTCTCACCCATCCAGGGCAGCCTGGGTGAGGCCAGTGTGACCCTGACCACCACCCATGGAGCCACTCTAGAGACAGAGCCCATCATTCTCAGCCCATCCTGCATCCCAGAGACCCAAGAATATGGACCCACCCTGTCCCCATGCCTGTCCACATCCCTGTCCCCATCTGGTGGCCCTCACCTGCCTCCTTGATGAGTTTCCGTGCTTTCCTCTCACTGAAGGAAGACATCTGGCAGGGCTGGGGGTGGCGCAGGGCCTGGGCCAGCCCGGGGAAGGGGACAGCCTGGCAGTACACCACCAATGCTGACAGCTCTGGGGACACCTGCGACGCGTCCTTGGCCTGTGGGAGGCATGCTGGTGTCAGGGACAACCTGGCCCCGGTGGCCACCTGCCAGCCCAAGGGTCTACAGACCCCCTCCCCTCTAGTGCTGAGTGCTGAGACCCCCAAGGCCATGGAGACCCTGATGCAGTGGAGACCCCAAGGTGGTGCAGAACCTGAGGCAATGGAATGATGGAGCAGGGGCTGATGGGGAACCCAAACAGGTTGAGAACCTGAAGTCATGGAGAGCCCAAGGGAATGGACAGCCCAAGGAATACCTGAGGTGACAGAAATCCCAAAGGGATGCAGACCCCAACAGGTCACCCTGGATGTGATGGAGGCCCAACATGATGGAGAACTTGAGGCAACAGAGAAATCAAAGCACCAAACCCCAGAAAGGCCACCCAGCCCGACAGGAAGAGGGAGGCACAGCTGAGGGGTCCCAAAGCTCGGTCCCCTCTTCCAGGCAGTGACAGCCACTCACCACCCCCACAGCACCCGCCCTGTCAGACCCCCCAGCTCCATCCCACGACCCACCTGCAGAGGTTTGATCTCCTGCAGTGACTGCAGTGACTGCAAGAGGAGAGAGCAGGGCTGCAGAGAGGGATGGCAGAGCTGGCAGTGCTCAGCTGGGACATGGTCATGCCATGGTCCCCTGGCACCACCAGGATGCTCTGATCCATCAGGACCACCAGGATGCTGTGGTCCCCCAGAACCACATCCCTGGGGAAGTCTCTTACCCTCCGGGGGCTTCTCTCCTGCACCTTCTCCTCCTCTTCGTCTTCCTCCTCTTCCTCTTCCTCCTCCTCGGGGTCCAGAAGGGAGGTGACACCCCGGGGCTCCTGCCACAGCTCTGGCAGCTTCTTGCCCTTCACCAGGATCTTTTCCTTCAGCTGCTACAGGAGACAGGTCCGAGCTCAGGGCTTGGAGGGGACATGGGGACACTGCAGTGGGTGTGCAGGTGGCCTTACCTCTGGTGAGGGGAGATGGTGAGGGTCCTGCCCCTGCAGGGGCTGTGTCAGCAGCCTGTCCCCCAGGATGGCCTTCATGTGCCGGGCCATGGTGGCCTGCTGCTCCAGCCCGCAGTGGTTCTCCAGGGACAGGATGACGGGGTAGGGGGATTTCTGGGCATGGGGATGGGCAGTGCTCAGCACCGGGCACCGGGCACGGGCACTCGGCACCCAGCACCCCATACTCTACACCCAGCACCCAGCACCCCATATCTGGCACCCAGCACCCCACACCCGGCACCTACTACCCCACACCCGGCACACAGCACCCCACACTCAGCACCAGACAAGGGTACTCGGCACCCAGCACCCAGCACCCCAAACCCCACGCCCGACACCCAGCTCCCCCCCAGAGCTGCCGGCCCCGGCCTCACCTCGAAGGCGGAGTCGCGGATGCTCTCGATGACGTCACGGAAGAGGATTTTGGAGGTGAGCGTGTGGCCGTGGTACACGACAGGTTCCCCGTCCGAGCCCTCCCAGCAGTCCAGCTCCACACAGCGGCACCCTGCCCTCAGCGCCCTGCCACCAACCACATGGGCACACATGAGTCCCTGTCCCCTCGAGCCACGGGACCTCCTGGGGCTCCACAGGACACAGGGACACGCACCTGACATAGGCTTCGGTGCTGCTGGTGCCGCCGATCTGGTTGCGGGTCAGGTAGGTGTTGTGGGAGGAGGAGATGAAGTAGTGGCTCAGGGGCTGGCTCATGTCCTGGTGCACCTTGGTGTGCTCCTGGTTGAGGATGTCACCAGCAGCTGACAGCAGGTACATCATGAAACCATCCAGCATCATCAGGTCCTGCCGCTTGGCTGCGGGACACGGTGGCAGGTGTCACAGAGGGCTGGCAGGGTGGCATCCTGGGGACTTTCCCCACTTGGAGGTCTCAGCAGTGCCATGTTCACCCCGACCTGGCACTGTGACACCCAGGGGACATATAAGTAACCTCGAGTGTCCCATCTCCATCCTGATGTCACTCATCCTGCTGGTGCCACATTCACTCTGGATGTGGCATGGTGACACCCATGAGGCATAGAGGTTCCCTGTCTCCATCCTGATGCCCTCTGTCCTCCCAGTGTCATGTCACCCCTGAACTGGCACTGTGGCATCCAGGGGAGGTCCCCTTTGTGTTTTGTCTCCCATCTGATGTCCCCCATCCTCCTAGTGCCACATCTACCTTAAGGGTACTATTGTGACACGGAGGTCCTTCATAAATACCATGATGTTCCCTGTCCTCCTAGTGCCGTGTTCACCCTGGACCTGAGGAAGACAGAAGTACAGAAGTCCCTCAGCAGTGCCACATTCACACCAGAGCTGGCATCACATCACCCATGAGATGTGGAAGTCCACCTGCTGTCCATCCCCACCTTCACATCCCCTGTCCCCACAGTGTCACATCCACCAGATACCAGCCAGGCCATGTGTTGGATGGCTGACACTGGAGCCACCATAGAATGGACACCAGGACAGCAGCAGAAACCTTGGGGGACCCCATACCCATTTTGGGGGTGTGATGGAAACAATCAGAGCCCCATCCCTACATCCATGACCCCCATCCCTACATCCATGATCTCTCGTGGCAGTGCCCATCCCACCACCCCACACCCCCAGCCCTACCCTTCTCGTTGAGCTCATAGGTGCGGATGATGGAGTGGGCCTGGCGCAGGCTGGAGTCCTCGCCCTGATCCCTCAGGAAATCCTGCAGCTCCTCGGCCGACAGGACCCGATCCTCGCCCGAGTAGCGCCCAAAAAGCTCCTCCAGCTCCGGCCGCCGCAGCAGCCGCCGGCAGAACTCCTCCAGCTCCCGGCCCTCCAGCCGCTCGTTGCCCGAGTGGTCACACTCCTGCTGGGACACAGCCCAACTCAGGGACTGTCCCCTCCCTGTGTGCGCAGGGCACAGCCGTCCCCTGCTGTGTTCTGCCTGTCCCCTGGAGTTGTGCATGGGATGAGTTTGGGGGGCTCAGCTACTGCTCCCTATGTTCCCCCATGCAGAGCCCTCTGACCCTCCACTCTGGGATGGAGCAGAGCTCTGTGCCTCAGTTTCCCTAGGTGGAAAGGAACCTTGGGAGATACCCAGAGGGACAGCTCTCCACAGGGGAGAAATGTCCCACCTTGGGGACACACGGAACAGTGGCTGGGACAGCTCACCCCACCTCATGCCTCTCCATCATGGTGGGACCCAAAAACTGGTGACAGTGAGTGGCTTTGGTGTGAGGAGTTTGTCAGTTCTCTGTGCTGGGGAAGGCAGAGGAGGAGCCCACAATTCCCTCCTGGAGACAGCAGCAGGCACAGCAGGCGGTGCAGTGCAGGACGGGTACCTTGAAGAGCTTGGAGGCGTAGACGTCGTCCATGTCGATGTTGAGCATCCTCAGCATGCTCTTCACCTCCCGGAAGGACATCTTGTTGTCCTTGTTCCTGTCTGCTCGCTGCAGGACCCCATGGATCCAACTGCACCAAGGTAAGGAAGCTACCCGGGGTCACCCGCAGCCATCCCCACCCTGTCCCCAAGTCCCCAGGACTCCCTCAAAGGATACTGGTCGAGCTTCTCCATCTGGCTCATGGCCTGCAGCCTCTCCATCAGCTTGGTGAGCCCCTGCACCCAGTGCCGGGCGTCCTCCTCGCCGCGGGCGGCCAGGTCGAGGTTCTTGCGGCGGCCCTTGAAGGCGAGGGTGAAGCAGTGGCGCTCGGGGAAGGCGGCCCCGTGCTTGCGCAGCCCCTCCGACTGGCGACCCTCGCGCACCCCCTCGATGTGCGACACCGAGACTGCGGGGACACGCGCGGGGTGGGGAGGGACGATGGACGCGCTCCCTCGGCGGGTCACACACCCGCGAGCATCCTGCAAGACACCCTGGCTGCTGGAGGACACCCCGCGCGTCCCCGCGGCGCCCCGGGGACACGGCTCGGCTCCGGTCGGTGCCGCAGCCGGGCTTAGCCCGCTAATCCCAGGCGAGACAGGAGCCGTGGCCGCTGTCCCTGCGGCGATGGGGACGGGGACGCTGGCAGGGGATGGAGCCGCCTTGCAGCGGTGCCAGCTCCAGGCACCCATCCCAGAGGAGAGGGTGGAAAGAGACGGGTGACGCCGGGGAGGGGGACAGAGTCCGGCTGGGATGGAGACAGGACCTTGTGCTGACCCCAGGGGGGATGGGGAAGGGTGGGGGCTCTAACAGCTCTGCATGGGGTGTACTGGGAGGCACTGGGAAGTGTTGGAATGCTCTGGGAGCCACTGCGTGAAGTGGGTTGGAGTTCAGATACTGGGTGTGGGTCCATATTCGGGATTGGATTCGTATCTCGGGTGAGGGTCTGGATCCCAGGCTTGGGGTGCAGGTCCAGGACTGGGGTCTGGGTGCTGGGTGGGAAACTGGGTCCTGGATTGGGGTCTGAGTGAGGGGGTTGTCTGGGTCCTGGGTGGGGGTCAGAGGTCCAGGTCACAGGTGGGGATCCAGGCAGGGATCTGGGTCCCAGAGGGCATCTGGGTCACAGGTGGAGGTGTGGCTGGGGTCTGGATTGTGGAGTTCCATGTCCCAGGATTGGGTCTGTTCTCACTGAGGAATTTGGATCCTGGGCTGGGATCTGGGTCCTGAGTTGGGGTCTGGAACTCAGGTGGGGTCTGGATTCTGAGTGGGGATCCAGGCCTGGGAACTGGGTTGTGGTTGGGGTCCAAGGTGGGGCTCCAGGTGGTGTTCTGGATGCTGGGAATGGATCTGGGTCCTGGGTGGGGTCTAGGTCCTGGAGCAGGGTCTGGGTCCCAGGTGGGATCTGAATCTCACATGGTGTCTGGATTCTGTGTGGGAGTCCAGGCCCAAGGTGTGGACTAAGTCCTGGATTGGGATCGGGGTCCCAGGTGGGGGTCTGAGTAAGGGTCTGTGTCCTTGGTGGGGGTCTAGGGGTGGGGTTGGGGCACTGCCCAGGTCCTGGCCCTCTCTGCAGCTCATGGCAGTGCAGGATGTGTCTCGGTGTCCCCGAGCCCCCAAGGGACAGTCCCAGCACTCACAGCTCTGGGGGGAGCGGGCGCGCCCGAAGNCATCATAGGACAGAGCAGACGAGGCAGGATGGGATGTGATGGGACGGGAATGGGTTGGAATGGACAGGACAGGCAGGAGAGGACAGACAGGACAAGCCACTGCCCTTGGGCCTCTTTGGAGCACAGTGTGTCTGTTCAGGGGGGACAGGACACAGCAGTGACACAGCTCAGCTGCTAAATCCCAGCAAAGCTGCCTGGATCCTGCATGGAGAGTGCCAGGACAGTGCCAACAGCAGAGCTCAGGCTGGGAACAATGACGGGGTGGACTCGAGGGACTTGCGGGCCCACGCCTCAGCCAGGACTTTTCCATCTATTCACGGAGTGCTTATTTCCTCCCTTTTTTGTTTTGGCAGCCATTCCTAAAATCCCCAGTGGCCACATCCTGCTCTGGACGGAGATTCCACTCCTGGGCTGGGAAAGGATGGGTTTGGGGCTCCCAGGGACATCCTGAGCCAGCCATGGCCTTGGGGATACAGCCACCAGCTGCCAGCTCCTCCTGCATGGTCACATCCTGCCCAAGGTGCAGGATGGAGGGCAGGTATGGACACATGGATACAGGTCCATGGGCACACGGAATGTCAGATCCATGGGCACAGGTGTGTGGATGCACAGACACCTGGGTACACTGTGCACGTGGATGCACAGGGACACATGGATACATGGATAGAGAGATGCAGAGATGTGTGGATACATGGATCCACTGATGCAAGGACAGAAAAACACGGATATTCAGGTAGATCCATGCACAGGTGCAGGGATGCATGGACACAGGCACATATGGATGCATGGACAGATGCTCGGTCAGGTGGAGTTGCGGGTGCACGTGCACACAGGGATGCACTGATACACGGATGCATGGAGACATGGGAGCAGGGATGCATGAGCGCACAGGTGCATGGATGCACTGCTGCCAGGACACACAGACACGTGGGCACATGGATGACAAGCATCAGGATGCATGGACAGTCAGACACACTGGGGCATGGGCATAGGGATGGGTGCTCCAAGACACAGCCAAGATGCACGGACAGACATGTGCTGGGATGCAGGGACAGGTGCACATATGGATGTGTGGATATAGAGGGACAGATGGATGGAAGGACACACAGACACACGGACATGGACACACGGAGCTGCAGCAAATCCAGGCACACAGCCCCGTGTCCAAAGCCAGGGCCAGACCTGGCCCTTCCCACTGCTCCCACTCCGGACCAGCCCAGCCGCTCCCAGGGACACATCTTGACCTTGCCAGGCACCCNGAAGCAGACAGTGACCCCGTCCTCCTGCAGGCGGAACAGCCGCTCCCTGCAGCCCCCCTTGGCCTTCACCTTCCAGAGCAGAGACCCCTGGAGCATCCGCTGGACATCCTCATCCTCCGTCAGGCCTGCGGGGACCAGCCCTGGGCTACCGGGGGGTCTGGGGGCACTGGGGGTACTGAGGGTGTGCTGGGGGTAGGGCTGGGAGTGGGGGTGTTGGTGCACATCTGGCTGNCTCAGGCTGGGAACAATGACGGGGTGGACTCGAGGGACTTGCGGGCCCACGCCTCAGCCAGGACTTTTCCATCTATTCACGGAGTGCTTATTTCCTCCCTTTTTTGTTTTGGCAGCCATTCCTAAAATCCCCAGTGGCCACATCCTGCTCTGGACGGAGATTCCACTCCTGGGCTGGGAAAGGATGGGTTTGGGGCTCCCAGGGACATCCTGAGCCAGCCATGGCCTTGGGGATACAGCCACCAGCTGCCAGCTCCTCCTGCATGGTCACATCCTGCCCAAGGTGCAGGATGGAGGGCAGGTATGGACACATGGATACAGGTCCATGGGCACACGGAATGTCAGATCCATGGGCACAGGTGTGTGGATGCACAGACACCTGGGTACACTGTGCACGTGGATGCACAGGGACACATGGATACATGGATAGAGAGATGCAGAGATGTGTGGATACATGGATCCACTGATGCAAGGACAGAAAAACACGGATATTCAGGTAGATCCATGCACAGGTGCAGGGATGCATGGACACAGGCACATATGGATGCATGGACAGATGCTCGGTCAGGTGGAGTTGCGGGTGCACGTGCACACAGGGATGCACTGATACACGGATGCATGGAGACATGGGAGCAGGGATGCATGAGCGCACAGGTGCATGGATGCACTGCTGCCAGGACACACAGACACGTGGGCACATGGATGACAAGCATCAGGATGCATGGACAGTCAGACACACTGGGGCATGGGCATAGGGATGGGTGCTCCAAGACACAGCCAAGATGCACGGACAGACATGTGCTGGGATGCAGGGACAGGTGCACATATGGATGTGTGGATATAGAGGGACAGATGGATGGAAGGACACACAGACACACGGACATGGACACACGGAGCTGCAGCAAATCCAGGCACACAGCCCCGTGTCCAAAGCCAGGGCCAGACCTGGCCCTTCCCACTGCTCCCACTCCGGACCAGCCCAGCCGCTCCCAGGGACACATCTTGACCTTGCCAGGCACCCATTTCCCCTGCCTGGGCTAGTGAACCCCGTGTGCCCACCGTGCCATGGGCAGGACCCCTGGGTGGGGAAACTGAGGCAGGGTGTTGGGGAGGGTCCCAGGGAAGGGGACCTGAGCCATGGGGACAATAAATACCCTGAGCAAGGGGACTCCTGTCACCTGTGATGTGGCCAAACCCTAACCCCGCTGTGCCCCAGAGGCTGGGGCCATTCACAGCTATTTTGAGGTCGCCTCATGGACTTCTCCCAGCCGGGGGGACCCTTCCCTGTGTGGGGGAACCCATCCACCTCGGGGACCCTCCCTACCACGGGACTCTTCTGTCCCTGGGGACCCATCTCTGCCATGGGGGCCCCCACCCTGCCATGGGCACCTATTCCTGACACAAGGGTCCCCACCCGTTTTAGGGACCCTTCCAGCCACGGAGGTCCCTCCCGGACCCCTTTGGCACAGCCCTGCCGGAGATTCTGCCCGGTTCCTCCAGAACTCACCCATTTTCTTCAGGGCTCTCCCGGGCCGGCGGGAGCCACCGGCACCGTCAGACGGGGCGCGGAGCTGCTCGGCGGCGGGACGCGCCTTCCTGCCGCAGATCATGACGCGGGACCCCTGGGACTCCCGGTACCGCCGGTTCTCCCGGTGCTCCCGGTTCTCCCGGGGCTCCCGGTGCTCCCGGGACTCCGGTGCTCCCGGGACTCCGGTGCTCTTGGTGCCCCCGGTGCCCCGGGTAGTTCTGTTGCTCCCGGTACGCCCGGTGCTCCTGCCGGTGTAACCGGGCTGGGCGGTGGCGGAGGTCGGGGCTGGGGCTGGACTGGGGCTGGGCGGCCGGGCCGTGGCCGGGGCCGGGCGCGGGGAGGGACCGGGAGGAGCCATGGCAGCCCGGGCGCTGTTTAACCATTTGTGCCGGCCCGCGGCGAGCGGGGCTGCTCGGGATGGGACCTCACCGGCCTGCGGGGGCTCGTTCTGCACCGGGGCTACTTCAGCACCGGGAACGGGCCGGGGTCCCGAGTGGACCCAGGTGTTCGTTCTGTGCAGTGGGTCCCGCTCTGTCCCAAGGGCCGGCCCGTCCCGGGACAGACCCGGAGTCCCCACGGTCCCCCTGGCTCCGCCTGCACCCAGGACCGGCCCAAGGGACACCCTGGTCGCCACCAGAGAACCCCACTCTGCCCGGGGGCCACGGTTGCCAGTGCCACCCTGGCAGCGTCAGTGGGGACCCAGGGCACCCCCTTTGTCACCACACCTGGGGGAACCAATCCTGCCCCAGCTCATGGGCTGAGTGGCAGCAGGCTGGGGGGCCACAGGCAGGTGCTGGGACCTCCAGGTGACTGTCCCCACTGGTGGGACAGCCGGGGAGGGGCAGCAGCATGAGCTGGGAAGTGCCAGTCCCAGAGCCCCACGTGTGTGTGTGTGTGTGTGTGTGTGTGTGTGTGTGTGTGTGTGTGTGCAGCCATGTACACACAGACCCCAGAATCGTTTCGGGTGGGAAAGACCCCCAGGATCACCGAGACCAGGCTGTGCCTGACCCCCACCTTGTCACCAGACCAGAGACTGAGTGCCATGTCCAGCTGTTCTTGGGCACCTCCAGGGATGGGGACTCCACCACTTCCCTGGGCAGGTTCTTCCAAGGCCTGACCACCCTTTCCATAGAGAAATTCCTCCTGATGTCCAACCTGACCCTCCCCTAGCACAGCTTGAGGCCGTTTCCTCTTGCTCTGTCCCTGGTTGCTGTTTTCCCACAGCCACCACGAAGGGTGGGTGGGGCAGGAAGGGATGGGTGACTGCAGGCTTCTTCCAAAAATCCAGAGTGTCCAGGGGAACAGGGAGGCCATCCCAGGCCTGGCTGGGCTGTGGGAACCAGGAGCTACAGGACAGGAGCAGGAGGTGACTTTCCCCAGTGCCAGGTCTGCAGTGGTGCTGCCAGCCCCTGGGTGGGACAGTTGGACATCCAGGGGTGAGAGCAGGGCAGACTGGAGCAACATCTGGGCAACATCTGGGCACTTTGAGTGATACCTGAGTATCCTGGGGTGACATCTGGACACTTAGGGCAGCATCTGGGTACCCTGGGGGATACTGGAATGTACTGAGGGAACATTGGGGCATCCATGGCAACATCTGGGCATCTTGGCTGATATTTGTGTGTCCTGAGCAACATCTGGGCACCCAGAGCAACAAATGGGCACTCCTGGGACAATCTCTAGTCATCCCAGAGCAACATCTCTGCATGCAGGGAGACATCTGGACAGCATCTGAGCAGCCTGGGACAGCATTTTACTTCTGTAGTTCAAGACCTGGGCAGCTGGGAGCACATCTGTGCAGTCCCTGGGCTGGGTTTGTGGGGGATAAAGCTCTTCCTGAATACTTTGGGGAAGGAGAGACACCAGAGTCACCCCAAAAATGCACTTGCAACTCATATATCCGGGCTCTGCTCCAAGTTGTCTTCCTCCCATTGAAACTGCATTCCCAGGAATTCAGTAACAGATGCCTCGACCCTGTGGGATGACCAGGATAAACACCTCTGGCTGCAAAATCCGCAGCACGAACAAATCCCTGTGCGGTTCCTCCTCTCCCGCGGCGTTGCTATTTTCTCCCGCCCGCCAGCGGGTTGGAAAGGATCCCATGGAAAGCAGGGATCGCATTCCCGGCCGCTTATAGCACAGCACGTGTCCCGTGAATCAGCGCTCGGGATTCGGGGCTGGCTCTGCCGGCAGCCGGAGCCAGCGAGGCCCTGTCGCTGTTCTGAGCAGGAATCCTGAGTCAGAGCTTGGAAATGGCCGGAGGTTTAAACGGCTTTACTGCTTTTATTTAATATGGTTATTAGTTATTTCGTTTTATTTATTTATCTTTAATTGGCAAAGGAAATGTTTCCCCAGGTGATGTGGATGAGATTTAGAAGAGTTGGGGGGGGGATTGGGATTTGGGATTTGGAGGTGGGATTAAATTTGGAAAACCAGAGTGTGAGCCAAGGATGAAGCCAGCACAGGGATGCTGAAATCTGCTCTGCATCCCAGTCCCACCAGGGCTGCATCCAGGTGGTCCCCACAGCACCCCAGAACCTCCCACCTCCCCAGGGCACCTTGTTCTGCCAGGTCACACATGTCCCCGTGTTCCCACAGCTCCCTGCCTTCAAGGAAAGCCCTTGGAACCAAGGGGGAGGGAGCTTCACCTTGGGGGCTCGGAGACCCCAAATTCTGCCCTTTCCTTACTATTATAATTACTTAAGTTGGATGATAATTAACAGTGGATAAAAGTATACAGTGAATAAAAGAACAGTGGATGAAGTTGGATAGTAATTAACAATTGCTCTGCCTGACCCAGCTGTCCCCTCCCTGTGCAATGGGACCCTGCTCCTGCCCGGTGCCCTGGTGACACTGCCCCAGTGCCATATTCCAGATCCCCAGTGCAGTGTCCCAGTCTCCTGGTCCATTCCCCTGTATGTGGCTCCATTGCATTGTCCCCATGCCTGGTGCACTGTCCTGGTGTCTCAGAGCATGGCCCCAGTGCCCCCATGTGTGACCCTAGAATCCTGCATGATTATCACAGAATCCCAGAATGGTTTGGGTTGGAAGGAATCTTAGAGCCCACCCAGTGCCACCCCTGCCATGGGCAGGGAAATCTTCCACTGTCCCAGGCTGCTCCAAGCCCCGTCCAGCCTGGTCTTGGACACTCCCAGGGATCCAGGGGCAGCCACAGCTTCTCTGTGCCAGTGTCCCAGAGCATCCCTGTGCTCTGGAACTTCCTGCCTGCCTTGTCCTGCTGCACAGCCCAGGATGAAACCTGGCACACTAAACACTGTCCCTGTGCCTGGTGCAGTGTCACAGAGCTCTGTCCTCTTGCACAGGGTCCCTGTCCTAGGACGTGGCTGCAGTGTCACTGCACTGCACTGGTGCACCAGAGAACTGTCCCAAAGCACTGTCCTGTGGCTCTGTCCCAGTGCTCCACACCTGGGCTCTGGCCTGGGGCACAGCCTCATTGTTCCGGGGTGCTGGAACATCACCCACATCCTGGGGGTGTCCTTAGACAGTGTCTCACTGTCCCCATGCCCTGTCCCAGTGCAATGTCGCAGGCACTGTCCCGATGGCCTGTCTGGGTGCACCTATCCTGGTGCACAGCTCCTCTGTCCCTGTGTCCTGTTTCACTGCCCTGTGCACTGTCCCTGTGCACTGTCCCTGTCCTGTCTCACATTGTCCTGCTGTCCCTGTCCCACTGTCCCCTGCCCCTGCCCCACAGTCCCTGTCCCATTGTCCCTGTCCCTGTTCAGCTGTCCCTGTTCAGCTGTTCCTGTCCCACTGTCCCTTTCCCTGTCCCACTGTCCCTCTGTCCCTGGCCCAGTCCCACTCTCTGTGTCCCTGTCCCTCTGTCCCTGTCTCACTGTCTCTGTCCCACTGTCCCTCTGTCCCTGTCCCTTTGTCCCTGTCCCTGTCTCACTGTCTCTGTCCCACTGTCCCTCTGTCCCTGTCCCACTGTCCCTGTCCCTGTCTCACTGCCCCTGCCCCTCTGTCCATGTCCGTGTCCATGTCCGTGTCTATGTCCGTGTCCGTGTCCCTGTCCCTCTATCCCTGTCTCACTGTCCCTGTCCCGCCGTTCGTGTCCCTGTCCCGCCGTGTCCCCAGCTCTGCAGCCCCCCCCGTTCCCGCCAGGCGGCGCTCCCGGCCCCTCGCGCTGCGCACTGCACAGTCCGGCCGGCAGGGGGCGCACGCGCCGCGCTCGGCGCGGGGAGAGCAGGGGAGGGAGGGGCCCGTTCCTAGAGCCGCGCGCTGATTGGGCGAGGCGCGGAGGGGCTGATGGAAGACGGGGGCTGATTGGGCGAGACGGGGAGGGGCCGAAGAAAGACGGGCGTTGATTGGCCCCACGCTATCCCGCACGGAGAGGGACCGGGGCCGGTGCGGGGCCGGTCCCGCCATGGAGGAGCCGGGCTGCGGGGCGCAGTTCCGCGCCGCCGTGCAGGTGATCCAGGGGCTGCCGCGGAGCGGTGAGTAGGGGCCGGGACCGGGACCGGGCAGCCGCGGCGGCGGCGGCCCCGCTGACCGTGTCCCGCAGGTGCGTACCGGCCGTCCTACGAGGAGATGCTGCGCTTCTACAGCTACTACAAGCAGGCGACGGCGGGGTGCTGCCAGGGCCCGCGGCCCGGCTTCTGGGACCCCATCGGCCGGTACAAGTGGTAAGAGCGGGGGGGGTCCCGGTTCCGCTCCGGTTCGGGTTCGGGTCCGGTTCCCCCCGCTCCGCTCACGGCCCCGGCCCCGCAGGGACGCCTGGCACAGCCTGGGCAGGATGTCCAAGGAGGAGGCGATGGCCGCGTACGTGGCGGAGATGAAGAAGGTGGCCCAGAAGGTAACGGGGCGGGCGGCGGGGCCGGGCCAGGCTCTGCGCGGTGCCTGTGTCCAGCCGCGGCCCTCCGCAGGTCATTGACACCGTGCCCATGGACGAGACCACCGAGGAGATGTTCCGCTACTTCGAGCCGCTCTACGAGGTCATCCACGACATGCCCCGGCCCCCCGAGTCCTTCTTCAAGAGGAAAGGGGGTGAGTGGGGGCTGCTGTGCCCCGGCTGTGCCCGGCGCATCCCCGGCCCTGCCCTCGGTGCTGCCCTGCTGGCACGGCGCTCCCGCTGTCCCCGGGTCCGGTTCGTCCCCAGGGCACGTCTTGTGCCCTGAGCGGGCACGGGATGGACACACCACATCCCACCGACCCTGCCGGGGCTGCCGAGGGGCTCTTTGGGCAGCCCAGTGTCCCTCTGTGTGACACAGGTGTCCCTTTGTGTGACACATTCTGGGCTTTCTCTCCGCAAAACTTTGAGGTGAGTATTTTAGATTTGGCTTCCAAGTGGCGCTTGGCCGCAGTCCGTGTGTACAGAGGGGCAGGGATCAGCTCCGGGGGGGGCCGTGCTTCTCCTTGGCGCTGGCCCACTCCAGGCAGGGCTCCGCCTCAGCTGCTGTAAACATCTGGACAGGCTGGCCAGCTCTTGCTTGGAGGGGATGTGGAGAAACAGGGCTTGAGAAATGGGATTATTTGGACCGGTTTGTGCTAGAGGGAAATCCTTCCCAGCCCTTTCCATGCCTCTGGCTGCCGCCTGGTGCCAGGAGGGGGCTGGGGACCTGTCCCACCCGCCGTGCAGGGCTGTCCTGGGGTGTCTGACTGGTGGGGAGCACCCGACGGGCGAGGGGGTCAGAAAGGCACCACCAGCGATCAGCTCAGCAGCACAGGGGCCTCCAGGGTTTATTTACAGCGGGTGTGTGACCTGTCAGTGGTTTGGGAGAGTCCTGGCAAACAGACTCACTCCCAAGGCATCTATCCTGTGCCTGTCACCCCCTGCTTCCAACTGGGATGCAAGGCTTGGCCCCAAGGCAGCCGCTCCTTCCTGTGGTACCCAGGTGCTTTGTTCTCCATTTTGATGCTGAAAACCTTTAAAAGGCAGACTTAGTTTTTCTCTGAAATTTAAAAGCTGTGTCTAAACTAGTCATAATCCACTTGGGAGTGTCACTTACAGGTGATACTGTCACTTAAATCTAAACCTGGGAGCCCAAGGTGGCTGGAACTGAGGTGCAAAGCACTGAGCTCCTGAAGGTGTTGAGTCATTTGTGTTAAAGGTTCCCAAACCTGCCTTCAGACACTGCAATCGCAGCTTTGGTTTTGTTTATTTACAAAGACAACGCATTATAAAGTGGCACTTGGGACCCAAATCACAGATGGTTCCGGGTCCCAACATGTCTCCAGTGCGTGGCACTTTCACCAGAGCCTTGTGAACGTGGCTGGTCTGTCCTGGTGCTGTGTGGGGTGACAGGATCCTGCCTGCACCCACCACTCTGTGGGTCACAGCACACCCTGAGGAGGATTTGGGAATGTGGAGGACCCCAGAGCAGGGCAGCCCTATGTGGGGTGCAGCCTTGTCCCCCTCACTGAGTCTCCTGCAATGCCGAAGGCAGGCTGGAACAGCAGAGAGGTGCAGGCAAGGAGCAGCAGGGCAGCGTTGCCACACACCTGCCTGCCCAGGAGCAGGGAGCAAAGTCCCTGGAAATCTGGTTGGGATTAACTCCATGGGCTCCACAGGGTGCTGGGGTGGACTGGGGTCAGACCTCAGGGTGCTGCTGCCCCAGGTCCTCGGGGTGCTGCTGCCCACATAAGGCTCTTCCAGCCAGCGCTTCTTGCACTGGGCTCTGTTACTGTGGGTGTGCCTTGGGCCCTGGGCACTGCCAGGGGACAGGACTGTCACTGTCACTCACCAATGCTGATCCCTCTGCCTGCTGCCACAGGGGCTCGGGGACAGGGGCACCCCAGCCACCCCTGGGTGAGCAAGGTGGTCTGCACAGGGTAAACCCACATGAGTTCACATGAATTCCTGGGCTGTCAGCAAACAAAGCAGGCTCCTCTCCTTCCCTGCCAGCTGCTGGCACCTCCAGAGGCTGCTGGACTGTGGCTGGTCCCTGGCATCTGTGTGTCCCCCAGCTGTGCTGGCAGGGCAGCCCAACCACAGGGAGCCAGCACTACAAGGACAGCACAACTCTGACCCCACAGAATGACCCTGCTCTGCCTCTTCCCTCCGTGCAGAGAGCCAGGGGAGGCTGGATGGCCCCAGCCAGGATGTCCCAGTGAGCAACCCAGCTCTGGAGAGCCCCAGAGACACCGTGCCTGGGGAGCAGCAGGACGGGCAGCACGTGCCAGGTTGGTGTCCCTGGTGTGGCCAGCACCTGGCAGAGACCTCGTGGAGCAGGCACTGGGGCTGGGGCTCCTTCCACCCACAGAACTGTTGACTCCAGCTCTGCTCCAGCCCTGCCGATGTTCCAGGCACTGCCCCCATCACAGGGCAGTTTGTGGGTGCAGCTCTCACTGGGGTAACCCTGGATATGTGGGGCTGGCTCTGCCTCACTCCTGCTTGTGCAAAGGGGCCTGACTCTGCTAAACTACGGGGACAAGGGAGGCTGTTGCTCCATGGACTGGGAAAATATCACCCTGAAAGGTCTATGATCCATGAGAAGATGTTCTCCCTCGGCTCAAGCCATGTTTGCTGCTTCCTTGGCATTGGGATTCACAGTGCCATGCCCTGGCCCTCCCTGGGGAGGCCTCAGCTCTGGTTTTTCTTTCACAGCCCCTTTCGCAGTCACCCCCTCCCACCCTGTGCCTCCCTCGAGGGGCCCCTGGTGTGCCCTGGAGTGGGCAGGGTGCTGCAGGGAGGTTCCTCCTCCCGCTGCAGCTCTAGACTTCCCCCAGGAGCAAATATGGTCACAGAGCGAGTGCCAGTGTCCCAGCCATGCCAGCCTCGAGTGCTGGGGCTCGGAGTGCCCAGGGAGCTGGGCAGTTTCCCTGCCTGTGCCACTGCTGCCCCAGGGCCTTGGGTATTGTGCCAATGGGACACCCTGGGTGGCAGAAGAGGGAATTCAATCCTTGGATTCATGGCACCATCTGGGCCATATTAACAGAGCTGCTTCCGCCCCCGCAGTGCCTCGGTTTCCCTCTCCTGTCTTGCCCCGGGCATGCACTTCCCTTGCTTCACCTGCTGCCCTCTGGACACAGCTGGGCACCCCTGCCCTGCTCAGGGCTCAGCCCTGTGCTTCCCTTCCAGGGGCTGGGCTGGCTCCTGCCCCCAAGGCGTTCGAGGGGAGCCAGGTGACGAGTGACTCTGAGGGGGACACATTCTGTGACACCCTGGAGCAGATGGAGCCTGAGAAGGTAATGGAGGAAGTGCTGGAGGCTTTGCCGTCCCTGCGCTGCCTGTGCTGCACAGCACCACCAGCCTGGGAACCTCACAAAACCTCACAGGGACACCCTCCTGCACATCTCTGTGCTTTGTGTCACTCCTGGAGCCTGGTCCCTGTCACAGAGGGGATGCTGAGGAGCCTCCCCAGCCCCCCCATTCCTGTGGTGTGGCTCTGATGGGGCACTGGGGGCTCTTGGGGTTGGGCAAGACCAGCAGCTCCTCTTTTTCCACCTCAAGTCTGGGCACCTCACTCCCCTCAGGTATCACCTCCCAAGCCAGGTGCTGGCTGGTGTTACCTCTGGGATTCAACTTCACTCAGTCCCACGCACCCTCCACCCCCAAAAATGCCACCACAAGGCAGAGAAGGACTCCACTGCTACCCTGGCGTCCCCCTCCCTGCCCTGGGGAGGGGAATGGGAGTCTCAGGGCCCTTCTCTCCCATCTCATAGGTTGGGCAGGTGCAGGGGCTCACCCCAAATGTGGTCCAGGCTGGGACTGAGCCCCCAGTGCCCCACAGTGCTGGGCAGGGTGAGCGGGGCGAAGGCAGAAGAGCTGAGGGGAGCAACAGCACGAACCTCACAGCCTTGGGCTCCGAGACAGGTGGGTGCAGAGCTAGTTCCTGCAACCCTTCCTGCTGCTGCCCCTCCCATGGGCTGGGCTGGGCTGAAGGGTGAGGGCTGCCACCACCCCCAGGGGGCTGAGTTTGGCTCCAGCACCCATATCATCAGTAGCTGAAGGAAGCCCTAAGAGTCCTGTCTATGCACCCTTTGGTTCCCAAGCAGTTCAGTGGCTTTAGTCCTCCAGGACACAGCCCTGCCTTTGCCCATTTCTTGCAGTGGTACTAATTTGCCTAAGCTTGGAGGATGCTCTGCTGGCCCTTCAGCAGCCAGGCAGTGAATGCTGGTCCCTGGCTCCCCTGCCCTGGTCCGAGCACATCAGTGATGCCTTTGGATGTGTGTGGTGCCAGGGGTGAGCTCTGCCCAGGAGGGCAGGGTGTGAAGCTGGGCCCTGTGCCCTGGAGGCCTTGGGAACAGCAGTGCCACTCAGCTGATGCCACCCACCACTGCTGCTGCTGTCTGCGGACCACCAGGCCTCGAGCTGTGCCACTGCAGGGAGGAGCCTCCTACCACCCTCTGTGCTGTCCCCAGACCTATTGGGCTGCCCGGAGGTGGCATTGCCACCCTCATCCATGAGACTGGTGCCATTGCCTCACCTGGGCACAGCCCAAGTGTCTCACCCTTTCCCCTGTTACTGTTCCCTTCCGGGCTGCTTGACCTTGGCAGTGAACTTGTCCCGAGGCTGATCACGCCGGGCTGGGCTGTCCCCAGGGCTGGCAGTGAGTCTCTGCCTGTGTCCCTCTCACAGCCTGGATTATCCAGGTATTTTCTGGGGTGGTCGGGGCCTTTGCTGGGCCCGGGGCAGGGCCGGGAGGAGCTGCCCTGGCCCTGGGTGTGCTGCCTAGTGGTGGCACCTTCACCAGGTGTCACAAGGTGACCCACACACAGCACAACACCCACCCCGTTGGTGGGCTGGCCACTCACTGCCACCTCCACGGCACTGGAGGGACACAGTGGTGCACAGCCCTGGGGACAACCTGGGTGCAGCTGGGGCTGCTGGGCTGGGCTGGGAGCAGCTGTGGCGTGGGCAGCCCACGGCAGGTGCCCCGTGGGAGTCGCTGCTCACTGGTGGGTGACAGCACGGGATGGGCAGTGCCAGCCCCCGGGTCCTTGGGCGGTGCTCGGCCTGCCCTGCCACCTGTGTGCCCGTCCCTGTGCCCGCAGATGTCCGGCTGGCAGGGGAGGACCCCGGGAGCACCCCCGAGCTGGCCCCGGGGCTGGCGGCGGAGCTGGAGGCCCACGTGGCCAGCACAGTGCGGACACTGCAGGAGGAGCTGCGGCGAGTGCGGGAGCGGCTGAGCCGACTGGAGACGCTCGGCGCTGCCCAGGTACGGGCCGGGGGCAGGACTGGGACACCGCACCGGCCTGGCTGGGACAGCGGGGCTCAGCTTCGGGCCCTGGGACAGGGCTGGCCCAGGTGTGGGGTCCCCCACGGTGGTTGGTGCTGCCCGGATCCGCCCCACGGTGCAGGCAGGGAGCTGCTGCCCCTCGCTGCCATTGCCTCCTCTCATTCCCGCTGCCCCTGGGGTCCTGGACCTGGTGCATCTGGATCCCTTGCAGGAGCCCTGCGTGGACTCCCATTCCCTCCCTCTCACAAGGGCACAGGGGCTGGAAGGGGGATGCCAGCCCCACCTGCACCCTAAATCCTCTCCTGTCTTGCAGGAGGATGCGGTTGGGACGGACCCGGGCCCGGCACTTGCTCCGCAGGTGAGTTGGGGGTGGAGGAACTGCTGCAGGTAGCCCTGCTGTTCCCCCTGCCCACCCGACAGCCCACTGGGGCCTTGGGACACAGCTGGGGGAGGTCAGGGAAGGGACCCTCAGCTGGGGAGCAGGTGACATCCATGGGGACATGGCCCCAGGGATGGGGGTGTGATCTTCAAAGGAGGAGGGGAGTGACCCGGACCACCGAGCAGTGGCAGCGGTTCCTTTCAGCAGAGGGCAGAGGGGGTGTTTGGTGACACCTCTGTCCCCTCGCCAGGCGATGTCTCCGTGGCACCTGACCGTGTCCCCGCGAACGCTGCTCTTCCTGGCCACCTGGCCCTTCGTCACCCAGTGGCTGCTGCGCCACTGGCAGGGCAGGAAGAGGTGACCGCCCCGTCCCCGCTGCCACCGCCACCTCTCCTTGCCCATCCTGCTTCGCACGAGCCGGGGAAGCGCCACGGAGCCACGCGGGAATCGCTTCACCAGCCACGGGGCTGTGCGGGCCGGGCCCGCCCGGGCACCGGCACCCCCGGGCACCGGCACCGACACTCAGGGCCAGCACCGACCCGGCCGGGAGCGTGGCTGGCATCGCCTCGCGCAGACCCCGGGCAGCCGCGCCGTGCCACGCACAGCCGGACCAGGACCAGCTGCGGCCCCGCTAGTGGCACGGACAGCCACGGGCCTGTCCCCGGGCACCGGGGCCACGGGTTGCTGGGACATCACCGAACCTGCCTCAATTAAAGTTGCCTTTTCGGTTCAGCCCCACTGACTGTGCTCTGCGAGGGGAGGGGACTGCAGCGAAACACTCCGGCCGGGCCACCTGCTGCGGCCCGGCCACTGTCCCCACCCTTCACCCCCTATCCCCGCCTGGTCCCCTCTCGTGGCCAGAGGGGCATGGTGGCCGTAGCCTCCGTGCAGGCAGTCTGTGTCCATGCCCACCCTGCGGATCCTCCCCACGCCAGGGGGTGGCGATGCCCCCCTGTGCCACCAGGCCCCTGCCAGCGCCCCCCCCACCGTGTTCCGGACCCCGCAGGGGGAAGGGAGCGGCTGGGGACCCCCGGCCCCTCCCTGCCGCGGGGTCCAGCGGTACCAACCCGGGGTCCCCGGTGTCCGCTCCGCCGGGCCGGGGGAGCCCTGACGGTGTGGGGGCTGGGCAGGGCAGGTTCCCCCCGCTGGTGACACAGAGGTGACACAGACCCCCCCTTTCCGCGGGCTGTGACCGGCCCGGCCGTGAGGCTCCGGGGCGTGGGTGCCACAGGGGCCCCCCTGTCCTCTTCCCCCCTCAGACACGGAGCCCCAGTAGCACCCCCAGGGCCGCCCCCCGGCCCGTCCATGGCTCCCCCCAGCCGTGTGTCCCCCTGACGTGTGCCCCTCAGCGGGGNTAGCGCAGCTCCGCACCGCCCCTGCAAAAAGGCACGCGGCGCCTTTAAGAAAGGACTTCTTTCCTCTCCGGTTTGTTTACATCTCCCTCCGCCAACTGCAGCACCTCCGCATTCGCACGGAGCCGGGATCCTTCCGCTCCCCCCCTTCCCCCCGGGCCGGCGCAACCCTGAAGCTTCGCCCGGAGCCCGGAGCCCGGAGCCCGGAGCCCGGAGCCCGGAGCCCGGAGCCCGGAGCCCGGCCCTGTGTACGGCCCCCCGCCCCCGTCCCCGGACCGCAGCACCA
>VWZS01009594.1:458693-470486 GCA_013397075.1 Rhabdornis inornatus
GGGGGGGGGGGGGGGGCGGGGGTGGGGGGGGTGACCCAGGGGGGTCTGGTGGGTACCCCATGGGCAGCACAAGGGGGTTTGGGATTGGGGGAGTCACCAGGGAATCTCATCCCAGCCGTGCTGGAAAGTCCCCCAGGCAGATGGGGACAACTTGATTCCCAAAGCAGGAACACATGGCTGCCTGGGTGCGACTACTAATGATATTAAAGTTATTAATTTTATAAGGCACGAGGACAAGGTGTCTGCAGTGGGACACTGGACACTATTGCACCACTGGACATTTTGGATGGGCCACCTTCCCAAATCCGAAAGCAAAGGTGTGGGACAGGGCCGGGTCAGCGGCCGGTAAATGAAGTGCTGTCGGTAACGAGACAATCCCAAAGGATGGATTGATCTGCTCGTCGATCCCTGCACCAGCAACCAGCTTTTCCTGCTGCTGATGTCCCATGGATGTGGTGCTCCGTCCAGAGGGAATGCGGCTCCCGAGAGATTCACCCTCCAGCCAAGTGCTCGACCCCGGCACATCCCGCAGGGACGTGGGTGCTGCCAGCCTTCCACAGATCCCCCAGACCCCAAATCTTTGTCCCCTCCTGGCCTTTTTCGGCTCCTTTTCCCGCTGTCATCGGGACCAGCGCCAGGCCAACACTGACATCAAGTGGCTGCCGGGATCCCTCACATTCCTCGGCTGTCTCCTCTCTCCGTGCGCCGGGAGCTGCCCAGCACCGCCTCATCCTGCCCCGGAGCGGGACCGAGCGGCTCAGAGCCGCAGGTGCAGGCTGTTCATGGCCGCTCCCGGGCGGGCGGGATGCATCCAGCCGTGCTCCATCTGCCTGACCCCAGCCAGGCCACCCCCGTGTCCTATCCTGTCCCCGGCAGTCGATATCCCAGCGGGGTCGAGCCGAGCGCTGGCGGCACCGCCGAGCCCGGAGCATCCGCACATCCCTGAGCCCCGGGAGCCGGGGGGGACCCTGCCCACGGCACCCCCGTCCCATCTCTGCCCCGCTGCCGGCAAGGTCGCGGTGACACAGACACAGCAAGGTCGTGGTGACCCCGCCACTGCCCTGGGGACGTTTGTCCCCTACTCCCTGCCAGAGGCCGTGGACTTTGTGCCGAGTCTGGGAGCGGCACTGGGACGCGCCTGGCGGCGCTGGCACGGCCCCAAATCTCGCCGAGACCTGGTTCCGGACAGCAGGTAACCCCAGGTGACAAACCCTCTGCCCCAGCTGCTGTGCCACCAGGCTTCCCAGGGATTTCAGGTCCCTGTGTGGTGCCACTGCCTGATCCCCGGGTATGGAGTCAGCTCCGGGAGGAAATCTCGGTGTTCTTCCCATTTTAAATCTGGGCCAAGGGCAGCACCGGGCGCCAGAGTGGCTGTACACTCCTGCTTTTGGGGGATAAAAGCTGGGAAACACATTTTTCCTCCAAACCACCTGCTTTGGAGGCCCGGAGGAGTTTTAGAACTCCCCATTCACCTTCACCCCCTCTTCCCTGAAGCCGAAGCCCGGGGCTTGTGTTGGGACGAGCGACGGCTCCGCTGGGATATTGGTGGCAGGTGGAGCAGGGCCGGGGGGGGCAGGTGTGGGTGCTCAACCCCTCTGCAGGAACCCACCCACGGGGTGGGACGGAGGCGGGGGTTGGCCGGGGCTGAGCTGGCCGCGGATTTAACCCATGAGAGGCCCCGGATTCCGTATTAGGGCTGAGAGGGGGGAGCAGGGGATCTGTGCTGTGTAATGAGGTGTGTCAGGTCTCTACAGCCCCCCCACCCTGGGGTTTCTCTGCCTTAGCTCTGTGTTGCAAACCTATGGCCCTGCATGGTGCCAGACGGGGCACTGGGACGTGGTCTGGGGACAGCTCCTGAATGGTGGGGGTTGTTTATCCCCCAGGTCCGGAAGCGCTCTGCTGGGAAGGAAAGGGAGGGGAGAATCAGGGCTGTTCCCAGCATCGGAGTGGGAGGAATGCTCCCAGCTGTACCCCGAGACATCCCCATATGTATGGTCCCAGTTGCCCTCAACCTTCAGCATCACCCCTTCCCTCCCTCCCCAGCTCCCCGGTGTCTCTGCAGTGACTGGGAAAGGTCGGGGACCTGCAGGTGGCCTGGGACAGGAGGGACTGAACAGTAACAGGTCAGTGCTGTGGCTCTTGGGTTGGGATTTGGGTGCTGTTGTGCTGTTGCCTGATACCCTTGAGTGTCAGCGTCTGTCCTCCCAACCTTTCTGGGGACAGAGTCTGGAGGGGACGTGTGAGGAAACAGCTCCTTTGCCCTACAAGTGTGGTTTTCCTGGGGATTTCCTGGCTGATGTAAGACAGTGCATGGGAAAAACATCGACTTGGAGCCTAAGGAGCTCCTGGGAAGGGGTTGTCCCCATCCAAAAGGCGGCCTTGCTTTAAAATTTGGCTTGGTGTCTTTGGGTCCATCAAGAGGGACCCCCTCGGGGGGATGGGGAATGTGGGTGCCTGTGGAGCAATGCCAGTGGTGTCCTGTGGCAGGCAGAAGCTGCAGAGCCCCAGGGAGCAGGTGGAGCAGATACTCAGCCATCGCCTATCCCAGCAGCCCTGTCCCGGCTCGGGGCTGCCAGAGCCGGGGGACACATCCAGCGCCTGTCCTGACTGTGCCAGCACCCTGTGAGGAGCCAGTGGCACCACCATGTCCCAGGCAGGAGGTACAGCAGAGCCCTGGATCTGTCCCTGGGAGGTACAGGGGACCCCAGAAATGGTGTGACCCCTGTCCATCCCCCCTATCAGCACCAATCTCCATCCCATCCTGGCCCCATTTCCCTTGGATTTTTGATCCTAAAAGCACTTTTCACCCCAAACCTGACTCACAGGGTGCTGGGCTGCCCTAGGAGCTCCTGTCCCTATGTTCTCCCCAGGTGCCATCCATGCTTTGTGGGGAGGATGGTTGGTCCCAGATGGAGCAGGGGGACACATAAATTAGCACTAGAGGGGAAGACAGGCCCCTGGTCCCCAAAGCATGAGGAATCCCCGCATGGCCCACCTTAATCCATCCCCCAGGAGCTGAGGAGGCCTTTGAACACCGTGATGTGGTCATCAACACCCAGGACAAGGTTTCAGATCTGTACACACAGCTGGAGAAGCTGGGGGAGTAAGTGAGGGTCCCGTGGATGGCCTGTGGCTGTCCATGAGCAGCCCTGGTGGGATGCAGGTGAGTGGTGGTGGCTCCTCCATCCTCATCCCCACTCTGTCCCAGGGGGAAATTCGGGACAGTGTACAGGCTGCAGGAAAAGGCCACCAGCAAAATCCGGGCTGGGAAATATTTCCGGACACGCACAGCAAAGGAGAAGCAGGCGGCTTGGGCTGAGGTGGAGCTGATGAACCTCCTGCATCACCCACGCCTCGTGCAGTGCCTCGACGCCTTCCAGGGCCCCGCTGAGCTGGTGATGGTGATGGAGTAGTGAGTGGGGGTAATCAGGTTTGGGGGTGGTGGGGCAGTGCTGGGCTCTGCCAGGGGGAGCACTGGAGGTGGGGAGGGGTCCCTGTGCTGTGGGTGTGGGGTGGATGTGGAACCTGGTGACTTTGGAGGTATGAGTGGTGAGGTCTTCCCAGAGCACTGAGTCTGCCTTCTCTGGTGGGACTTCCCTTCCTCGGGGCTGTAACACCCCAAAGGGGTCCCCAGAACCTTATTGTCCCCACAGTGGCAGGTGGGGAGGGGTCCCTGTGCCATGGGGTTCTGGTGTGGGATGGATGGGGAGCCTGCAGCTCCTGGAGATAAGGGTGGAGAGATGCTCCCAGAGCCCTGAGTTTGGGTTCTCTAGTGGGGCTTCCCTTCCTCGGGGCTGTAAGACCCCAAAGGGTCCCCAGCACCTCCTTGTCCCCAGCGTGGCAGGGGGGGAGCTCTTTGAGCGCATTGTGGACGACGACTTCGAGCACACGGAGCCCAGCAGTGCCCAGTATGTGCAGCAGATCCTGGAGGGGCTGCAGTTCATGCACGGCCAGGCCATCGTCCACCTTGACCTCAAACCCGAGAACATCGTCTGTGTCAGCCCTGGCAGCCACTGGATCAAGATCATCGACTTTGGCTTGGCACGGAAGCTGGGTGAGCAAAAAGGAGCTCCTGGGTGTCCAGGGCAGGGACTGTCACTGTCTCAGGGACAGGATCTGGCACCTGGGACACCAAACCAGGGCCCTTCCTGATAAGCACACAATGCTCTGGGGAAAGCTGTGTGTCCCCAGTGCTGCTGCTGAGGCACCTGTGGGTGTTTGGCACACAGAGATGCTCTAGGAGAGCACCAAGGAGTCCTTGGAGGGTGGCAGCCACACCTGGGCACAGGGGCTCATCCACCTGGGTTGTGTTGGTGTGTCCTCTGTCCCAAACACCTGTCCCAGGGCACTCCCAGCTGGACACCTGTCCCAGGGAGATCCCAACTGGCCTCCTGCATCCTCTCTGCAGCTCCAGACACCCCTGTGAAGGTGTTGCATGGCACCCCTGAATTCATGGCTCCAGAAGTGGTTGCCTTTGAGCCCGTGAGCTTCTCCACAGACATGTGGAGTGTTGGTGTCATCTGCTACATCCTGTGAGTGCCTTCCTGGGCAGGGCAGGCTGGGCTGGAGGGAGCTGAGTTGTCACTGATGCCCTGGGCTCACCTCTTCAGGCTGAGTGGAGAGTCGCCCTTCCAGGGGGACACTGACATGGAGACACTGAGCAATGTCACAGCTGCCCAGTGGGACTTTGAGGAGGAGACCTTCTCAGAGATCTCCCAGCAAGCCAAGGACTTCATCAGCCAACTGCTGCAGAAGGACCCCCGGTAGGGCCTGGGGGTGGCTGTGGGCTCCTCGTCTGGATTTTGGAGTGCTGAGGGGGTGGGCAGAGGGAAGCTCTGCCTGTTTGGTGGAGGGGACACTCCAGATGAGGGTCTGAGGGTGGAGCAGCCCCCCTGTGACCCTCCTCTGTGTGCTGCAGCCGGCGGCTCCCCAGTGCAGGGGCTCTGCTGCACCCCTGGCTGCAGCACCCCCAGCCCAGCAGCCCCAAGGTGCTGTCCAAGGAGAGGATCCGGCAGTTCCTGGCACGTCGGAAGTGGCAGGTACCTGCTGGGATGATGGGGACATGGGGGTGGCCCTGGCTGAGGGGCTCAGTGCCCACTCTCTTCCCCCAGAAAACAGGCAAAGCCCTGCTGGCTCTCAAGAGGCTGACCCTGCTGTCCCAGAGCCTGGAGGGGAAGGCATCTGAGGCTCAGGATGAGGAAGGTGATGGCCCCTGAGGCACCATTCCCCCCATTCTCTCTGCTTTGCCATCTCCTCCTCTTTTTGCTCCACCCTGGCTACCACTCCACACCCAGGCACGGCCCCACAGTGGCATTTCTGCTCCAAGATTCTCTCCATCCTCATCCCTGTGGGGTGGTCTCTGGTGCAGCCTTGGGCAGGCTCATCCCACTGTGTGTCACCCAGAGCTGATCCCCACAGGTGCCTCCTGCACCTCCAGCACAGGGGAGAGGTTGGATCCAGCCAACTCCTCACCATTCTCTCTGCCCATCTCCTGCAGGCCTGGAGAAGGAACAGCCCTCTGGGGCTCTGCCCCAGCGAGGTCCCAACCTCTCAGAGCTGCTGACAGACCAGGAGGAGGAGGATGGTGGTGGGAGCACTGCAGCCTCAGGGCAGTGACAGTGTGGCCCTTTCACCCCCATCCTGGAACACCTTGAGATGGGGATGGTGTCTCCAGCAGCTCCCACAGTGACCTGGCTAGGCTGGGACACACACAGAGCCCTGCTGTGGGTGAGCTCTGGGGTCCCATGGTGTCCCTGTGCTGCTGCCCCTGCAAGGAATGCAGACACCTGCCCCCAATAAAGCACTGACAATCTCTGCACTCCCTGTGCTGCTCCTATTTGCCCCAAACTCACTGGCAGAGGTAGGAAAGAGCTGCTCAAGCTGTGCCCACCCTTTGAGAGCTGGGATCAGGCTTTTGCCCACCTGGGCCACCAGCCTTGTCCTCTCTGGGAGTGAAGCTGGCCCTGGGCATAGCAGCCACTGGTATTCCTTGCTCAGAAGAGTATTCCTTCCTTCCTTATCTGGGGGGTTTGCATTATGTCCTGAGCTCACATAAGCCAGGATGAGCCTTGAGGCCTCTGGTCTCTCCATTTCTGGGCCAACTCTGGCAGTGGTAGGGCTGGAAACTGCTGTGGGCCCTCCAGTCTTGGCCTAAGCAGGCAGAATTTGGTGTTTGGGAGCCCTGGGGAAGAACACCCCAGGCACCAGGATGTGCTGGGAGACACCGGCTGGGACAGAGATTGGGTTGGGGTTCTTGCTGGGCACTGGGGTGACCATGAACCATCAGTGTGCCCTTGGTAATGGTGGTGACTGGGACCCTGGGCTGCAGGAGGAGGGAGGGATAATTCCCAAATTCAGTGACTCCACTCCTGCAGGATTGTGCTGTGTTTTGGGGGCCCCACTACAACAGTGACATGGACACACAGGACACAGGTTGATGAAGGATGAGGGAAAAACTGGAATCCCTCACCCACAAGGAATGTCTGGGAGAGCTGGGATTACTTAGGAAAGAGAAGACTCAGAGGTGTCTCATCACCTCACATCAATAGGGAGGACGAAACCAGGCTCCTCTCAGCAGTGCCCAGAGTCCCTGGGCACCACCTGAAACATGATCTGAACCTCAGGAAAACACTTTTTACTGCTGATGGAGTACTGTCACAGGCTCCCCAGGGAGGTTGTGTGCTCTTCATCCTTGCAGATATTAAAGATCTGTCTATGCAGTCCTGGTGCCCCTGCTGGAGCAGAGATGTGAACCAGGTGCCCTCCAGAGGCTCCTTCCAGCATTAACCACTGTGTGGTTCCATGAAAACCCTGGGGGCTGCTCTCCTCCAGTACCTGCTGGTGCCAAAGGCCTCCTGGAAGTGCCCTGGTTGGAGCAGCCCAGACCTGTGCCCAGTGCCAGGGTCCAGCTGTGCCAAATACCGCATGGCTTCAACCCTTCCTCTTCCTGGAGCAGGGGCGAGGAGGAAATTGTTATTTTTATTAAACAGAACCGAATCCACCCACTCCACAGGGGGGACATGTCTGAGAGCTCTGCCTGGAGCCACTCACAGGACACAACTGAGAGGGACACCAGCCCTGGGAGCTGCTGCTGGAGCAGTGGTGACAAATCTGTCTTGGACAGTTTGCTAAACCCTCTGGAAGCTGGTGGCCATCACAGCAGGAGGATCCACAGCAGGATTTGGCATCCTGCAGCCTCCAGAGACAGCCTCCAGTGCCTGCACCCCTTGGCTGAGGGCACTGTGGCTCTTCTCTTGGGCTCACGGGGAGGGATGTGTCACCTCCCTGTCCCCTCCTTGTGAGACAGACTCCCAGCTGCCAGGGCTTTATCAGCACCCAGCCCAACTCGAATTTTTGTTCCTGTTTACAATGTCCATGGCTGATGGGTCCATCTGACCACGGGAAGCAGGAGAGCACTGGGGGGTGGCAGATTGTCACATGCCCTGCCTGAGGCTTGGTGGCCTTATCTCTGGGTGGAAATGGAGGATGACATTTAAGAAGGAATTCTATTGGTAAACGTGTGCGGATCTGCTGCTGGAGAAGGGGGAGCCCTTTTGGAAATCCCCAATGTTCCCTGGAGAAAAGGAGGCTCAGGGGTTTTCCTCAAAGAACTGTAGAGGGTTCACCTTCCAGGGAAAGCATTCCAGAGGAAGGAAGGGTCTGGAGCACCAGGAGCAGCTGAGGGAGCTGGGAAAGGGGCTCAACCTGGAGAAAAGGAGGCTCAGGGGGGCCCTTGTGGCTCTGCACAACTCCCTGACAGGAGGGGCAGTGAGGGGGGGTCGGGCTCAGGGAACAGGGACAGGAGGAGAGGGAACAGCCTCAGGCTGGGCCAGAGGAGGATTAGATTGGATATTAGGGAAAATTTCTTCCCCCAAAGGGTTGTGCAGCCTTGACACAGCTGCCTAGGGCAGTGGTGGAGTTTAAAAGGCCTGTGGATGTGGCACTTGGGGCATAGGTCAGTGGTGGCCTTGGGGAATGGCTGGATTTGATCTCAGAGGGCTTTTCCAACCTGAATGATTCTGTGATTCCCCACAGGATCCAGCAGCTGTGACAGACATCCTGACAGAACTCACCTGCTTCCTCTTCCTCCCTCTTGCAGTAAGAGCCCTGGATTCCCTGCTCCTAGTTGGAGCAGAAACTCCTTAGAAACAAAGAAACAAACAAAAATATTCCATATTCTGCCTACAGCAGAATAGCAGAGGGAGGGTGAGGAACCCCTTTCCCACACATCACACCCCAGTTTTTACCCACTATCTATTCCATGTTTTCCTTGCTACACAGACTCCAGTCCCATCCCTTGGGAACCGTGCTGAATGTGCTCAGGCTGCAGATGATAAGCAAACACCAAGTTGCGTATAATCAATCCCCTTGATGAGCTATTTACCATGTGACATTACCAAAATATTTCTGGTTGGGAACGATGTTTATCTTCCTCTGTTTTCCAAACTCCTCATGGCCCTGAAAGTCCAACTCCCAGGACTCCAGGCATGAACTTTTTCTCTCCTAACCTATATTTATACCGTAAAAATCTGATTTACCTACAGAAGCAGCTTATTTACTGACAGAAAAAAATGTGTTCCTTCTCCTTCTGCTGCTTGCCATGGCTTAACACGTTAAACTCTGCAATGCAGGAAGGAATGGAGAGTGAATTATACCTAGAACTCATTACAGCCACTGAGAAATTCAGCAGTGCTGAAAATAGAATTCTAATCTCAGGATCTCAGAGGCAAAGGAATTAAGATCTTGTCCTTCCATCAAGACAGACTCTTGCGTTGACCTTCACTTCAGCAACACAACCCCAGAAAATGTTCTCAAATCCTCAGGAATCCTCCACGGGGGCAGAAAGGATGAGTGATGTCCCCCAGGCAATCTTGAGAAGTGGTTCCCAACTTATCTCAGGTATCTTATCTCAGGAATTTCAGGTGCCCCCAGGTCCAGCTCTTTGAGGAACGAGGTGGGGTCAGCTGTCCAAACACCCTCAAGTTTCAGGAGCTTTATCCTTCAGTGCCAGCGGATCAGATAACCTCGGGCTGCACAATCTAAACCTGGGAATGCTTGTTTGGATGAGGGAATATTGCCTGGGTAGCTCTAACATCAAGAAACGAGGGGTTTTTGTGGACCTACAACTTCAGGGGAAAAAAAATCCATTCCTGCTTATGTTTTCCAGGGAATTGAAATTAATTAAGAAAACAAACTTAAGTGTCTGAAATCACCCTTAACAAAAAATGTAGCTCTGGGCACATACTGAAGATGGCTATTTGAATGTGATGTTTGTAGAATGGTTTTTAAAGGACTTTTATCACAGGAAGTGACCAGCCCTGGGCTAATTGGAGTTGTCAGGTAAACACCCTCATGTACCACACATGAAAGGAGAGAAGACATGGGAGTATGAGGGCGGGGTGGTGACAAGGATGTGGTGCAAGGGACACGTGGACAAGGCAGGGGTGAGGGTGGCTCGATGGAGGGAGAAACTGTGCATGCTGAGGGAACATCAGGAGCACCTGAGCTGGGATCAAAGCTCACCCAGTGGGATGTCCTCACTTCCCAAGGGTCCCAGCCAGGTTCTGAGGGGTCAGGAGGCTCTTGGAGGTAACAGGAGCTCAGGAACCATCAGCCCAAGGTGCAGCACCCAGGAGAAGAGCAGTGAAGTCCCCCCACCAACCTCGGGGAGTCTGGGTGGATTCCCCTCTCCAGAGACATCCCAGTGCCTGGGGCTGGGATGAGGGGTGGGCAGGATGCTCCCACAGCTCATCCTCCTGCAAGGGCTGCCCTGTTCCAGCTGCACCCAACACCTCCAGCAGCCCAAAATCCAGCCTGGGCTCCCTGCCTGCAGCTCCGTTCCATGCCCGTGGGAATCAGCAGAACCCAGACCCCCCATGGAACCCATGGAACACCTCCCCCTGCAAAGGGCGCTGGGTCCCCGTCCCTCCCCGCGCACGGCCCGTGTCACACCCGGCTTTCGCAGCCCTCCCCATGGCCAGGAGATGGTACTGTTGGCCTGGCCCTGCTTCTGCTGGGGCTCCAGAGCCGCGCCCAGGTCCTCGCATTCTTTTCCAGCCGAGGTCAGGAAGGTGTTGCCTGGATGCTCCGACAGCTTTCAGGTTTCATCCCAAACTGGCTGTGGCTGTCCCATCCCTGGAAATGTCCACGGACAGGGCTTGGAGCAACCTGGTCTGGCGGAAAGACGTCCCTGGCCATGGCAGGGGGTGGGATTGGATGCTGAGGCCCATTGCAAACCAAACCATTCCATGATTCTTTGATCCTGGCATGCAGCAAGATGCTCGTGGAGGTCCCAGACCTCGGAGTCCCCACAGTGCTCTGTCCCACAGCAGAGCCTGTCCCCAGTGTGGGACAGAAGTCCTGGTCCCATACATGATCCAGGGGACAACATTCTCCCCTGGACACACCTCTGGGACAGCATCAGGATCCCTGTGCCCACAGAGGACTGCAATGCCTTCCCTCAAAAACCTGGATCCGGAAATGAAATGTGAAATATTTAATGAGAAGTTGAAATATTTGATGAAAGATATTTTGACTGCAAAGTTGGGTCTTGGAATATCAAAACAACCCCAATTATGGGTGACTCCAATTTTGGTGCTGCTGAGCTGTCCACAAGTCCTGTCCCAGGGACAACGGGATGGACACAACGTCACTCCAAGGGAATCGGTGCCTGCTGTCCTCGCGTGTCCCCTGCCCGGAATTTGGCGTTTGCAGAGGGCGGGGGAGGTTGGCAGAACAGGCCTGGCACGTTCCCCCAGTCCCTGTGGTGCTGTGGGTGACACCTGGCAGGTCCTGCCGGGCCGGAGATGCTGCGGGAGCCGGATGGATGTGGCAGCACTGGGGGCTGGGCAGGGGGTTCAGAGCACAGCGGGTCCTGGGATCCCCTCTGGATCCATCCCCGTCCCTCAGCACATCTCTCCTCAAATCTTAGGTTTCAGCCAATTTCACCAGAACTCAGTGAATCTCACCAAGTCTCACCCAACCTTGGTGAATCTCACCAAATCTCACTGATTAGCACTAACTCTCACCAAATCTCACCAAATTTTGATCAATATCACCAAATCTCACCAAATTTTGATGAATCCCACCAAATCTCACCAAATCGCAGTGTTTGTCACTGCACCTCACTGAATCTCAGCAGAGCTGATCTGTGGTGCCCTGAGCTCCTGGCAGGGCTCCTGGCAACCCCTGGTCACTGCAGGATCGGGACGAGCCACACTCCGTGCGGGCAGGAGCCGCGTGCCCAAGGGTGAATCCGGCGCCACATCCCGTCCCCAAGGGTGAATCCGGTGCCACATCCCGTGCCCAAGGGTGAATCCGGTGCCACATCCCGTCCCCAAGGGTGAATCCGGTGCCCCATCCCCACCCCTGTGCCCAGGGTGCTCTGCTGGGAGCGTGGGTGCTGTGGCCCCTCTGGGACAGCTGGGGGACACTGAAGGTGCCAGCCCAGCTGTGTCCCCTGTCCCCATGGCCTGTGGCATGGCAGGAGTGCCCCAATGTTAGGATTTACTCCCCTGTGTCCCCACCCAGGGAGCCCCAGGCCCTGCCCTGCCCGGGCTGTGCTGAGTTTGCTCGGGCTCAGTGTCTGTCCTGTGCTGGCTGAGGTGGGAGAGGGAGCCCAGCGCCTCCCGGGCGCCCTCCCTTCTCCCACTGCCTGTAAATAAATGAGTGATGGAACTGAGTGACATTTAAAAGTAAATAAGTAAATAGATAAATAAAATTAATAAGGTTAAAAAAATTAAGGAAAATCAGTTAAAATAAAATAAATAAAAAAGAAATCAAAGAGTGAATAAA
>VWZS01009594.1:470975-664794 GCA_013397075.1 Rhabdornis inornatus
CGACCACCGCCCGCAGCCCGGGGCCGCCCCCGCCGCCGCCGCCGCCGCTCCGCCGCCCCCCCGGCAGCCCATGCCCGGCGCCGCCGAGCTGGAGGAGCGATTCGGCCGCGTCCTGGTGAGCGGGGACGGGAGCGGCAGGGGGGGGCTGGCCGGACATAACGGGGGTCAGGGGGAGCCGCTGCGGGGGGCCCGGAGCCGCCGGGAGGGTCTCTCAGCATCCCTGCAGGCATCAGCATCATTTGCAGCGTTACCACCGTTATCGTCCTTAGAACGATCGTATTGTTACTACTTCATCGTTCTATTAATTATTTGATTCATTATTTAATTGATATTCTGATTAATAATGATGAGTGCCCCGCTCTCACCTCGTTTCCCCGGGGACGCTCAGCCCTGCCCCGGGATGATCCCCAGCCGCTCCCCTCCCCTCATCCCTCTCACCTTGGAGGGATCCACCCCCCAAATTCTTGGGGTGACCCCGAGTCCCGGACCCCGGGCAGGCTCCGCCATGGCGGGATCGGCGGCAGGGCCGGAGCGCGCCCGTGCTGCGGATGGCGATGCTTCGCTCACCTCCTCTTCTTCTCCTCCTCCCCGGAGCCGGGGAAGCCCCGGCACCGCTGCCGGCCTCCCGCGGTGGGCAGCGGGCGATGCCGGAGCCGCGTTCCCGTGGGATGGATGGCAGCTCCTGGAGACGCGCGGCTCGCTCGCTCCGTCCTTGAGCGAGCTGTTCCGGCCGTGACCTTCCCGCCACCAGGGCCGGGTCCCGCCACCGCGCCACCCGCTCCAGTCCCCCTCCATGCCCTCCCCAAAAATGCTCCGAGAAAAAAGAATTGCTGCTTTAGTCCCCCGAGCCCCCGGAGGGAGATGGAGCCGCTTTGCCGATCCCGTGCCGGGAGCGGCCGCGGGCGCAGCTTCCACGATGCCGGCACACCGGAATCTGCTCGGTTGGATCTGCCGGGATCTGCTCGGCGGGGTCCCCCCACCCCAGCCCCGAGCACAAATTACTTGGGAGCTTTGTTATCTCGTGGAGTTGATGGGATTATTGGGGATGAGCATGGCAGCTGGACCCGCTGCAGCTGCAGGGGGTGATGGTGCGGGGCTCTGCCTGCTGGGACCCCCGTGGGACACGGGAGGGGCTTTGCCGTGGGACACCCGTGCTGGCAGGTGGCTGGGTGGGGTGGTGGTGCCTGTGATGGCTCCGGCTGTCACAGCAGCGGTGGCAGGAAGAGACCTCAGGGTGTTTCTGCTGCGAGGCCCCAGGAAGCAGCACTTTCAGCCGGGCTGGGCCTAGGAGGTTGGAAATCCTAAACCAAAAAATGGTCAGAAGAGGGGCAAGCGCTGCTCCAGGCCCTCAGCACCACCTCCTCTGCCTTCATCCCGAGGGAAAGCCCTTTTCCAGGAGAAGAGGCACCCGAGGGGCTGGATGTGCCCCGACGGGAAGCGGGTGTCTTGTGAAAGCGGCTGTCCCAATCCCGCTTCCTCTTTCCACAGTCCCTTCCCCATTCTCGTGGCTATGGGGGCAGCAGAACCCCGGGGGGTGGCGACAGGGGGTCCCTCTGCCCTCACCCACCACAAACGTCTTCCCTGACTCTGGCTTCAACTTTTCTACCTCCTGAACTCAGGAGCAGGTGGATAAGCAGGGGGTGAGCTGGGAATCTCCTGGTGGGACACGATCCAGACTTCACATGTTGTCATGATTACAGTGATGCCATGAGAGCTCAGTGCAAATCAGTTTTGGGCTGGACATCCCAAACTGGGAGAGCTGGTGGCACAAAGCCTTGGCAGAAAAGCCCAGGGAGGAGCCTAGTGGATCCAAATTGCTGGCAGGAAGGGGACAGATACACCCATTCCGTGCCAAGAGATGGGAATTTAGTTTCCCAAAACTTTTTTCTCCAAAATTGGCTTCCTCCCAGCTGGGGCACTGTGGCAGATGCCGCTTTGGCAGAGCGATGGGAGGGTTGTACTGTGCCAAGCGGTTTGGGATATGATGAGGTGGATTTTTGGGACGGAGCAGAGGAAGAGCATCTTTGCTGCTGGGGTAGGGATACTTGGATACTCCTGCTCAGAGCAATCAGGACTTCCCCCCTTTGCATGTCAAGAGATATTAATTGGGAATATATAAATAGAATTGTGAGTTGAGGTGTGGTGGAGTCAAAATCAAACAGTGGCTGATTGGTACAGGGGATGCTCCAGCCAGGAGCTTTGCCTGGTGGGGGCTTTGCTGCTGCTTCTCCCTGGGTCCTGGGGGAGTGCAAGGCCAACGTCACCACTGCAGATGTTTGCAGATGTGCTGTTGGCCCCAGCAGCAGGACGGGTCACCAGCGAGCCCTGGCCACAGTGTCAGCCTTGGCTCAACCAGGAAACAAAACTGATCCTCAGCTTCCTGTGGGATCCATCCCCAGCCTGGCTCTGGCACGGTGGCCAAGGCTGACTGGGGGATGCAGGGCTGCAGTCGGGTGTCCCCAAGGGGGATGTGTGTCCTGGGTGGGAAGTTGCCTGTGAGCCATGAGCTGCTGGAGCAGGGCCTGGAGAGTGTCCTGGTGCAGGAGCTCCCCTGTGTTGCTGGATCCAGGCCTGGGAGAGCCAGGAGGACATCCAGTGCAGGGTGGGCAGGCAGGCACCCAGCAGGGATGAGGGCACTCTGGCAGGATCAGGGTCCTCTCCCTGGGTTGAACTACAGCAGCTTCTGCTTGTTCTTAAAATAGAGCTGGAGCTGCAGGCAGCACCACCCCAGCCTGCTCCTGCCACCCCCCCCGGCCATCCTGGGGACACGTCTGCTCCTCCACTGGCCATCCCTGCCTGACACTTGGTGGCTTTGGGTCTGGCTGGATCCAGGGAGTCCCTGATAGGATGAACTGGTCCTGGCAGTGTCCTCCAGCCCAGTTTGCTGCATGAGTGGGGTCAGGGAGCCCTGGGTGCACCTGGTCCTTCTGTGTGCCTTGCACTGAGCCCTGGGAAGAGGCAGGAGAACAAGTTCAGTGTCAGTCAGGGGCATTGGAGGGAACACCGTGGGACAACTGGCACTGCAGGACTGGGAATGTCCCGGCCACCTCAGGGGTGCTGTGTGGCCATGAGGGATGGAGCATCCCAGGGATGGCTTGGCCCATCAGTCACCTGGGAACCTGGAGATGTTGGTTCTTCCTGCAGCTGGAAAAACCCCCTAAGCCACCATCTGGGGCAGTTCCCTGCCCTGTCCCCTTCCCTGTGGCAGGAGTTTGTGCCTGGTGTCTGGCCTGGGATGTTGTCCCTTCCCATGTGCTGCCAAGGCTTTCCTTGGGATGCACATCCCCCGTGCTCCAGAAACGGCACTGCCAGGGTTCAGCCTGGTTCACGCTCAGCCTGGCGGGGTTTGCAGCACAAACACTTCCCTGGAGAATGCCGGAACATTCTGTGCCAGGTTTGGTGCAGAGCTCGGCTCTGCTCGGCGCTGCCCGTTCACGTGTGGAACAAAAAGAGGTGTCTGACACCCAAAATAGCTCCGTCCCTGCCAGCCATGATAGGAAAAGGTTGTTTTGTACAAGAAAATGATGGTGGTGCTGCTTCACCTCTCCTGGCCTTGGTTTCAGTGTAGGGCAAAACCTGGCTCACCCCACAGCTGGTGCTGGGTGCCAGCCAGCCTCACCCTGGTGCTGGGCATGGCTGGGACGGCACTGCAGGCTCTGTGACACTTTGTGTCACAACAGGGCTGCTGGGGGACATTTGGTGGCACCCACTCAGTGACGTGGTGGGCTGTGAGGCTGCTGGGAAGCCCCGGGCAGGGGCGGGATGAGGGTGCCGCGTGCTGGATGACGGCAGGTGGGTTGTGGCTGCTGGGTGCAAGTCACTGTGGCTCCTCCATCCTTGTCCCCAAAGGTGGAAGACGAGGAGGACCAAGTCCTTCCTCTGACTCCTGTGGGGTGCTTGGCTGCTGCTCTGCCCCACATCACCCGCCCTGCCCCACCTCCCACACACTGGTTCCCCCCTCCCCGGCAGGAAATGGGAACCGGTTTTTTTGTGCTGCCGACTGAGGCTCCTCAGCGCAGTTGCTTCCTCCCCGGCACCACAAGCCCACCCGGGACGCAGCCACCACCCAGTTTGTACCCGACCTGTGCCACATCCTGCCCGCAAGGGAGGGACCGCGGGGCAGAGCCACCTCCACAGGGACAGCCCAGCATCCCCTGCCCTACCCTCGTGCTGGGTCCTTTCCCACTGCCAGTGCAGGGTCGTGCTTTGTCCAGGTCCCACTTGTGATGGCTTAAAGCTGGTCCGCGTGGCAGGTGCCACCATCTGCTCTCTGCCAAGGGCACCCAACAGTGTCCCACAGAGAGTGCTACGGGTGTGACAGAACCCTGAGAGGGGTGTCTGGGTGTTGGACCCACTTGGCACAGTGCTGTCCCTTGGTCTGACCCTCATCCATCCCAAGGATGGCAGCTTGGGGACTAGAAATGGGGACAGCCAGGTGCTGCTGTCACCTTGCCCATCCCAGAACCCACCCAGCAGCTCCAGTGGCTTCACAATGAGGCCATTTCTGACCCTGCTGCCTGACTGTACCCTCTGCCCAGCTCTCCGTGCTGGCCAGCCCCAGCCAAACTCAGCTCCTCCCCACCCACAGCTCCTGGTTTTGGCTTCTTATAAAAGCAGCTTGACAGGTCCTCCCTGGAGGTGGTGGAGAGGTTTCTGTTCCTGCTCACCACAGTGGCACCTCTCCCCTTGGACCTGCTCTTCTGTGAGCAACCAAAGCCCTGGAAGATGCCTTCCTCCAAGGATGTGGTTGTTCCAGCACGGCATGCACCCCACGTCCCCATCCTCCTCATCAGGGAACCCCAAGACTGGGATTTAGGGGTGGCTTGGGGCTGTGCATTGCTCCATGTGCCATCGTGCCAGCCTGCAGGTGTTCTCCAGCTGAGCTGGAGCACAAAAAATGGGGTCTTTTCTCAAAATAAATCGCCTGTGAGCCGAGCTGAGCTGCAGCCTGGCCCAGGCCATGGTGGGTGTCCCATGAAGGTCACCCATGGTGTCCCTCAGCAGAGGCAGGAGGAGCTCGAGGCAGGAGCAGTTCTGGCAGCGCTTGGTGCCGAGAGCGGAAACCACGTCACGTCCTGTGGTGGCCGTGGGGGCTGGGGTTGCACAACGGTGGCACGGAGAGGCGTAGGGACACACCGGGCCTGACATCATTGTCTCTCAATAAACACTGATTTCCCCAGATGGGCTCATCACTCACCTGTTCTGGGGGGTCTTAGGCGTGACCCCTGAAGCACAGCCTGGGCTCCTGGGTCCCTCAGCTGTGTCACCAGGCAGTGTCCCCATCCCTCATCCTGTGTGGCCCTGCTGGGACTGGGCTGGCTGAGGCCAGGCACATGGCACACTCATGACATGGATGGATGTGTCCAGTTCTTCCTCCCATCCCCCATCAACACCCCCTGCCCTCCCCTTGGGGACCCTCAGGTGGGGACATTACTGATGGGTCCATGGGATGCTCACATCCTGGGAATAGTGGTGTTTCCCGCCTGCCCCTGTTGTCCCCATCATCCCACCAGTGTCCCCATCCTGAGAATGCTGTTCTCATTTTTCCACCATGATCCCATCCTCCCACCACTGTCCCCATTGTTCCACCACTGTCCCCACTGTCCCACTAGTGTACCCATCTTCTCACTGGAATCTTCATGTCCCACCAGTGTGCCCATCCTTCCACCAGTGTGCCCATCCTTCCACCAATATCCCCATCCTTCCGTGGGTATCCCCATGTCCCATTGGTGTCCCCATGTCCCACTGCTGAGCAGGGACACCCCGTGCTGGGTGAGCAGGGGGTGCTACATCCCAGGGGTGTTTTTGGGGTGAACCCCAACACTGACACCCTTCACCCACAGAATTCCATGAACCTGCCCCCGGACAAGATGAAGCTGCTTAACCAGTATGACAACGAGAAGAAGTGGGAGCTGATCTGTGACCAGGTGAGGTCCAAGCTCACAGTGTCCCCAGTGCCGTCCCTGTCCCCAAGTGCCACTCATGGAATGGTTTGGCATCAATCTTGCTGTACCAAGCACTGACATCCATCTCGTTACTGACACAACACCTTATTAACCTCATTACGCATTGATGCAGCTGGGGTGGGGACAGGGACACTGTGGCTGCTGTGGGGACAGTGGCATGTCCCCGTGCCACAGCAGTGGCCCAGTTTCAGCCTCTCTCTGGGGCTCGTAGGAGCGTTTCCAGGTGAAGAACCCTCCATCCGCCTACATCCAGAAGCTGAAGAGCTACTTGGACACAGGTGGTGTCAGCAGGAAGGTGAGGGGTCCGTGTTGCACCCCGGTCCCCTGGTCCCCATCCCAGGCTGGGCACAGGGATGGTGCCAATGGCTGTCCCTGTCCCACAGTTCAAGAGGCGAGTGCAGGAGTCGACACAGGTTCTTCGGGAGCTGGAGATTTCCCTGAGGACCAACTACATCGGGTAAGGGTGGGGGTGGCATTGTCACCCAGCCCCTGCCACTGTCTCTGGGATGGGGATGGACGTGCTGCTGGTTCTGGCTGGAGGGTGATAGCGGGAGGTGGAGGCTGTGGCCTCATCCTCCCCCCTTAGGAGGGCTCTGATGGGAGGCTGAGGGTGCTGAGGCAGCTGGGGGTGCTGTGGGTCTGAACCCCTTTTTGGCCTTCTGGCACCCCCTGAGTGCCAGGAGGGACCCTGCCCTGACCCTGGCTGTCCTGACCCCTTGTGGGGTGGTGGTTGCCCACAGTCCCCACGGCCAGGCTCTCCTGTCGTGGCAGTGGTGGCAGCAGTGGCAGTGGTGACAGGATATATGATATATGTGTCCCCCGTATATCAGGTTCACCATGGCACCCACCTGGCCTCAGAGAAATGCCGGCTCATGGTGCCACCTCATGTCACCAGCATGTTCCACCCTTGCTGGGGACCTCTGCCCAGGGGCTGGCTCCTCTGAGTGCTTGGGGGGCAGGAGGAGAGATGATGTGGGGGTTGGCAGAGCCCACTAACCCTCTGCACCCTCCAGCTGGGTCCAGGAGTTCCTCAACGAGGAGAACAAGGGGCTGGACGTGCTGCTGGAGTACCTCGCCTTTGCCCAGTGCTCTGTCGCGTACGTCCCCACCGGGTGTCCTGTCCCCAAGGCTGGGATCAGCCTCCCCTGGGGCTCAGCAGGGCTGGGGCGGTCCCTGGGGGTGCCCTCCCTTGTCATCAGGGTGATGCTCCATGGCTCAGGCTGAGCAGAACATCCCCAACATCCCTGAGGAGCATCTGCCTGTATTAGGGTGCCATATCTCACCCGTGCCCATGTCCCCACGGGCCACCAGGTATGACATGGAGAGCACAGAGAACAGCCCCGGCTCTGACAAGGGCAAGGAGCGGTCGCTGGAAGACCTGAACAAAAGCACCTCCTCATCCCCCACGCAGGGCTCCTCCAAAACGCGGCCTCTCACTGTAAGGTAACGTGTGGTCCCGACCCCAAAGTGTCCCCCTGTCCCTGTGCCATGTCCCCGCTGTCGCCTCGCTGCACCCCCGGCCGCGCCGCGCTTGTAGAGGGGCTTGGCAGGGAGACGCAGGCCCGGCCCTAAAATGAGTGCCCATTTCTGGTTTGAGGGTGGGGACAAAGCCACATCGCCCTGTGTGCCCCCAGGGGCTAAGCCCTGCCTAGGGCTGGGCTGGATCCGTGTCCCCACCCCGGCACTGCGACCATCCTGCGGTGCTCTGGTTAAACCCCAGGAATACACAAAAATTGGGGGTGTTGGAGATTTTGGAGGAGCAAATCGCAGCCCCCTGGTTTAAAACCGGGGCGGAGGGACGGGCCTGTGTCCCCCCAAGCCGGTCCTGGTGGCTGGTGGCTCTCGCTTGGTGCCGCTCGCCCGCAGCCCCGTCTAACCCCGCTCTTCTCTTGCACGCTGCCGGGGACGCGCTGACGGTAGGTGACGGGGCACTGGCGGGACGGGGACACCCCACGGGACCCCGCTGCTGGGCACCGATACTGGGAACAGGGCCTGCGGGGCATCCCCGGTGGGCGGGGGAGTCCCAGGGACATCCCACCGTGGTCACCCCGCAGCTGTAACGTGGCACCCCGGGGAGCGCGGGGGTCCCTCGCCGCCTGCCGGCAGCTCTGGAGGAGCCGGGGTGTCCCTCACAGCCCCAGGGACGTGGAGGTCACGAGGGACGTGGCACCCGCGTGGGGTCCCATCCCTTGTCCCCGAGCCCGGGTGTCCCCGGGGCGGCGCGGGAGCCCCGTTTCTCCCTCCTGTCCTGCAGGCTCTAACGCGCCTCCAGCTGCTGCCTCTCGAACCAGTACATCCACACCCTTCTCCGCCACGTCCACCCCAGCGTCCCCTGCGGTGCCCCGGGCAGCGATGGGGACAATGCCCCCAGGTCACCCGGCAGCTCCTGCCCGCCCCGGTGAGCCTCCGAGACCACCCGTGTGCACGAAGGGGCCCCAAAACCCACCCCACATCACCCCCCAGTCCCAGCGCTTCTAGATGGGCACGGACACGAGGATTTCTCCCGTGGGGTGCAGCCGCCCGGGTGCCCCGGTGTTCCCCCGCCCCCGCTGCCACCCCTTCGCGCTGTCCCCTCCCCGCTTTACGCTGCGCCCGCGGCTCCCCCGGGCCCCGCTCAGCCGCGCTCTCCCCGCCCAGGCTGAACCCCTCGCACAGCAGGAAGACGCTGCGCAACTCGCGGCTCGTGAGCCAGAAGGACGATGTCCATGTGTGCATCATGTGCCTCCGCGCCATCATGAACTACCAGGTGGGAGTGGGCGGCATCCGCGGGGATCCGCCCGGGGCTCCCCCGGGATCCCCCGCGCCTGCGGCGGCAGCTTCGGGGTGGGAGCGGGTCTGCATCTCCTGGCTCTGAGATGTCAACCTCCTGCCTGCTGGGGACGTGGCATGGGGTGTGCCACGGTCCTGGAGTGCCTCCAGGGGGACACACGACCCCATTAATGCTCCTTTTCCCCTCCCAAGTCTGGCTTCAGCCTGGTGATGAACCACCCAGCCTGTGTCAACGAGATCACCCTGAGCCTCAACAACAAGAACGCCAGGTAGGAGCTGCCCTGCCCTGCCCTGCCCAACGAGGGTTGTTCCCTTGTCCCCCTGCCCGCCCCACGGCCTCAGCCCCCTCACACCACATGTCTCTGCAGGACCAAGGCTCTGGTGCTGGAGCTGCTGGCTGCTGTCTGCCTGGTCCGAGGTGGCCACGACATCATCCTGGCTGCCTTTGACAACTTCAAGGAGGTGAGTCCCCAGTAGGGACACTCAGTGCCCAGCAGGGACACCCGGTCCCCAGCAGGGACACCCAGTGCCCACATGAACATCTGTGCCCAGCTGAGTTTGTGACTCAGTTTCCTTGTGTGTGGCAGAGCCCTGCACTGCCCTCAAATCTCTGGCTCACTTAGGGATGTTCCACTCACTGGGCTTGATGTCCCCATGCCACCATGTGTCCCCAGGGCCATGTCCCAGCTGGCTAGGTGCCTGGCAGCACTGGTCAGGGCTGGGATGGTGTCACCAATAGATACCTCCTGTCCTGCCACCCTCCTGGGTGTCCCCTGGCCATATCCTCCCTGGCCTTCAGCCCTTTGCTCCCTCTCCAGGTCTGTGGGGAGAAGAACCGCTTCGAGAAGCTGATGGAGTATTTCCGAAATGAGGACACCAACATTGACTTCATGGTGAGTGGCTGCTGGGCCCACGCTCTGCTGTCCCCAGGGTGTCATGTCACCAAGGCTGCTGCACTGTCCCCAGGCCATTTTGCCCTAAGAGCTCCTAAGCCACCACACTGTCCCTATGGCATCATGTCCCAAGGGATGCTGAGCCACCGAAACTCTCCCCAGGCCACCATGTCCTCAGGGGCCGCTGAGCCACTATGCTGTCTTGGGGGTGGCATGTCACAAGGGCTGCGAGGCTGTTCTGCTGTCCCCAAGGGCTTCTAAGCCACCAAACTGTCCCCAGGCCATCATGTCCCCAAGGCTGCTGTGCTGTCCCCCAGCCACCACATCCCCAGGACTGTGTAAACCACCATGCACTCCCCAGGGACACCATGTCCCCGAGGGCCACCAAACCCCCATGCAGCCTTGGGGCAACATCCCCAAGGGCCACCCTGGCACTGCGCTGTGCCATGGCCGCGCTGAGCCGTGTCCCCGCAGGTGGCCTGCATGCAGTTCATCAACATCGTGGTGCACTCAGTGGAGAACATGAATTTCCGCGTGTTCCTGCAGTACGAGTTCACCCACCTGGGGCTGGACCAGTACCTGGAGGTGGGTGATCCCGAGGGTGGGGGTGCCAGGGGTGCCACCAGCGCCAGCAGTGACACCGGCTGTCCCTCGGCAGACTCTGCGCCTCACCGAGAGCGACAAGCTGCAGGTGCAGATCCAAGCCTACCTGGACAACGTCTTTGACGTGGGGGCCATGCTGGAGGACTCGGAGACCAAGACGGCGGTGCTGGAGCACATGGAGGAGCTGCAGGAGCACGTCAGCCAGGTGGGCCGTGGGCGCGTGGGCAGAGGCGCTGACGCAAGCCCCGAGGGAGGGATGAGGATGGGGCTGAGCGGCGGCGCCTCGTCCCCCACAGTTGACGGAGAAGCTGCAGGATGCAGAGAACGACTCCATGGCCAAGATAGCGGAGCTGGAGAAGCAGCTGAGCCAGGCACGGCGGGAGCTGGAGGCGCTGCGGGTGAGCCGGGGGTGCCGACGGAAAGCTGGGACAGAGGGAGCGGGCTCTGAGGGTGCAGCGGGACAGCGGTGACCTGCCTGGGGTTGTCACCTCTCCAGGAGCAGCTGAGCCCCCCGCGGCCGCCCAGCCCGCCGTCCCCCCAGCCCCAGGAGTGCTACCGGCTGGCGCTGGAGCGGCGGCTGGCGGAACTCGAGGAGAAGGGGCTGGTGCAGATCCTGCGTGGGCCCGACGGAGACGTCGCCATCGAAATTGTCCCCGTTGTCATAGAAACCCCCGCAGCCCCCGTGGTTTCTGGAGAGGGCACCGCCACCACCGACACCACCGCCACCTGCAGAGGTACCGTGGGTGCAAGGGGATGTCCCCTTCCCGATGGGGACACCTGGCACCAAGGGGGGTGGCAGCAAGTCTCTGGGCACAGAAACTGAGGCGGGGGTGTGGGAATGTGCCCGGGGACACGGGGAAATGCGGTGGCAGAGGGAGTGTGGCGGTGGCATCATGCNCTGCCAATGGTTCAGGTGAGTGTGGCTCAGGGATGGTAGGGATGTTCCCTGAGAGGGGTCTGGGGGCACCCTGGGGTGGGTTTAGGACCCCCCACCCTGTGACGTGTCCCCCCCCTCCCCATGACCCTGCAGTGAAGGTGAAGAAGCCGATCCAGACCAAGTTCCGCATGCCCGTCTTCAACTGGGTGGCGCTGAAGCCGAGCCAGATCGACGGCACCGTCTTCACCGAGCTCAACGACGAGAAGGTGCTGCAGGTGAGCACAGGGGGTGCCCGGGGGGCTCAGTGCCCCAGGCCGTGCTGAGGGTGCCTCACCTTGCACCCACCCGCGGTGTCACAGGGCTGCAGGAGAAGCCGGAGGTCAGGAAAACTCCTTAGCACCATGGAGAGGGACACGGGATCAGGCGTGCTTCTCTTCTCACCTTGTCCCTTCACTCCATCCACATCCTCACATCCCGTCCTTTTCTTCTTCCTCATCTCCATTCTCTGGTCCCCTCACCTCCTCCTTACCCCTCCCTGTCCTCTTGCCTGTCCCTGTCCTTGTCCCCTTGTTCCATCCTCATCCCCTTGCTTCATCCTTATCCTCACTCCTCACCCTTACCCCAGTCCTCTGGCCCCATCCTCACCCCACATGTCCCGTGCCACCTCCCCACCGTGCCCACAGCCCTGTGTCCCCACAGGAGCTGGACATGAGTGACTTTGAGGAGCAGTTCAAGACCAAGGCGCAGGGCCCCGCCCTGGACATCAGTGCCCTCAAGGCCAAGGCCACACAGAAGGCCCCCAGCAAGGTGACTCTCATGGAGTCCAACCGGGCCAAGAACTTGGCCATCACCCTGCGCAAGGGCGGCCGCAATGTCCAGGACATCTGCACGGCCATCGAGACGTGAGTGCTCCCTGCTGGGGTGGGACAGGGGCGGGATAAGGTCAGGCACAGCCAGCAGGACCCAGGGGCTGGGATGGTAGAGGGGGTGACAGGATGCAGGGATTGGTATGGGGATGCAGGGACAAGATACAGAGAGATGGAGGGGTCAGAGATGGGGAGAGAGAGGGTGGAGGGATCAGATGTGGGGAGGTGGAAGGATGCAGGCACCAGCTGCGGGGTTGGAGAAATGCAGAATGAGATATGAGGCTGTGGGAGTCAGACGCAGAGACACAGAAACACAGAGACACAGAGACACAGAGACACAGAGACACAGAGACACAGAGGGATGCAGAGACCAGTTGTGGGGATGGAGGGATGCAGGAACCAGATATGAAAAGAAGGGGTGTGGGGACCAAAGACAGAGAGATGGAGGGATCCATATGGAGAGATAGAGAGGTGCAGGGTCCAGATATAGAAAGATGGAGTGATGCAGGAACCAGCTGCGGGGATGGAGTGATGCAGGAACCAGCTGGGGGTTACAGGGGGACTTCGAGACCTGTGGCAGGATCTGACAGTGCCAGGAGTGTCCCCTCCCCGCAGGTACGACCAGCAAGCCCTGAGTCTTGACTTCCTGGAGCTGCTGCTGCGCTTCCTGCCCACCGAGTACGAGCGGACCCTGATCGGGAAGTTCGAGCGGGACCAGCAGCCGCCAGAGGAGCTCTCGGACGAGGACCAGTTCATGATCCGCTTCAGCAAGATCCCCCGGCTGGCCGAGCGCATGAACGTCATGATCTTCCTGGGCAGCTTCGGCGACACAGCGCAGCTGCTCATGCCGGTGTGCGGGNCCTTCCCTCTCTCGCAGCAACTCAACGCCATCATCGCCGCCTCCATGTCCCTCAAGTCTTCCAGCAAACTGCGCCACATCCTCGAGGTGAGGGCTTTGGGGGGAGGTGGCCCCGGTGGGTGCACACAGAGTGCTGGCAGTGTCTGCGGGTGCTGTGCCCCCCTGGGCTGTGTCCCCAAGCCGTGGTGTCCCTGCAGATCGTCCTGGCCTTCGGGAACTACATGAACAGCAGCAAGCGTGGAGCTGCCTACGGCTTCCGGCTGCAGAGCCTTGATGCGGTAGGGTCGGTGTGGGGTGCCTGGTGTGGGGGTGGCCGGGGCACTGCCACTGCCAGGGACCTGCCCTGGGGACAGAGGGACACAAGGACCAGCTGCAGAGATGGAAGGATGCAGGAATCTGCTGTGGGGACAGAGGGATGAAGAGATTGTCTATTGGGTTGGAGAGGCAAGTGGAGGAGGGAGATGGAGATGGAGGATCCATCCATCCAAGGGATGGAGATACACAGGAATGGGGTTGGAAGGATGGAGACCTGATATGGAGAGGTTATAGGATTCAAGGACCTTTATGAAGGAAGATGGGATGAAGGAAGATGGGATAAGGAAGATGGGAACCAGCTGCAGAGATAGAGGGAGGAAGGTCACACATGGGAGTATGGGGATGAAGAAGCAGCTGCAGGGACAGAGTGATGCAGACCCAGCCGTGGGGATGGAGAAAGATGGGAATCAGCCATGGGAATGGAGGGATGCAGATCCAGCTGTGGGAGTGGAGGGATGGATACAGACCCAGCCACATGGCTAAAGGGCCACCAGGGGCAGGGTGGGGAGTGGTGGCTGCGGGTCAGGGCTGACTCTGCCCTGCCCCAGCTCCTGGAGATGAAGTCAACAGACCGCAAGCAGACGCTGCTGCATTACCTGGTGCGGGTGATCATGGAGAAGTACCCGGAGCTCACCGGCTTCCACACCGAGCTGCACTTCCTCGACAAGGCAGGCACAGGTAGTGCCCACGGGCCCTGGGCCAGGCATCGAGGCAGCCCCTGGCACTTTGAGCCTGCCCTGAGCCTGCCCTGCTCACCTCCCACAGTGTCCCTGGATGGTGTCCTGCAAGATGTGCGGAGCCTGCAGCAGGGCATGGAGCTGACCCGCAGGGAGTTCATGAGACAGGATGACAGCCCCGTGCTCAAGGAATTCCTCAAGGTCAACTCAGAGGTGATGGAGAAGCTGCAGGCTGACAGCAAAACTGCCAAGGTGGGTGCTAAGGCGGGGTGGGGTCATGGGCACAGTCCCCTGCATAGGGACACCCTGGGTGCCCTCTGCTCACTCCTCTGCCCCATGGGAGATGCTCCTGCTTGAGATGTGGCTCCAGTGGGACAGGCAGGAGGGATATCAGGCAAGATGTGGAGGTGGGAGAGGCTGAAAGGAGGTGGTGGGGGATGGGCACCACTGCCCAGCCCCAGCCCCCTGATCAGGTGTCTCTGCCCACAGGAAGCATATGAGTCAGCTGTGGAGTATTTCGGGGAGAACCCCAAGACCAGTCCCCCCACCACGTTCTTCCCCATGTTCATGCGCTTCATCAAAGCCTACAAGGTAGGAGGGGGCAGGGGCTCTCTGTTTCTGAGGGCTGGGAGGAATTTGGGGCACCTGACTCCACTTTGGAGCAATCAATGGAAGTCACAGGGGAGGCTGGGGTTTGTGGGGCCAGGAATGCCTTTGGAATGGTCAGAGATTTTGGAACTGGGTTGGGGTGAGCTGGGGGCTGTGAGGGGAGGGAGGAAGGGGGCTGCAGTCCTGGACACCTCTGGTTCAGCACACCCTTCCTGCCCCTCTCCCAAGCAAGCAGAGCAGGACATCGAGCTGTGGAAGAAACAAGAGGCTGCAGCCAAAGAGGCAGAATCGTGCTCTCCTGGCAGTGAGCAGCAGCCCGAGGTGAAGATGCCCCCATATCTGTGTCCTGGTGGGGTCCCAGCCCCAGCCCTGAGTGGCTGAGTGGTGGAGAAGGACTAAACAGGTCCTGGGGAGGGAGAGCTGGGTGGGAGGTGAAGGTGAGGGTACCCCATCTCCTCTGGGGTGTGATCAGGCCACTCAAGCACCCTGTCCCCTCCCCAGCTGCCTGTCCAGAAGGCCAGGAGGCAGCAGATGGACATGATTGCTGAGCTGAAGAAGAGGCAGATGGTGAAGGAGCCACTCATCTACGAAGGCAAAGATGGGGCCATCGAGGATATAATTTCAGGTGAGAGATGATTTCAGGTGTCCCCACATAACAGACTCAGGGCTGGGGGCTGCAGGGGCTGTCACAGGAGCTGGAGGGTCACCAAGTCCCATCGCAGGGACCAAACCTACCTGCAAGCACCTTCACATGCCACATGGCAAGGCTGCCGAGTGCTACCTCCCCTGCCTCATATCTCTTCCTCCTCTTCTGCTTCTTCCTCCTCTCTCCTCCTCCTGCTCCTCCTCGCTGTCTCTGGATCGCTCTGCTCAGCTCTCAAAACTGTTCCTTTCACGGCCCGGACGGGCAAACGCTCGTCCCGGCTCTTCTGCGACGTGAGCTTCAACGAGGAGAGTCCTCTGTAGGTAACGTGGGGCGGCGGGGCCGGCGCAGGGGGGCGGGGGCTGCCGGGCTTCCCCCCCTCCCCGCCCCGGGTGTGTGGCCGGATTTGCCCCACGCTGAACCCCAGCCCCGGGGGCACCCGGGATCAGCCCCCGATGCGGTTCTGGGCTCCGAGAGCCGATGGTCGGGGTCCCGCAGGCTGATAGTTCGTAGCTGCTGCTCCTCCCGAGTGTCCTCTTACCCTGAGGGCGACTCCGGGCACAGAGACAGGACAAGGGGCAAGGGTTTTAAACGAGCAAAAGAGAGTTTTAGGTTGAAGGTTCGGAAAAAATTTAATTCTTCTGAGGGTGACCCCTGGCCAGAGAAGCTGTGGCTGCCCCAGCCCTGGCAGTGTCCAAGGCCAGGCTGGGCAGGGCTTGGAGCAGCCTGGGACAGTGGAAGGTGTCCCTGCCCTTGGCAGGGGTGGCACTGGATGGGCTTTAAGGACCCTCCAACCCAACCCATTCCATGTTAATGTGGTGGGTGGCAGACCCGGGCCATCCCGGCTGGGCAGTGAAGTTCATGCGGGCCCTGCTTGCCCCGGTGCAGATCTGCGGAACAACCCGTACCGGCGGGGGGACAAGGCCCGCGGCAGCGCCAAGAAACGGGCGGCGGGGCAGAGCCTGCAGGCGACGCCGGACATCGCGCTGTGACCGGCGCCGTCCCTGCAGCGGCAGGACCGGGCCAGGACCATCCTCCCGGCGCAGACGGGACCGCAGGGTGTCAGGCCCCCAGCCCGGGGCTCGGCGTGGCGGAGGGACAGTGCCCGCCCCGAGCTGCTCCGGCCGCTTAACGCGCCAGCTCCGCCTGCCTGCCTGGGGCTGGCACAGGCACCCCCGGCGCTTGCTTGGCCACGTCCCTGAGCTCCTCTACCCAGGCTGGCAGAGCTGGGGGGCCCTCCCGGCTGCGGACAGGGAGGGGGAAGCACAGAAAGGCCTCCAGCTTGTCCTGGAAGGAAAAGGAGCTGTCCCATCCCTACCCCGGCGCTGCTCCCTCGCACGCTGGCAGCGGGGCCAGCCCTGCGCACCCCTGAGCTTGCTGGTGCCTTTGATTGCCGCTGCGGGAGGGGCTGTCAGCCAGGGCCACAGCGCTTCCCGCACATCCCCCCGCCTCCCCCGGCCCCGCAGAGCCCCCAGACCCGCGTTCTCCTGCGCTGCAGAGCCAGCGAGGAGCTGCTGCAAAGCTCCCACCCGGGCACCTCCCGGAGCCAGGGGTTGGCGGCGGTGCTATTTTACATGATTTTATACGTTTTCCTTCAAATATCTCTGTGCTGCGGCAGCAGGGATTGGAACACCCCCACACAGGATGTCCCCAAGGCTATGGCAATCAGCAGCAGGGACAAGTTGCTGCGAGGTGGTGGCACCTCCGCCCACCTGCATCCGCAGCATCCACCTGCACTGTCGGGGCTGGAGCCCTGGGACAAACCGGGACTGTCAGCCCTGCGGGGCTCCCCGTTTTGTGGGGCGAGACACGCAGGAGATGCCGGCAGCCCCCAGCCCCGCAGCACCCGCGATCCCAAGGCTGCGGGGTCCGTGCAGAGCCGCACGAGTCTCCCGGTACCGCACCGGTCCCGACTGTCGCTCCCTGCCCTGCCCCGCTGCTGCTGAGAGCCCCGACCCCGCAGTGCCCCAATTAAACCTCGGTGCATTTACTTCATCAAACATCCCCGCTCGTCCCGATGCGAGGACGCTCCTCCCTCCTCCTGCCCCTCCTCCCCTCCTCCCTCGCTCGTCCCAGCTTTAGCCAGAGCAGCCGCTGCTTCCTGCTGTATTTAAGCTGCTTCAGCGCCGGCTCCGTGTCCGGGGAGGGATGGGAAACGAATGTGTAACTTATAAATGCCTTTAAGCCAGAAATGTAAACCATTAACTGCTCATTTGTATACATTATTTTTATATACTGAAGGCCTGTTTAATCTAAAGCAGAACTGGTAATAAAAAGTCTCAGCGGATAAAGGATTTGTCTGGGAGAAGGGTTTGCATGGGGGGGGCGATGCTGTCATGGAGGGAGGGAGGGAGAAAAGGAAGAGGGAGTGAGGGAAGGATAGAGGGAGAAAGGAAGAGAGGGAAGGAGGAAGGAAGGGAGGGATGGAAAGCTGGAGGGAGTGGCTGTGGCTGCCCCATCCCTGGAAATGTCCAAGACCAGGTTGGATGGAATGTGGGAGCAACATGGGATAGTGGGAGGTGAGAGGATGGAACGAGATGATCTTTAGGGTCCCTTCCGACACACACTAGTCTGGAATTCTAACATAAACCACCCACCATTTTTTTGAGGACAACAGATCTGAGGTCTGTTCACAGCATAGACATGTGGGGGCATGACAGCACAAAAATGTGTTTCAGGATAACTGTCCTCACTCACCAGCCTGGCCACAGTCCCCCAGCCCGCCGGGCTCGTTTACTGGAAGGATTCAGCTCCGTGCAGACAAACAGCTCCTGCAGCAGCAGAGGAGCTGCAGCACTGGGAGGTGTGGGGGGATCCCCAGAGCCCCACCTGCCTCACCCCTGCACCTCCCAAGGCAAGACTGAGCAGCTCCCAGTGCAGCAAGTCCCCTTCAAGGGGACAGAGGGAGGACAAGGGACTGTCTGCTTGGAAGGAGAGAGATGCCAGGATATTCAGCAAAGCCTGGGCTTAGATCAACTGAAGTTAGTGCTTCGTCTTTAGTCCCAGAAATCACAGAATCCTAGAATATCCTGAGCTGGAAGGGACCCCCAAGGATCATCCAGTCCAATTCCTGCCCTGCACAGACACCCCAGCAATCCCACCCTGTGCATCCCTGGCAGTGCTGTCCAAACACTCCTGGAGCTCTGGCAGCCTCGGGGCTGGGACCATTCCCTGGGGAGCCTGGGCAGTGCCCAAACCCCCTCCCTGACTTCTGCATCCCCCAAACCCAAGGGTAATTTTTATATAGCACAGTTTAATCAGACCAGGCTCCTCTTCCTGGAAAATGTCTTATTCAGCATCACCATCTTGTTCTCTGGGACAACACATCAAACCACCAGCAACAACAAAAAACAAAATCTTTTTAGCTTTATTTTTTTTTCCTTGTGAAAATGCAGGTCAAAAACATTAACTTCAAGAAATCACAGTTTTATAAAGTGTCATTCATTCCATGCAAGCTCCTTGTTCCAGCACCTTCCCCCACTGCCCATCCCAGAGATCCTCAGCTCCACCTCACCTCACCAGCAGTTATTTTTCCAGACTTCCGGAAGGAGCTGCACGACAAGAGCCATCTGTGTTTATCACTCCTACTTGTCCTCCCCACCCTGAGCTGGGGTTCTGTCCTAAACACTCGTTATGAAACCTGACAGTTCCAGCAAAATTTGAATGAGGATAATGCAAATCTTCCCCGACTTTCTGCTGTCAGTATTGCCTTCATCTGGAAGCGGGGTTGTTTGTGCCTGTCACAGCAAAGTGACAAGCCAAGGGAAGAGGAAACTGTCCTGGCAGCAAGACAGAGCCAGGGAGAGCTCAGGCTGGCTGGCAGCATAGCCTGGAGATCGTCCCAGAGGAGAACCCCAGCTCAGGGACTGGGAAGGCACCAGTGGTTTGTGAGGCTGCCAAGGTGTCTGTCCCCAGCAGGGACTGTGACACCACATCCCACCCTCAGGGCAGTGATATAGCCAAGCTTTGGGCTGGGAACCTGCAGCCTCACTTGGGCACTTGTGGTGGCAGCAGAACAGGACTGAAGGCTTTGGACAAAACAAAGAGGGTGAATCTTGGCTAATGCTGCTGTAAGGGTACCAGGGAACACAGACATCTCCATGGGCCCTGCAAGGACATCCTCGGCCTGGGAGAGTTCCCTGCCCTCATGCAGGTGGCCTGAGTTCAGGTTAATGCTGCAGATGCAGAGCCCAGGAGTCCTGCAGACAGTCCTGCTGCTCCAGGGCTCAATCCCAATGCCCAGGCATGGAAGTAGATATCAGGACATGGGAGCATCCCCCAGGCAACAGAGGCACAGCCTTTGGGATGGAACCCACAATGCTTTGGGATTGACACATCACCACAGACTCACAGAAACAACCAACAGCTTTCCTCCTGCCCCCTCAGAGGAAGCTCAGGAAAGGAGCCAGGCATGCACTGAACCTGTGCTTGGGAGCTCCTGGGAGCCCTGGAAGAGGCACCTTGATCCCTCCTGCTCCAGAGCTTAAACTCTTTGTAGTTTATGGCATCTGAAAAAAGAAATCAAGCCAACCTTCCCCTTTCCCCTCTCCCTCCTGGAAGACATGTGCATAACTGGTTAATTATTTACTAGAAAGACTCTGAATGTGGCATTGTAGATATAATTAGGTGCCTATTTTGGACAAGGTATTAAGTGCTTTAGAACAAAAAGTGCTATAAAAACTATACCCAGAGTGGTGACAGGTTTCATTTTTCTTCGTGAGTTCCACTTTTTTTACACTACAATTTGATCAGGATGTCACTGTCTGGTGGAGCAAAACCAGCCCATGTTCTGGGAGACCAAAGGGAAAGAGCATCCATCCATTGTTCAAGGAGTGCTGCTCCTAAAAAAGGGAGGCTCAGAGCTCAGCTTTTCCCAGCTATTTTCTAAGTGAACTTCCCTTGGGAAGACTGCCAGCATTGCTGCCCTGTTGTGTCTCCCAGACCAGCACAGATCTGGCAGAGCCCACCTTGGCTTGTGGGAGCTGTTTCTCTGCCCAAGCTGGATGCAGAGCCCCTGCTCAGACACAGCCACAGAGCTCTGGGAGAGCCACAGTCACAGGGAGGGACTGTGATTCCCAGGTGTGCCAGGCCTTGGAGCAGCCCTGAACAAGCACACTCGGAGCTCACACCTCCTTGGGAACTGTTCTGGGATGGGGAAGGGTGAACAACACCCACCCATCAGAACTTGATCTGTGAGATTTCAGCATGTTCCAAACATTCACAAATCAGTAAAAAAAACAGTTCAAAGCTTAAGGCATTCCAGGCCCAGCTGCTCATCCCACTCAGTGAACCCAGTCTGAAGTGAGGGGAGGAGTGGGAAGCCTTGTGAGGCCAGGCTGAGCTCACAGAACTGGGGCACTGGGCTGCACTAGGAGCTGGGCAGGAGATTTTTATAAGCTCTGCAGTAAAATTCAGCCCTGTCACAGCTGACAGAGCTCATGTCCCTTACTCCTCCAAGGATGGGACCTGAAATCCCACATCAGAGGTGGGAACAGGATGGAGGAACAATCCCTCCACCCTCCCATCAAGGAATTCTGTACCCTCCTCCTGCCCTGCCTGCCAGGGACACCAGAGAGAGCACCAGCTCCTCTGAGACCTGCAGGTGGGAGCTGCAAGCAAAGCTCTTTCTGGGAACAAAGTTCTTTTCTGATTCAAGAAGGAAGCAACTGCAGGGAAGGGTGGGAGGTGAAACCAAGAACCAGCCAGTGACTGCTATTCATTTTCCCCATGCAAAAGGCTTGAGGTGGAGATGATGCTCCCCAGAGCCTACAGAAATGTTTTTTCCTCCAGCTGGAAGGAAGTCAGCCAGCTCCCCTTGGCACAACCAAGCCCAGCTGCACTGAAGGCACCCAACCTCCTCCTCTGGGCAAGCCCAGCAAAGACCGACCTCACCTCGGAGCAAGAGCAACAGTTCTCACCCAACCCACTGCTCTCCTGAATAGCACAACCTCCTTCTTCTGAAGGAATTTCCACCTACCATTCTCAAGCTCTAACACACCCAAAACAATTCCCACTGTCCTGGGGAATGTCTTGGACATGTCTTGGAAGTGGATCAGAAGAGCCAACAGAAGTGAGGTCCGAGGGCGGCGAGCTGTGATCCTGCTGCAGCACAAACACCAGCCACTGCACTTGGTGCTCCATGGCAGGGGAGGTCAGAAGCTTTTGCAATTCCTTCTTTGCACAGGGTGCAAACCTCCACAGCAGGCAGGGTTTCAGGGCCTGTTCTCCAGCTGGCCGTGCTTGACGCGCCAGGCCCAGCTGAGGCTGCAGTCGGGGGCCAGCGTGCACTGCAGCTCAATGCCCGAGTCGGGCACCTCCATGTCGTAGTGCACGGGCTGCCCCTCCTTGGTCACCAGGCTGAATGCGGGCACAGGGATCTGTGGGGCACAACACACACACCTCAGGGCACTTCCAGTCTCCTCCACAACATCCCACCCCTCATTCACTTCCCAAGACAAGAACAGCTCCCAGGGAGGGGCTCGTGCTTGGCAGGAACATCCTGAACCCCACTCATAAGGAAATAGCTTGAAAATGGACTGGGCAGTGGCCACCCTGCTGCCAAAGTGCCTCCCTGGGCCATGGCTGGGGGTCCTGTGCTGCACATGTTTGGGCACCTGAGCTCCTCTCCAGCTATTTTGCTTTGTGATGTCCACAAGAACAGAGTCTAGAGAGAGACAGCACCACTGGAACATTTTCTGGACTGGTGAAACATCATTTAGAGATGATCCCATTTTACACCCAGATGAGTCACAGTCCCACAGACAGCCCAGAGTTTCTTTCAGAAACAGCCAAAGCAGCCCACAGTGAGGTTCACAGGAGTGTGCCAACATCTCCAACAGAACAAGCTGGAAGCACCCCAGCCAACCACAGCTCATATCCTGAGCTGATGCTACTGCTCATGATGAAAAAAGCTATATAATGATTCTTTAGGGAGAGAGGAAAGAGTTCATAATTCTTTCTCTTTCTATAAAGAGGAGAAGGCTTTTTTAAGCTGCAGCACATGTGCTTTCTAAGATATAGATCCCTGTGCTCACTCTGACAATTGGCACTGGCTTAACATTCAGGTTTGGTACTAGGTTTAGGCTGGATATTAGGGAAAATGTTATCACTGCAAGAGGGGACAAGCATTGAAACAGTCTGCCAAGGGCAGTGGTGGAATCAATCACTATCCCTGAAAAGGTTAAAAAAATTAGTAGATGTGGCTCTTGGAAATATGTTTTAGTGGGCCTGGTGGGATTTGGTCAAAGGTTGGACTTGATGATCTCGGAGGTCTTTTCCAACCTTAAAGATTCTGTGATTCAGAAAACATCCTCTGGGATGCACACTCATAACAGCAGCACTGAGGTTCTGCTTCTAAAGGTGTCCTAATGACACCTGAACCACTCCTGGGTCTCTTTGCCATTCAGGGGTTATGAGGCTGCAGTAGGGAAAAAATTGGTCCTCAAATGATGCACTGAACTCCAGTCTGTGTCTCACCTGGCTGCTTATCCCCGTGGCAATGTCTCCCACCTTTGTTCTGTGGAAATCCCTGATGTGCAAATTTTCTCCACTTAGCAACTGGATCTGGATTTTCACTCCTGGAATGCACAAGAGATGTTTTAACTTCTGCTGAGCCACAAGGACCTCACAATCCACAGCAAAACTGACTGACAAGGCACATACATGGGGAAAAATAAATTTTTGTCATTAAGGATTTAATTTATGTAGGTCTTTTGCTGTGCATGAGGCTTGCTGCAGACAGCAATGACTCACAGAGCAGAGCTGCATTTAGAAAGAAAGCAGCTGAAGTGATGTATTAATCTGCACAATATGCCCTCAAAATTCTGGGTAGATGCTTGTGGTTATAAAACACTCCTTGCACATAGAAACTGCATGAAGCAGGGCACACAGGCTCTGTGTGTTCAGAAGCTTCCCTGGATTTTACTCTACAGACCCAGTGCCTTCCACCCATCTGTGACTGGGGCAGACTGGGCCTCCTCACAACCCATCTTTAGAGGGTTTGTGCAACTGAAGGACAAAAGGAACTCAAAAACTCCATATCCAGCTTGTCTAGACAGTGAGAGGGTGATTGCTGGCCATTGACCCAGGTATGGAAATGCAGACCCACCATTGAAGCAGCTAGGAGTGTCCGTGTGCCGGCTGCGGCTCAGCAGGTTGTTCCAGCTGCAGCTCTGCCCCTCTGCTTGGCTGTTCCAGGAATGGATCCCAGAGCTCATGGTGTCCCTCAAGCTGTGAGAAGCCTTCATGGAGTTCTGCAGGAGTAAACACAACTTTGTCTAAGGCTCCTGAAGAAAATGAGCTGGCAGGAGATGAGTGTTAAAATAAGGTCAGGAGGAAAAAGGTGGAAACCCAGAGGGATTTAAGGGTGGGCCTTAGTCAACATTTATGTGCCATCTGGGAAAGCGAATGGATAGCAATGCAACAGTGTGCAGACATTATCAGATATTCTCAATAGTTAAATCAATCATGAGCTGAAAAGTTGGATGAGAAAAGAGAGGTTGTACTGATTGGCAGGAGAATTAAGCATCAGTTAAAATATTTGTCACTTACTGGCATTAGAAACATACAGGAAAAACAATTAACTGTACAAAACCAACCATAGACCATGTGCTGCTGCACTGTTGGGAAGGGTCTGTATTGTCCCAGTCAATCTGACATCAGCACATTGGTCTGAACCAGTCAAAAGTCAAGTTAAAGGTATGCAGGTGTCAGTGGGAAAAACCAAGCAGAGTCAGATGCCACACTGCACACTGTGTGTGTCGACAGCTGAGCTGTGCAGAACTCCCTCAGTCCTCCTCAAAAAGCACTGGAAGACTGAGAAGAGAGATAAAAATAGGACACAAAGCTGCTCCCAATCAGAACGGACTCCTGCAGATGCCAGGATGCACAAATTTGAGACTCAATGTCTTTGAAAACTGTGATTGAAGGGCTTTTGTCCTTCCCTGGTCCAACAAGGCTTATTCAGTGTTCCTCATTGGTGTTCCCTACCTTAGGAACACAAGAGAGAGCAAACCAATCTGATTGAAATTGGTATTTAAATAACTAGGACTATGTATTCATTAGAATCAATGGGTTAAAATAAGGTTATGGAGAATAGATCCATAGGCTGGGAGCGAATATCCAAGATTTGGGGCTCTGTTTGCCTGTCCTACTCTGCTGGTCTTTCTCTAAACCTCCTACTGCTGGCCATGGCCAGGAAGAAGACCCTGCAAAGCTGCTTGGTGCAGCTCCTACTTCCATTACTGCTTTCCCAGCTCCCGTCTCCTGCACACACAGGGTTGAGGCTGCTGAGATTTTCCATATCCACACACTTGAAGCTTCTGGTGAGGATGCAGCACAGGAGAGCCTCTGGAGGAAAGGATCCACAGGGAACCAAAGCACAGCTACAACCCTCAACACTCCACTGGGCATGAGCAAAGCTTTCTTCCCAAGGTGCTCCCCAGCAAACTGAGTGTCAGACAGCAGCAGCAAAGGTGAGAAATTCCAGATTTCTGTTGGTGACAGCTTCCAGTTTCCCCCAGGGGCCCAGCCAGCCCCCCCATCCATCCCCACTCACCTTCTCACTGGCATCTGACACAAAGGGGCTGTCAATGCTGAGGCACGAAAGCATTTGCTCTTGTTCTTCCAGAGAGTAAGGCTGGGAAAGGCTGTTCAGAAACAGTTCTGCAGCAAAAGGAAGAGAGGGGAGACATTTCCCGTGATTCCATCCATGCCTCCCTGCTCTAATCACAGCTCTGCAATTAATACCCAAAGCTTCTTCAGCAATATTTAATGAACATTCATCTTGGTGCCAGCAAAACCCAACACACAACTCTGCCATGCAGAGGTCACAGCCAGCACTGAGACACAGGGAAACTGAGCCAAGAGGACATGGATTGTGCAACAACATGCAAAATAGCACCCCAAATTTACCAGTTCTTGCCCATTATGTCTCCTGTGAGATGTCACTCTAGATCCATCCACATTATCAAGGAAAGGTCAGACTCATGTACTCAGCTCTTACAAGTATCTGGATGTTTGTACTCCCTTATCTGGATACAAGTACTCACAAATACTGCAAATATTCCTGATAATATCCAGATATCCCATACATAACCAGCTCTTACAATGCTGCTGAGACCCAAAACCATTTGAGAAAGAAGCTGCCCATCAGCAAGCCCTAAAATTCCTTATTCCTCAGCTTCCTGACACAGTTACAATTCAAACCACTTTCTTCCTAAACTGGAAGCTTTCAATTCACCCAAAAAGACTAGAAAATATGGAAGAAAAGAAAAGTGGAAGTAGATTTATACTGGGGCAATGGAACTGGACAAATCACTGATTTCCACACTGAATTTACTGCTGGTTTTCAAACTCTGGATTGCTGTTGTAACCAAATTCCTCGGCTGATGGCTGTAGGTTTTCCAATGCCCAGAACAAAACAGTTGGAGGCTGATTTTAACTGCACTGCTTTGCTTGACATCTGCCATTCCTTTATTTTTATCCTGGCTTACCTCAATTTAAAAAAAAAAAAAAAGTTTGAACCTAAAATTCCAGATGAAGTTGGAATTCTGATTCTGTTTACATAGTGCAAACAAGCACAAGTCTGAAACAGGCTGTTTTCTAAGAGGTTCCTGCACCTCTCTCAGAAGGTTCCCCCCTGTTCAGGGGGAAGGAAATTCTATTCACTCCCTTTGTTGCACATTGAATTGGTTAAGAACTATTAGTTTTGGTAGTCTGAAGGAAGGTTGAGCAATTTGTGTAACGAGAAAGGAACTGTGAGCAAAATGACATCCAAGCTGAAAACCCATAAATAACTGTCAACAAACGAAGAGAAAGCAGCTGTATTTTTATCCTGCTCTTGAGAAAAAAAAAAAAAAAAAAAGCTGAATTCCTCCCCTAGCCTAGTGCTCACCAATTTCCAGCTGCTGAAGTTCTTGCTCTGAAATGGTTGTGGCTCTTTCCACATGGCTGCAGGTCTTCAGGGGCAGAGGAGTCGAGGAGAGAGGTGGGGGATCACAGGTCTCAGGTAACTCCTTGCCCTCATTCCAGTGGGGTCCCTCAACCTCCTCTGCTTGCTCCAGAGACGGAGGTGGTAGCACTGGGCTGGCACAGGAAACTTTGACTGACAGTTTTGGGTCAGAACCAGTCTCAGAAACTGGGCTCACTGTGGGGGACAGGGATGTCTGTGCACTGTTTTCTTTGTTCAAGGATAAATGTCTGGGCTCTCTGTATTCACCTTTCCAGGGGCTTCTCACACCTCCCACTACAAAAAGCAAAAAGGACACAAATATTATCAAATAAAGCAAAAAAAAAAGAGGTAAAAGTTTTCCTTTGCTATAAGAATTTTTGAAGTGTATTTGCTGTAAAATGCCCAGCTTCTCCAAAAGGTAAAACCAGATCGCCTCCACAAATTCTTGCTGTATTACAGAAGGATTAAGTTGAAATAAATCAGCAATGGTGTCGGGGCAAAACTGAACCACAAGTATGAGTTACAGCTAAGGATGCAATAAAGCTCTGCTGGCAGTTGTGCTGCATACCAGGATCCAGGTGCAGCTGATGCGTCAGCTGACAGGAGCCCAGGCACAGCACCTGAACAAACCCACAGAGAGCTCACCTCCTTCAGCAGAGAAGGAAGAAGAGCATGTGACAGCACGCAGGAAATTATCTTTTATTTGGGTGACAAACACTTGGCTGCAGGCAAAAGCCATCAACCCAAAATATGCATCAATGCTGTGAAAATGATGACAATAAAACAGGCTGGTGTTTCCCAAAGGAACAGCACCAGCAACTCTCCCAGTGGGAATATGAACGTTCAGCCACATCAGTTACATCAGGACATTTCTACCTTCCTCAAGTGCCACACTGGTCTTAGTTTTGAGCTCTGATGCAGATGCCCTGTGCAGAGGCTCCTTCTCCAGCCCCAGCTTAATAATCTCAGCAGTGAGAGGGTTGCAGGAAGGTGGAATTTCCCTCAGAGGAGGCGGCTCTTTAGCGATCTGTGTAACAAACAGGAAGTGAAAGAGGTTAGACCAGAGAGGCTTAATTTGATTTCAGGAAGGTTCTTCCCACCCCAACAGCATTTCCAACTGAAATGAAAGCATTAAATGAGACCTGAACAGTAATTTTATTACAGCTGAATGGTTAAAAGTCACACCCAAGTCGGGAGCAGGGTAGAAAAGAACAGCCCAAGCAGAGCAGGCACAGGGAAAGCTCAGCTCCCAAAGCAAGGCTGGCATCCTGTCAGATGCCCAGCTGGCTCCCAGCCATCACCCCGAGGCCAGTGCTCCCTGGCCAGCAGTAACAAGCTCTGGCAGCTCACAGAGGCTGGGTCACTCACCTTCAGGCACAGAGGGTGGTTGTAATACTGGGTCCAGGGGTGGCAGCCGTTGAGCATGTGCAGCATCATACAGCAGCTGCTCCACACGTCCACCTTGGAGTCACAGCGCTTCCCCATCACCACCTCTGGGGCCATGTGGGTCTCTGTGCCAGGCACATAGTTCCCTAAAAGCATCCAGGAGAAAACTCACATCGCATGCAGGCAAGAGAACTGCTCCAGTGCCACTGGTAGGAGGCCCAAGGCAGAATCCCTCTCTTTTCAGCTCAAGTGAGACTTGTGTCAGCTTCATAGAATGGACTGGTTTGGGTGGGAAGTGACCTTAAAGCTCATCCAGTGCCACCCCTGCCATGGGCAGGGACACCTTCCAGTATCCCAGGTTGCTCCAAACCCCATCCAGCCTGGCCTTGGACACTGCCAGGGACGCAGGCACAGACACTGCTGCTCTGGGCAACCTATGCCAGGGCCTCCCCACCCTTATAGGGAAGAACTTCTTCTCAGTATCCCACCTATCCCTGTCCTCTGGCAGTGGAAAGCCATTCCCCCTTGTCCTGTCCTTCCAGGCCGTTGTTCCAAGTCCCTCTCCAGCTCTCTTGGAATCCCTTTAGGCATTGGAAGGGGCTCTGAGGTCTCCTCTGAGCCTTCTCTTCTCCAGGCTGAACAATCTGAGCTCTCCCAGCTTTTGTCCATAGCAGAGGGGCTCCACCTTAATCCGAAAAGCAGTATTGTGTGTTTTTAGAAGCTGTTCCCTCTCAGACCCATCCCTTATACACAGAATAGGGATTAAACTTCCCTTTCAAGCAAATCTGGGAGGAAAAACATGAGCTTGACTTTAGAAAATGTACCCTTCTCTTTCAACAGCTGCATGAAGAAGCATGGTTAAGTTGTCAAAAAAAAGGAATTTTGCCTTAGTGGCGGTCAGGACTCTTCCCCACTATTTAGTGAGGTTACATGACAAGTCAGAATAGGATTTTAAAGTTTCAGTGTGGTTTCTTGCAGGGACAAAACACTGAATGCAGCATGCTGACATAATCTTACAAAAACCCTTCTAGCCTGGGAGATAAGGACCATCACCTGCCAAATTTCAGGTCATTTTGGCTGTCAGTGGGATGCCTCACAGTAATACCAATAAATGAGACACCCTGAGCAATGCTCAGCCTGGAAAGCGCAGTTGCTTGCAAATCAGCCACATGTAAATGTTCACAAGAAAGAATGAGTCAGAAGGGCAATTCTTCAGAAGAGCAGCAGCAAAGCCTCACCTGTGACCAAGCACTTTCCCAGCCCGTCTGGGTGCAGGTGAGCAGAGTGGCCAAAGTCACACAGGAGGGCCCTGCTCCCATCATCTGACAGCAGCACGTTCTCCGCTGCCAACAAGAAGGGTTCCATTAGTCTCCTCTGGATTAGGAGATGGGAAAAACACTCAAAAGCACACAGAGCTACAGTTTTTTAAGGCCAAAGGATTTATTTCTCCTGTCACTGGCTTAAGCAAGTACAGAGCTGTAATTATCTCTTATAAACTACCAATTACCTGCCCTGGAGATTCTTGTAGCCCAGTGGTGGGGCAGCCCGGGCAAGCAGCCTGGCAGAGCCACGGGGTGACAAGAAGAGGTGACAAATATGATATTCCCAGCAGTCTAGAACCAAGGGAAACTCTAATTTCAAACATAGATCTGAAAATCTAGGCAGTAGATCCCATTACTTTAGTAAGTAAACCCATAATTTAATCTCCAAGCAGTTTGCCTCTTCTAAGAAAAGGGAAGAACAAGGTACTTCAAACACTTTCCTACCTTTGACATCACCATGGAGAATGTTTTGAGCATGAAGATACTCCAGACCCTCTAACACCTGGCCCAGGTAGCTGAGAGCTCTGTCCTCTGGCAGGCAGCCACTCTGTTTAATGAGTTGCCCTAATGAGCCACCTAGGAAGGAATCCAAGGAATCCATGTTAGCTTATCTTTAAATTCTCCCCAGGATCATTAGCATCCCTTGTTGTTTCCATTGAAAAAATGAGATTTTCCAGGTATGACAGCACATCTTCCACATATGGCTCTGTTCCTTTTGTTTATTCCCAGAGTTTTTGCAGCCCACAAAAACAGGCCCTGTTCATATGGTTTGGTGCTTAGTGTCAGTTTAACACTGTTGCTTTGGAGCAAAAGCAACTGCTCTGTGGTCAGAAGAGCCATTTCTAGGTGTTACTGACCACCAGCTCATTCTTCACAGCCTGTTTTGCATGGTTCTGGCCAGAAAAAGAACACCAGGCAATGGAATCATCTCGGTCTGATTGGACAGGATCTCCTTTTCCAGGGCAATGCACCCCACTGGTGTCCTGCAAATCAACAGGAAGCACAAACCAGCCCCAGCCACGTTTTACTGGGAAAAAGAGATACCTTCAACTGGAGTGAGGCAGGACTGGGAATTATTCCCCTCACAGTAAGCCTTTTACAGGCATTACATACAGCCATCCCAACCCATTGGGGAATTCACACCAGGAATATTCTGGATGCATTGAGGAATTAACAGATTCATATTGGGGCAGGAGGAAGAAGAAATCAATGTGCACTAGACAGTGCCAGTTGTGCTTCCTTGGTGCTGTGTGGGAAGACAGGTTGAAAGGATAGTCCAGAAGGCAATCTCTCCTGATGAATTACAGCTGATAATTAATAAATATAATAAAATACAGTACTAATTACTGAGGAGTGGAAACATCTGTGCCTGCCCAATGAGGTTGGGTGTTACAAAAGAGTGGGTTTGCTGGCCATCAGTTACAGTTTGAGTTGGAGCCTGAGACCCAGTCTGCTGCAGTTTGGGATGGAGCATGCTGGCTGTGCTGTGAGCAGGTAAGGGACAGATAAGGTAAGAAGATGTTGTGTGAGGGACAGACAGGTTAAGTGGCCAGGAAAGAGACAGGTTGGGGTTTAGCCAGTTATGCAGAGAGGAGAGAAGGAGTCAGAGCTGTGTGGAGCTGCCTGTAAGGGAAGGAGTCAGAGTTGTCAGAAAGAAATACACTGAAAAGAAGGCATGTAAAATTTTCTAATAAAAGACTGGTGGTGATGCCAGTCATGTCCATCCCAACATAATTGCACCAGTGCTGTCCCCTGCTCACCCTCCATCAGCTTCATGAAGATGGTGACCCAGGGGCCCTCCTTGACAGCACCGTACAGGGGCACCACGCTGGGGCTGGTCACGGCCGCGCACGTCGTCAGCTCCTCGGCACGGAAATGTTCCACCTGCACCTACAGAAACAGGGAGGCACTGAGCAAATCCTGGCATGGACCCTCACACAACTTTCCCTCTCTGGTGGCTGTGTGACAGCAGAGGCACCAGAGAGGGTTAACTGGGCTTGATGGTCTTGGAGGGCTTTTCCAAACTTGTGTGACCTTCCCTAACAGAACCAAGGGAGAGCAGCAAGAAGTGGGAACACTCAGGATGATAAACCCTCAATGTTTAAGGGAAGTGAAAATTCATCACAAGAGACGCCAGCTTGCAATAACTCCAGATTACAGCTGAGGATGGGTACCCTTCAGGAGGACAGTAATTTCTGTCTCGGTAAAAAGGTAGTTTTGACAACTGAACATGTTCTGCTTTTATAAAAGATAAGGAAAAAACCCCTGAGAATGGTGCAAAACTTGGCAAAAATTCAACCCCCCCAAAGCAGGAAGGAATATAAAATATGCCCACAAGCAGTGATCTGCATGATCACCTTGTTAGGTAGTGTTCATCCTGCAAATGGTTAAAGAAAACTCTATTCTCTAAGTTCAGCCAAACTAAATAAAACAAGAATTTGCTGAAGTCCAGAAGGAAAACATGAGTCATGAAGATTCTGGTGGGAAAAAGATGCATCATGTTTCTTCTCTGTCAGCAATCCAGCTATAGCTGGTTTTCTTTCATCTCAAGAATTTGGAGAGCAGGTGCTTCCAACACCAAGTCTGGTGCAAGAAAGTGAGGTGGTGCCCTCCTGTCACAGGGAGGCAGCAGGAACTGCAGACATCTACTCATGGAAAATGAAATAGAGCATAGAGAAGTGTCCAATTTGCATGTTAGAACTCTATGCTTTCAGAGTGTGATCTAAGAAGATGCATTTCTGATATAAAGAAGCATCATTTATCCTTCAGTAATTAGGGGGGTAAAATGACATTTTGAAAGACTTCAGCTTCTCCTACTTTCATGTTTCCCTTTTCAGCACAACCATCCTCCTTCCTGAAAATACACCCCACAAGGCACAGCTACTTCTCCCAAGACTGTGGATTTGCCAAATGGATAATACATTTAAATAGCTACACACTGACAGGAAACAGGCTGCTTATGTCACCACAAGATTTCACACCTGAACTGTGAGGATGCAAAACAAGAACTCATTTTCTACATGCTTGAGAGATATTTGTTTCTATAGCTGACAACTGAATGGTGATGAAATGGTTAAATAAATATACACACTGGCTTGCCTTGCCCCTTAGATCTTTCCACAGGGAGCATAGCAAGCTGGGCCCAGCATAAATGGGGGAAAAATGAACATTTTAAACTGAAAAATGCAAGTTACAGTTCTTTTTTGCACACAATATTTTTGTACTTGAAGCAAACACTTCCCACATGAAGTTTCTAGTGAAGTAATGTGAGAAACATCAGTTCACAGGGTTGATGAAACTATTCAAGTGTAAGTTCTAATAAAATAGTTTACATTTTCATAATCTCCTTGCATTATCCCTCTGTCTGCATCTCTGAGGCCCCCACAGCAGCCCACAAATCAATGCCCTGATCCAAGTTATATTCCACACACTTCCTACATCCTGTGACAATGGCATATCCTGGAGAACAAGTTATAGTGCCAGCTTCTGGAAAAACACATATCCTTTGCTGCATCTGGAGCAGCAGCACTTCAGAACAATGTGCCAGCATTGCAGCTGACACTGAGGAGATGAAAGCTCTGTTTTCAGAGACTACTGACTGCCTTGGGTTTTTCCTACTTTATTCCTTTTTCAACAGGGAAATAAATACCCGCCATGTAACCATTTACAGCAGACATGGTTTGAGATAAGAATAGTCAGATAACAGACAACCCACGAGGCTGTTGCTCCCCTACAGTCACTCACAGTCATTCAGAAATCTCTACTCTTGCCTCAGCACCCAGGATGCCTTTCACCACACTTTAAAGCCAAATGAGCTTATTTCTGGCTGCTGAGCTTGGCCCTTATGCACATGCATGTCCTCCATCTGCTTCTCTCTCTGCCATCACCCTGAAGCTTTCCCTTGGACACAACAGCAGCACTTCAATGTGACTTTAGTCAGGACTCTTAGTCCTGACTAAAGAGGACCTGGGAAGAGATTTCTCTCTATGTGCTGTCTTGCCAGGACCCCCCTTCTCTCACAAACAATTACCTTCTTGGCAGCACACTGAAATCCTGTCTGCTTGTCCTCTATCTTGTACACTTCCCCAAAAGAGCCAATACCCAAGGAACCATGGCACTTGGTCCAGTGAACCTCTTCTCGGTACTCGTAATCCACCGGCTTCAGCTTCTGGAAGGCCAAACAGAAAACAAGATGAAGCAAGGAAAGAGACACTTAAATGCTGAGCTGCACAGACAGAGATCAACATTCTCAGAAGCAGCACAAGTACAGATACCACAGCACCTCTCTAGAAGTCCCAGTACAAGATTACTTCTCGACAGGCTTGAGATGAAACCATACAGGATCAACCCACTTGATTTCTGTGGTCTCTGTTAGTTCTAAATAAGTGAACCCCAGTGTTGTAAAAAAGGCCACCAGGACTTGGACGGCTGTGGAGCTCTATGTTCCTCCCTTCTCATGCAGGACATAACTGCAAAGCTGAATCCTACATCTAACCCAGATTCCTGTGACTAAATGCAGACACTGTGTGAAAGCTTTTCTGCAGTCAGCAGATGGAGACTGTGCCTTAGGTGGCAGTGTGAACACGTTCAGACAGGTAGGGGCACCTTGAACTCCACAGACCATACTGACAGGGTCACACTGACCCCAGGGAAGTCCTCCAGGAGGACTTTAAAGTTTTGAGAGAGAACTGAATTCAGAAGTGAATCACGTTCCCTATGATTCAAATGCATTTCTGTGCCCAGGCCCCGTGCTTGCTGGTCCCAGCAGAGGCACAGACTGGCCTCCTGCACCTCCCCTTCTACCCAGCCCTGGTTTCTGTCACACTCTAGCTCATCCAGAGCCAATAAATATTGCAGCCTGGCTGAACAGATTGGGCTCTTCTCCAGCAAACAGAGGACATGGTTGAAGACTGACTAAGCACAGAACCACTGCTCAGAGACAGGCCTGCATGTCTGGCGACTGAGCACAGCACAGAGCCAGCAGTCTGAGACAGGCAGGACTTTAATTCCTGCAGGAAACAGCTCTGTACTGTTATCTGGCAGCTTCAACCAGATCCAGAACCATTCAGAAATCACAGGTTTAGATGCAGATTATCCCTCTCCCAAAGCCCTGGAGAAACTCAGCCTCCCACACCCCAGAGAGTGGCTCAGATCACCTCGTTCAGCAGCACGCCTTCATTTTCACTCTCTTCATGGAATTGTTCCTTCAGCTCCAGCCCACCTCCTCTCCACGTCTTGGCCAGGCTGGCTAAATTTTGTGGTTCACCAAAACTCACACTCCCCTTCAAGGCATCTACCAAATACTCTTCCACAGAAAGCTTGTCTGAACTGGTTTGCACAGACTGGTTGATACATTTGGTGAAATTATATTCTAAGTTTAGGCCAGAGAAGTGACTGTCTTGATAGTTGAGGTCACCATGGAAGTATGTGTCCAGAGCTTTTTGCTTCATGGCATGAAGAGGATTGTCCACATGTAGGAAATGGGGGGAAAGAATGTTGTAGGGAAAAGGATGGAGAGTCTCAGGCTGGGGAACAGTGTCCCTCTGTTTCCAAACATGATTAAGGCACTGAATAGGGCTGATCAGCTTGTGCAGTTCTGTTTTGTATTGGCTCCTTGGGGAATGGAGTTTGCCCATGGACAAAGAGGCATGGGCAGGCTTCTCAAAAGACAGTGGATCATAGCCCAAGTCCTTGTTAAATTCAGGAACCCAAAAACTGTTTCTGTAAAGAGTACTTTGGTGGGATTCATCCTCCTAGAAAACAAAACCAAACAGCTGAGCAGGAACCTCGATACACACACCAAAATTCACCCAAGAGCTGTTAGGAGTTTGCAGGGACAGTACAAAAGGAAGGTTGAAGATTCTCACCTGGACAGGAATTGGGGTGCAGCTCTCCTGTTCTGGAGTTCTTGGACTTCTCCTGCCAGCAGTCACAGGCTGTCCTTTCAGCTTGGATCTTTTCTTGTGCCGTTTCTTCTTGGCCCTGCCCCGGTGCCTCCCTCTCCAGGTGGGTGCCATCCTGCCCTCCGTGGCATGGGCCACATTGTTGGGGATGTGATCAAGGCTGTCCGAGCGGCTGCTGGAAACCAGAACACAGCAGGGCTCTGAGATGGGACAGTGCAAGCACAGCTCAGATGACACCTCTGACCCACAGAAAGAGAATCAGCACCTCTGCAAACTCAACAGAGAACTAAAACACAACTTCCTGCCTTCTAATAGGGGTAAGTTCAAGGTCCAGGCACAGCAGCACCTCTATTGTATGAAAGAAATGGTGGGGTGTGGGAGGAACAAAACGTTATAGTGCTACAAATTCTGGAAGAACAAGACTGGAATGAACAATCACAGAATGGTTTGGGTTGGAAGGGATCTTAAAGCCCATCCACTGCTACTCCCTGCCATGGGCAGGGACACCTTCCACCATCCCAAGTGGCTCCCAGCCCCGTCTAACTGGCCTTGGACACTGCCAGGGGTCCAGGGGCAGCCACAGCTGCTCTGGGCACCCTGTGCCAGGGCCTGCCCACCCTCCCAGGGAACAATTCCTTCCCAATATCCCATCCATCCCTGCCTTCTGGCAGTGGGAAGCCATTCCCTGTGTCCTGTCACTCTAGCTCCTTTGTCTAAGTCCCTCTCCAGCTTTCTTTTATGTCTCTTTTGTGAACATAGTGAAGTAGAGGGGATAGCATTGCATGTCTCCAGGCTGCTCTGAGACAGTTTGTGGTTGGTTTCTAGGGAACACAGAGATGATGTATAAATGCAGTCTAGTTTAAAGAATTATTAAAATGAATAAATGTGTTCATAATATCAATGCCTGCTCTAATTTGAAGGAAAAGAGCTTTGCACAGAGAACAGGGATGACTAAGTGCATGTGAATAAAACAGCTTCAAAAAGCCAAAATGTGCTGGCTTGTAAAACACAATACTACAACATGATTTCTAAGAATCCACAGATATACACAACACTCCAGCTGGGATCTGCACAAAGAGATCTCACTCAAGAGATCACTCTCAAGAGTGATATTTGCCTGCAGTTACTCAGGCTCAGAAAGAGACGGTCACTAAGGTTCCTTCTAACTCAAACCATTCTGTGATTCCATGATTCAATACCAATCATAGCAGTTGGATTTTTAAAATTAAGCTCTAAGAGAAAATAACATTTTTGATCTTCAAATGAAGCAATTACTCCATTGACTCGGAACAGTTCTGATACATTCCTCTGCCTTTCCTGATCAGTGATGCAGGGCACAGCCACTCTTTCCATCTTCTCCTGATATTTTACTGCTAAAAGATGCCATAAGTAGAGTTCTGGCTGATGGCATCAGCACAGTGCCTTGAGCCTGAACACACAGCTGGTGTGCATCCCACAAAACCCCAGATCCCATATAAACCCCTCAGAAACTGGTCACTTTGCACTTCTCAGATGGTTCATGGGACCACATCATAAAGCCACTGGGCAGTGCCAAACCACACACCCCACAAGGTGTCTGAAGGCAGCAGGCAGCACCTAATTCTGTACCCCGGTCACCCATTTCAGGGCTGCCTGACAGGCCTCCAGTGCATAAGAAAGCTCCAGCATGTGCCCCAACAGGAGGAGAATTTTCATGAAGAGCAAGCAGCTCACTCTCAGGTGACTCCAGAAAAGCAATTCCCAGGCCTCCACTTGTCCATCACAAGTGTCCCTTTTACCACTTCCAGCTTCTCTGTGTTCACAACTTCTGTTGTTGATGCTGTCATTAAGCAAAGGTTCTCTCATCCCCTTTTATCCTTCCAAGAAATGGAGCTGTTCCCTTTTCTGAGGACTCCTTCTAGCAGTAGTCCAGGTTTCACACAGCTTTTCAGCAGATGGTGTAACAGTTTCAAAAGCATCAACACAGTTCAGTTTAAAAAGACTGAAAATTTCTCCTTGGATCCTCCTACTTCAAGCCTATGAACCTCAAAAAAATCAGCCATTTCAAAACAAATGTGACCATCCAGAAACAGAGGCAGAAGCCTACTAAGGGCAAGTAAATCTGCAGGCATTGACAATAAGACAATGCAAGGTGTTTCAAGTGGTTTGTGCCTAAACTTGTATTTTTTCCTGAAAGGAAGATGTTTTGGAAAAGACACATTCTTACCAGGCCTCAGACTGAAGAGTTAATTCCAACAGGAGTGCTTTTGGAAAAACATTTTAAGTGCAGGGAGCCAGGGTGAATTGGAACAAGGACAAGTCAGCAGACACAACAGTCAAGAGGGGTGTTTGCATTAAGAGGTCTCTCACCTGTAACGTTTACTGTGGGCAATAAAGGACCTCTCTGATAAAGTGGGGCTGAACTCCTGACTGTTTTCACCTGTGGGAAAAAAAAAACAGGATCATCACTTGTCTTAAACCATGCAAAGTCTCTCCTAGTAACAACTGGACTTAAACAGCTCTAGCACTGTGCTAAATGAGTGATCCAGACAATCACTGCACAGTCATGTCACACCACCCACACTACATTCTTCCTCCCCCACAATTAGGAGGCTTCCAGCTATCTCCCGATCCCCCAGCTCTTTCCCAGATGACAGCTTTACTTTGGTTTCCTCCTCTTTATCCCTTCTTTTAAACACCTTTCAGAAGCCAGCTAAGAACAGGTGACCCACAGGACACCGATATGGTGGAGGTGCATGAGCCTCATGTTGGTCTGCTATTTATGCTTTATTCAGTGGATACTGCCACATTATTAGGAGATTTCATGAGCTTCCTAAATAGAGTCTGGGATGTGTCATCAGCTCCACCCCACTTGGGATTACAAATAGATGTAGCCTCAGCTCTCCAGGAGTGCAGAGGGAGTGAAATCTCATCTCTCTTTACACATTCCTTTTTCTCAATGAAGCGCAGCCCGCCCTGCTACTCACATTCTGCTTGGGCAATAATAGAAATTGATGCACAGCCTCCTTCTGTTTCTTCTTTTGCTGTTCCTTTGGTGATTACATCATTCAGGATTTTCCACTGACTGTGAAAGATGACCTTCTTTGAATCTTCTACTTTGCAAACACTGCTCTGCTTTTCACTCACTGTCTCCTTCAGCCCCTCAGCAGCCGTGAGCTCCTTTTTGTGCTTGATGGCTGGATCAGGAGCGCCTTGGCACGCAATTCCCATCACTGCCATTTCCCAGCTTCAGAGAGACACTGAGCAAGAACAGAAAAACAAAACACTTGTCAAAATACTTCACACACAGAAGCACCTCCAAGTTCACGAGAAACAGGAGGCTTCTAAAGGTATCAGATTAATAAATAATTCAAATCAAGGTCCTGCCCATGTTCTGAGTTGGAGAAGAACCCTGGAGTGCCAGTCCTCCATTTCTGACTCGGATCACTGAAGACCTCAATATTCAACATTCTCATGACTGAAAATATGCAACCACATGGGTTTTGGAGAAATTTAATTCTTGGTATATTCCCTTAGATATAAATAGTGAAAACCAAGGAAAAGAAGGAACTTCCATATCACTAAACAGGAAGAATATTCATCCCCAAAAAAAAAAGGAAAAAGGGAAGACAAAGTTCTCCTAGAGTGCACCTGGGGGAAATTACACGGTGCTCTCACACCACATGAATGGCCATAAACCCAGCTAATTCCCTTTTTCCCTGTGCTCAGTCATCCGCAAACCCATTCCTCATTCTCCCTCAAGAAAGCCTGGCTCAACAGCCAAACCTGCCCATCCACAGATCCTCCCTCACTCCCTTCCTTCACTTCACCAACAACTTTCGCAATCCTAGCTCAGGCCCAGCAGAACTGGAGCTCTCACAGAGTGCAGGATCCCTGGAAGTTGGTGTTGGATAGAGGACAGTGATGGTGCTGGAACAGATCCCTCTGCCTGAGAGCTGGAGTGGATCAGCACAGGCTGTGAGCTGACCAGGGACACAAATGGAGCTCCAAACAAGTCCCAGCACAGGCCAAACCTTGGCCAACTGGCAGCACAGGGGAAGGTGGAAGGGAGCTGGGGATGGAAAGGGAGAAGCATAAACCAGCATGGAAGCAAAGCACTGAGGGACAGGATGGGGATAGCCAGGGGTGAAAATCGGCAATGTGGGGAGCGAGGAGTTCCCTACAGTTCAAACCCTTGGGGATTACAGCTTTGGTGCAGCCTCTGATCCCCTCACCTTGGATTCTGGAGAAGTTAAACCAGTTGTTTCTTTATAAACCAGAATGTGCTCTGTTGCCCCTTAAGTGCAGAGATCCCTTCCTTGTGCCAGTCCTCCCACACCACAAATGTAAAACCTTAAAATGAACATTTCCACCCTTAAACAACCCATGGAAATTCAGAAACCTTGGGCAATGTATATGGCCGATAAGTACCACAAACCCAGCATAGGATAAGGAGGGACATTTTAACAGAGGCCAGGAAAACAGATATCAGCACCATGACAGGAGCACACCTTGAAGCTCATCAGTTTCAATCTGCACAAATCTTTCTTTTTTTTTTTCCTTTTCCTTTCCTTCTCCTTTCTTCTTTCCTTTTTTCCCCACCTTGAGCTGCTGCCTGAGGCAACAGACTTTTACTCCAACAGGCTTCTGGCAACCGAGATGAATCAGGAAAATGACAAAATGAGTGGGTGCTCCATGCCTGAAGGACCACCAAGGAAAAGGGGAAGCATTTGGGAGCCAAGTGCATGAACCTTGGTGCTGTGAGTCACCTAACAACCTGGCAGGTATACAAGGAAAGTCAACAATGACCACATTCAGTGGCCAAACAGAGAACAGCTGCTGTGCAAAAGAAGTGCTGATGACAGTATCCCACTCATTACGGCTGTCCCGCTCCCTCTCCTCTACAGAAATTATGTCAATTCTCAGTGCTGTAAAATAATCCCTTGGAGCAGCAGGAGCAGAGCCTGCCAGATGACTAACCCAGCCACTAGTGACCAAACTGACAAGTTCAGAGTTATTTTTATCCTTACTCTCTCCTGACTTGCATTAACTCTGTCTCTCCTTGCCCTCCCCTCACCTTCAAGGTCCTTCAGCACAAACCAATCCCCATCTCCAAAAAATACATAATTCTGCAAGTCCCTCCTTGGCTGAGTCAAAGGAGAACAAAGAGAGGGGAGAAACAAAACTGCAAGTCCTCGTCGCCCTCAGAAATGGCAAAGAATAACAAGGAAACATAACTGAGATTAAAGTCAACAAAGCTCTGCCTCACTTGCAGACTCAAAGAGACCGAGGCAGCAATTGTGAGCAACGGCCTCGACCCGGGCACAGCTCAGGCAGTTTAATGTGTGACTCAGGTCTGTGGGGCTGTGCAGGACCAGAACCTGCACGCCCAGCCTGCTTTAACTCCTGCTGCACAATTTTCAGTCCTTGCAAAAGTCAAATGCCAACTATTTTTATAGGGTGTACAGCAAAGCATGGCGGGCAAAAGCTTGATTAAAAATAAGCAACCAGAACTTTTTAAAAAAGAGTTTTTGAAGTGTAACTTCTGCCTGGAGAAAAGGAGGCTCAGGGAGACTTTTATTGTCCTCCACAGCTCCCTGACAGAAGGTTGAAGCCAACTGAGGGTCAGGCTCTGCTCCCAGGAAACAAGAGACAGGACAAGAGGAAACAGCCTCAAGTTGTGTCAGGTGAGGTTCAAGTTGGATATTGGGAAAATTTCTTCACTAAAAGGTTGGTCAGGCATTGGAATGGGCTGCCCAGGGCAGTGGTGGAGTCCCCATCCCGGGAGGTGTTCAAAAACCGCTAGAAAACCCAAGCAGACATGGCACTTCACCATACATCTTAGTGGGCATGGTGGGATTTGGCTGAAGGTTGGACTGAATGACCTTGGAGGTCTTTTCCAACCTCAGTGATTCTGTGATTCAGAAGTGAACAGGCCTGACTCATCTCTGTGCACGTGGAGGGGGCAAAGAGAGGTGCAAAGAGCTCCTGAGTCCCATTAATTCAGACGCAGGCACTCGGTCTCTGCCCAGAGCCACCCCACAGCCCTTCTCAGGGAGCTCCAGAAAAACGGAGCCTGGGGAGCAGCAAATGGGTACCTGAGGAGCCACAGGAAGCCCAGTAAGAGCAGGACTTACCCACATGAGACTCTGGAGCTATGGTTCCCCTGCCTGTTTACGTGCTCCAGGATGAGCACAGCTTCCTGTACAGACACAGCACAGACGAGCAGCACGAGGAGCTTCATGTTCCTGAGCTGGAGGGTGCTTGTGTCCTACCCAGAACTGCTTCTCTGGCTTTCAAAACCTCCTCTCCCTCAACCAGCTCACTTAGACACAGCTGGCATTCTTGATTTCCATATACCAGACTTTCTTCCTTCTGTGGACATGTGATGGGCTCGTTATTTTCAAGGCAGAAAGGGGAAGTCAGGTAATGATGCAGGAGATAAGAGTGGATACTGCACTCCTAACCCACAACGGGCTTTTGATACCAGCCTAAAGCCTGTTTGCTCCTTATCTTCACCAAGGGTTTTCTCACCTTGGGTTAACTAATGTTAGTTCCCACTGCTGTAAAACAGAAAGTGTGTTTTTACAGAATGAAAGCCAAACAGTCTCAGTTGTGCTGTGAAGGCACCGCTCCGATGGCAACTCCTCCCTCAGCTAATGTGTGGGAGAAACTAAAATACCAGATAAAGTCACCTGAGACTTGAAGGGAGTCAGAATTAACGACATACTCCAACATTATTAATGTAAGAGAGAACCACGTGCTTTCTGCTCCTTCAAAACCTCCTCCCCCCTTCTCTAAACAAGTCTCTCTTCAACTCTTCCATCTCAACTGGAAGATGTTTGGAGCAGGGACCTTAAAAAAGAATTTCTGTGTTTCATTAAATCATTGTGAGAGAAACTCAGAGCTGGACAAGAGCCATGCAAACACCTTTCCAGCACTGCACCATTCCACAGCACACCATCATATGGGATTTGCCTGGCTCCAATCCCCCTGGACAATGGCTTTTGGGAGAATTTCATTTAATGCTTTGTGGACCACCCCATACATTTGGTCAAAAAAGGCCTGGGAAAGAGCTTTAAAATATATGTAAAACTTCCTAAGCCAACTTCACAAAATGGAGATTTCTTCTCATTTGAGTGTACCCACTCAGCAGCAGTTTCAGACTGATATTTAGTTTGAAAAGAAAGAAGATAAAAAATTATGTTGTCTCAGTGAGGTTTCCCACTTCCTTATGGAGAGGAGTTCTGTGCACAGAGCACTAACTCAGGTTGCCTTTGCAGCTGCTGCTGGTTTGATCAAACACAAGGAGCATTTTTAGCCATGTTGCTTTGCTGACCACCACAACAAAGCAACAGCTGGGAAGAGCCAGGAATTTCTGCATCACTAGAGCAGGGAACGTCAACTGAGAAGAACACCACACACCTATTGGGGACCTTCCAGTCCTAACAGCTGTCAGTGAGTATGGCAGAAAGTGCCAAGTATGCAGCCAAAAGAACCTAAACAGGCTATTAGCTGCAAAATCCTTGTGCAAAGCCATCAAATCTTATCAAGGAACAGCTTCTTCAAAAGGGAAAAAAAATAGATTATACTTGTTACATGGAGGGATCACATTAAAAATCTAGTTTGGGGCCAAAGGCACGTATGTATACATATATACATACAGATACATTTGGAAGGATTCAAGGCCAGGTTGGACAGGGCTTAGAGCAACCTGGAATAGTGGAAGGTGTCCATGTCCATGGCAGTGGGTGAATCTGGATGAAGTCTAAGGTCCCTTCGAACCCAAACCATTCCATAATTGTCCGTACAACTCCTTCAGACCCCGGGCACCACTGCCCTCCAAACCTGCCTGGATGCCACCATGGGCTCCCTTGCCCACCCATGTTTCAGATGGAACTGAAATTCAGACAGTTCCGGTTTTGGCCCAGGCAGCTTAAGGCCTGTTACTGCAGCCCAGGCCTGGGGTGGAGATTTAAACTGCTCAGAGCTGTCAGCAGGACAAGTTTCAGTTTGTGTCAGAAGGGACTTAAAAAATCCAGTTGTAGCACTCAACAGGCGCCCAGCCTCAAAACACGCTTTATGCTGCTTTAAGTGAACATGTCTAAGGGGAAAAAAAAAAAAAAGAAAAGAAAGAGACTTCCCTTGTGTATCTAAGAGCTCCAAAGTGAAAATAAATAGAATGCCTGACTGATTAAAATCCTGGTGAGTCAGAGCAACAGTTGCTATTCCAGGGAGCTCTCAGCCTTCACCCCCCCTTCGATAACCACTGTGATCCATCTGGCCATTCCAGGGGCTCCTGTACAATCCCCTCTGGTCCCTCTCGTGTGTATCCACAGATTCACCTGAGGAGCACCAAGGAGGGCTAAAAACCTTCTCCCAAAGCACCACAAACTCCCTGCTTGAACACTGCACTATCAGCCCTATGTACGAGCACGTCACGTTACAAACGATAGGCAGTGTGTGTAAACGTGTTCTTTAAAGTGGTTTGATAGTAAATACTCACAAATCCTGTTTCGGCCCTGGTGTTGCTTACTGTAAACATCAGGATAATGAGCCTCAGTTGTTTTTTTTTAGTTGCCAGACATTAAGATATTGCAGTAGTTTGGTTACAAAATCTGCAGGAAAATATTTGACTGGGTTTAATTATCAGCAGATTTCTAAAAGCACCCAAACACACCTTTATCCTCATTTCCTCGAGGACAGCCCGAGCACAGCTCACCCCTGAACAATTCTTTTCATGTTGCTGAATAAAGATATGAACACCACCACTTGCCCAGAGTTTACAAACACCAGCACAAGCCATTCACTCAAAGAATAGCTAGTTTTCCCCAACCCCTTTGCAAATAAGGAGATCAGAAATAATCAGAAAGAAGTTCAGCCTGATAAAGATTTGCTTCCGAGCTGCTCTCACACAGCTCTCAGGCCACTGCTCAACAACATGAAGGCTTTGACCACCCACTTGTGTAGTTATTTCCCAAACTACAACAAAATGATACAATAAAACACCTCAAGGGACAACTTCCACCTACCACCACAGACACACCAGAAAATCAATTCTGTGCAACCAGGTGGAGCCAGGCTGTCACCAGGTGTTACCTTATGCTGCTTTGCAGCTTTACATTTCAATCACATTTATAAAGTATTATATTTAAATCTATGGAGAAGTAGTAAGGCTGGGATGCCAGGCAAAACCAACCCAAAAGTTTAGTTAAATTTAGCACAGATAGAAGCAGTTCTACATGATCTTAATTTTTGATTGGTCCTGCCAATTAAGTTGTGATGATTTCACACTATAAAGTCAAAATATGAAGTGATTGGGATGATTTTTAACTGTCCAGCCTGAATAGACTCTCATGAGACAAACTCCAACATGAACTGTGGAACAGAACTGCCTTTAGGCAAGAAAAGGTCCATGTTCTTCAGGGCCCTGATCACTACACCATGGTCAGCAAAGCCCAGTCTCCTACAGATGTAATTCCCACATGTCTGTCCCTCCTCCTGGTCTCTCCATGCATCCTCATCTCCCTCTCCCAGCATTTCCAGACCCTTTCCTAACTCAGGGCTCTTTTACTCCCAGCCAGCTGCGCATCTCAGAACCTGGAAATCTTTCTGTCCTCCAGGCCTCAATCCCTGTGTCTCCACCAACACACCTGACACTTGCCAGCAAAGTTCAAAAGTCGCAGAAGAAAAGCTGATTTATGGTCACTTTGCCTCCATCCTTTTGGCAATTATAATAATAGTTCAGCACCTCATCACTGCTACAACAGCTCAGCTCTACCCCTCCCACTTAGCAGAGAAAGCAGACTCAGGACAGACTCATCAACTTCAAGTTCATTAACTCTGGTGGTGTTGGATCAGGTCCCACAAACCCTTCAGGTTTTCAGTTATGTTTGTTTGTTATGCTCCTTCACAGCACTCTACAAGATTCAGTCTCTTAATACAGTTAAAATTTAATAGTTAATAGCAAGTGACTCATTCCCAAGGAATCCGGTGGCCGTGCCAATAACAGATTTCAACTGAGGTAAAATGCAACAAAGCAGCTCACTACAGACACACTCAATTCAACTACTCTTATCACTAATGTCACAGCACAGAAGCGCGAGTTATTACTCATAAAAGCATTTAGAAAGCCAGTCGAAAAAGAAATTCAGACTTTGTTTATAGGTGCTGGTTTCAGACTGCTGTGTCCTACATGCGTGGAGCACTCAACACACGTTTCTAATGTAACCAGTTAAAGCTGACAGGAAGCATCTGAGATCAACCACAGCAGCAAATTATTAATCAGCAAAGAAACATTTTAACCTTTTGCCAGAAAAAGAAATAAAAAAAAAAATAATTAGGCATTTAGTTGTGTCAAAGAGACGCGCAGAGCGAAAAGGACCGGGTAGTTCAGGTCAATTAAGGTCTGGCTCGGTTGTGTTGTGATGAGCTGAGCTCATCCCTGCCTCCTTCTCCTGTCTCCAGGGTAAGGGATCAGCGAAGTCCGTGCTCGGGGAACCCGGGGAACCGGGAGCTCAGGGAATGGAGGGGCACCAGCAGATCTGACAGTCGGGCTGCCCAGGGCACCGGGAGCCGCGGACTCGAGGTGCCGGGCAGCGCAGCGACATCCACGCTCCGCACACACACACACAGCGCTGCGGCGGGAGCGGCTGCGGCGGGGCCCGCAGAGCCCAGCAGCCGCTCGGAGCCCCCCGGCTGGGCCGGAGCTCCTCACACGCTGCTCCCGCCGACAGCCGCGGAAGCTCCGCCAGGCCCTACCGGGCAGATGCACCCCGCGTCTCCCGGACCGAACGACGCATCCCTGACCCGGATCCCGCCTCCGCGACGGTGGCCGGGCCCGCACCTACCGCTCCGGCTCGGCTCGGCTCGGCTNGCCAATCATCGCCCCGTCTCGCCCCATGGCCACGCCCTCCATCCCGCCATGACCAATCACCGCGCGTTCCTTGCCCCGGCCCTGTCCCCCGGCGCGGCCCCGGCCGGCCGGGTTTCCCAGAAGTGGGCGGGGCTTTCTGCCAAGCAGGCCCCGCCCCGTGGCTTCTTCGGGCGCTGTCGCGTTGCGCATGCGTGTTCAGCCATGTGGGCGGGATCGGGAGCGGCCGCCGGTCCCCTCACGATTGTCCGCCATGTTGGCTGCGACCCTGGCCGGTCCTGGGCCCCGCCGGGTACCTCGATTCCTTCGGGCAGGGGGCGAGAGGCGTGTTCAGGCCACCTCGGAGCCCCCTTGGAGGTACCTCGGTCCCACAATAGCGCGTTTTCCCTGTCAGCAGGCGCTCCAGAGACTCGCCCATTACATTGCCGTTGCCTCCGGAAGCTGAGACTTTCTACTGATTTTATTTTTTTCCCCTAGTCTAAGACTCCGTCGCCCTTTCCCTGTGAAATGGCAAGGGAAAGGCCGCAGGAGTGTGTCCCCGTATGCCGGCGCTCCTCCCGGCGATAGGGAGTGGGAAGTGTCAGTCCTGCTGTGGGGAAATTTTCGAGTAGTATAAGTTTGTGATAACTTAACTCTGATCTCTCCGGCAAGCGACACTATATTGTTCGGGTTATACTTTACCCAAGTACGGTTATGTTTTGCTTTGACACTAAAGGAAGGGGTGGGTGTGGGTGACTCGGTCCTTGACTCAGTGAGGTGGGGGTGCCATGGGAAATAGATCATTTCAGAGGTAGTTTCAGAGCTTTCAAGAAAGGATTCTGATGAACTTAGAGAACTATAGAAACATGGAATGGATTTGATTGGAAGAGACCCTAAACTCATCCAGTGCCACACCTCCATGGGCAGGGACACGTTTCACTGTCCGAGGCTGCTCCAAGCCCCGTCCAGCCTGGCCTTGGACACTTCCAGGGATCCAGGGGCAGCCACAGCTGCTCTGGGCATCCTGTGCCAGGGCCTCACCATCCTCACAGGGAAGAATTTCTTCCAGTGCTTATTCCTTCTGGATTTGATGTCCTTGTGTGATACACGAGCAGGGAATGATTCACAGCTCTGGCAGAGTCTGTGTGTGGCAGAGTCTGTATGAGAACCACAGGGATGCTACTTGGAGCAGCCTTGGAATGGGCAGTAGCAAGATCCCACATCCTTCACCTTCAGCTATACACTGGCTCTGCACAAGGGCCTCTTGCTCAAACTCCTTGCATAATTTGGGCAGCAATTTTAAACTCCCAACACCTCTTTCATAGGAGGATTCTACTGTGTCAGTTGATGATTGTTGGTTGCACTCAATGATCTTGCCGAACAGTCCCCCGTTTCCTGTTTAACTCTGGGTATGAACCCTGAGTTAAAAGAACCCATCACAGTAGGTCACTGTCATACCTTGTGTGTTGTAGTCAACTGGATTTTCTGCAAGTTACTCCAGAACTTGTGGAATTGGTTAAAGCGTGCATGGAAAATATGGGGAGTGGGGTTGTTATCATGAGGTCAGCCCTCCAAGGAGAGCCAGTAGATTAAACTGGTTTTTAGTCCTCCCTGGAGCAGCTCTGGGTTGGGTGCATGGAGAGAGTTTTGGGTTTGTGTTCTGGGTACTCTTGTGTTTGGGCAGAAAGTATTAGAGTCACAGAGCCTGGGATCCATGCAACCTCCAACATCCCTGAGTAAAGAATCATCCTTTTGGAGTCAGAGACTGGTTTGGGTGGGAAGGGACCTGAAAATTCCTCTGCCATGGACAGGGACACCTTCCACTATCCCAGGGTGCTCCAAGCCCCTTCCAACCTGGCCTTGGACACTTCCAAGGATCCAGGGGCAGCCACTGCTTCTCTGGGCAACCTGTGCCAGGGCCTCACCTCCCTCCCAGGGGAGCATTTCTTCCTAATTCAAGCTGAAAGAAACCTTGAAGTGAGGCAAGATTTGTGATAATAGCTGGTCACAACATTTGACATAATTTGTGTTTAGAAGTCTGAGGTTATTTTTGCCAGAGTAGTTGAGGTGATTGTGGTGTTACATTTAGGGGTATTTATGACCTTGATATTTTTATCACAGTGGAAAGAAGAGCAAACAGAGCTTTTGACAAAATATAAAAGACCTTAATATCCATTTTGTGGGTTTGAACAAGCCACACTTTCCACTGGAGTTATGTTCTGTAGTAGTTGGGGAAGAGGGAGGACAGGAGGTGGACAGGACTGAGAAAAGCACATGTGGAACTTGTCAAAAGCCCAGGTTCAACACTGAAATCCAGAACACTGCTTTTCTCTTGTGGTTAAATTGTGCAGAATGAATCAATGGTCTCAGTGTTACTGGCAAAGAAGTTTGTCATTCTTGGAGCTGTGAAGAATGTCTTGAAGGCACGAACAAAGTTTGATTGGTGTAACAATGACGCTGCAGTCAGCAAGCCACGGTCACTGCACAGGTGACTGCACAGCTCAGAGGTGGGAAGAGCCCTTTAACTGGGAGCAGCAGGAGCACATCCTGATCCCTCGGAGCTCCCGACACCTCTGCAGCCCCAACAGTGCTTGAAGCAGGGTGGGAGCACCGCCTGTCCCACCCACCGGAGCAGAAGCAGAGCAGGGCCCGGCTCTGCTCTGCCTCTCCGTCCTGGTTCCAGGGGCTCCTAGGGCCGGCTCGGGTTTCTGTTGGGACAATCAAACCCACAAGTAGCTCTGAGCACCAGCACACATGGAGAGAATGCAAATACAGCTGTGCTCCTGTTTATGGACACAGTACAGGAGGTATCTGTACTTGGTTTGGAGAGTTAGCACAAATAGCTGCATTAATAATTGCTGCAAAATACACAGTGTCTTCCTTTCAGGTGCCCCAGTAGTGTCAAGACCTACTTCTCTGAGTTACAGCTCAGAGAGCACCCACGGCCTCACAGAAACCTTTTGTTCCTGCCTTGATTGATTATGGTGATCCACTCTGGGACTACTGGTCGGGAAGAGCTCTTAGCTGGAAGTTCCTGATCTGTTGCTCCACATTTGGTGCTCATTGCATGTTACAGTACAACGACTCGAGCTAGGCGGGACTTTGGCAGCTTCAGTCTGGATCCGGAGATGGAAACAGCTCATTGTACCTTGGCTCATCTCCAGCATCATCCCACCAATCCCAGTGACATGTCACCATTTTAACAAAGGAAAATTCGGATCACTTTGCCCCCCTGCCGCTCCAGTCCATGCTGTTTTGTCCTAATCTCTCTCCTAGAAGCTGAGTCCAGCCCTCATGGGTGCTGCTGAGCTTGAAGCACAGGAAGAGTGGGGGCCACCATGTGTTGTGTGCTGGCATTCCCAGTCTGTTCTTGGGTCACAGTCTCCCCTCCTTCAGGTTGTGTTGGAGTTTGGTGTCTGGCCATGGCAGCTACACTGAAGAAGCTGTGTGGAGGGTGACCCTCACAGGGAACATTGGGTACCTTATTTGTGGGAAGAGCTCCTCCACCAGGTACTGTGGTGACGATGACAGAGCAGTGCTCCATCCTCTTGTGGGGACACAGGATTGACATTTCAGCTGCACAAACCCTCCCTGTGAGTGGACACTGGAGCTCTCAGAGTGGACACTGGGGCTCTCAGACCCAAGGTGGCCCCACTCAGACCCCCGTGCTGTCATTGTGACGTTTGGAGCCACCTTGAGCCAGAGTGACAAACAGGCTTTTGGTTGTTCCATTCTTCAGAACTTCATCCTGAAGCAACTGCTTGGAAACTTCACCATTCAAAAGTTTCACTTCCCAAATAGTGCTATACTATAAATACCCTGTGCAGTGGGATATGACATTTACTCCCACACAAGACACAGCGGGCTTTGTAACTTACAAAGTCCTTAACCCTTGAGTGAACACAAGGTAAGGAGCCTGTGGGACAGACTCGTATTGCAGTCTGTGAGCTGCTGAGGGCTGCTGGAGAGAAAGCGGGAGGGGAATTGCACACAGAGTTACTGCAGTTAGACTGGAAAAAGTCACTTCTTCCAGCTGTTTGGACATCACAGAGTGAAGATTTTGCTTTAGGAATGTTAGTGCTTTATTCCACTCTTATCAACTGATCTCAGAACACTTTCCTTTAATTTGCTTTAATTTCCGATTCTGCAACTGATTTATGATCCTTGACAAATTTCCTAGTTCCTTGGTTTTGTTTCAGTATAAAACAAATGGTAACTGCTTTTCTCTTGTTTTTTACATGTTGTGTATATATATCATAGAGTCATGGAATTGTCTGGGATGGAAACCCAAAGTGAGATGGAAAGCCCATCCAATCCCACCCCCTGCCATGGGCAGGGACACCTGCCACTCTCCCAGGCTGCTCCAGGCCCTGTCCAGCCTGGCCTGGGACACTTCCAGGGATCCAGGGGCAGCCACTGCTGCTCTGGGCATCCTGTGCCAGGGCCCCCCAGAGGGAACAATTTCTTCCTTATCATAGAATCAGAGAACTGTTTGGCTTGGATGGGACCTTAAAGGTCATATATATATGAGATAGATAGATAGATAGATAGATAGATAGATAGATAGATAGACAGACAGACAGATAGGTAGATAATAGAAAGAATAAAGATATATTCTAGAAATTCAGCTGTTAGGCTCTGTCTCTGTGGGGTGCACTGACTGAAGTGCTGGGGTGCTGATGTTTTATAAATATACTACAGAAATACATAAATATCCTCTCTGTATACATATGTCTCAATGGGCGTAGGTTTGTAATGTTTGTATGTTTCCTATTGAGAAAGAGCCAAAGTCACCTAGATGGGTAGATTTTAAAATGAGTGGGTCATCTTATCTCATCCCCTTGCATAACCTCACCTCAAGCAATGTGTGTGTCAGGGCAAGTCAAGAGCACGATTATCAGAGCAACCCAGTGCTGCTGCTGCTCCTCCGCAGGTAACGAAGCCCAAGGTTTTAAAAGTGTGTGATGTTGGCTCATGAGTGTTTGTCTGGTGCTTAAAAGACTTTGCAGAAAGGGTTGATGTGAAGCTGTGTCTGGGATGTTTAGGATGGAGATCAGGAAAAGCTTCTTTCCCCCAGAGCGTGCTGGGCACTGCCCAGGCTCCCCAGGGAATGGTCCCAGTCCCGAGGCTGCCAGAGCTCCAGGAGTGTTTGGACAGCACTGTCAAGTGACAGGGATGCACAGGGTGGGATTGTTGGGGTGTCTATGCAGGGTTGGGATGGGACTGGATGATCCTTGGGGGTCCCTTCCAACTTGGGATATTCCATGATTATATGAGAGAATGTCTTGGGATATTCATGGCTCTATAAGAGAAATTAATCCTAGCATTGGAAATTGGCTGGTTTCATCTCCCTGGGGTGGAGGATATGAAAACAAACAAATCCAGGCCTTTGTAGAATGGGTTTGATTCCGATTCTAATCTCAGTTACATCACACAGATGTTATCAAGTGCATGTGCCAGTGAAAATGCATCAATGGCTTCCCAAAGTTTTTCATCAGCTCTTCTGAATGCCAAGCAGTTCCAATTAATCTGAGATTGGCCCTGTGGGAATACGCTGCTGCACGGCTTCCTGTTGTCTTTGCCAAGACACGATCCAGCCGCTTGTGTTTGTGAGCAAGTTCTGCTTTCGGCTCTCACTGCGGGGCTATCGCAGGAAACACATGGCAGGGCTGCCACGGGGAGCAGGGCCAGAGCTCCTCATGGCTGCTCATTTATGGGCTGGAGGATCCACTAAACATCTATTTGCCTTCTCTGCTGTGAGCTCAGCTGGGGATTTCAGTGCTCCTCCAATTGCCTGGAGGAGCTGAGTCTTGATCAGATTCTGCTGCAGAGACACCAAAGAGGAAATGAGCACTGGGAAGACAAAGCTGAGATTATTAACAGTAGCCTCTGATTTTGGGTGGAGGGTGCTCAGTTTAAGGAAATTTGAGTATCCTTTTTCTTGTAGATTACAGGATTTTTCTGGTTGTGATGATTCCCTAAAGGCTTTCCAAACTCAGCTCCCTAAAAATCACTTTTCTGGGAGTCACAGGTTGCACCAGAAACAGATGTCACTCACCTCAGATATTTAGGAATATATTAGAGAATAAGCCCCAAATCATTGTCAGAATATTACAGTAGGCATGTGATGGTTTTCTTTCAAGCCCCAGTTCTGATAATTAAGCAGTAAGTGAAAAAATCAACTACTGTTTTTTGAAAAGGAATTGTTAATATATAGTTCATAGAGATCAGGCTCATGAGTTGTGAGACGTCAAGAGTCTCTGAATATTCTTTGGTTTAACTGACTCTTAATCCAAAATGAGCAATACCTTCCTCCCAGGGAGCTGGTTCTAATTCAACTCTTTGTAGCCATTTGTCAAAAATATGTCCCAGCTACAACCGTTACTCATTAGCATTTGGCTCTAGGTACCCATCCTTTTGGGAGGGAATAGTGTGCTGGATTTTGTGACCAGCATCTCAGGGGACTTTGTCTTTGCTAATGTATAGAGATCAGAGATGGGAAGTCAATGGATATTCCTGTGCACAGTATTTATGGAGTTTTCATACTCCATGGAGTATTTCAGCAGCAGGAGGGGCCAGCGCTGACATTCCCTGCAGGTTTTGCACTGCGTACAAAGAGGACTTTGTCCCTAGATAGCTGCCCTGGTCACATCCCCCTGTGATGAGCAGTTTCACTATGAGCAGATAAAATGTTTGCTGCTAATGTCACATGCAGCCGAGCTGAGAAGTGCCAGGCAGGGTCCAAAAGTCACCCCGGCTTTCTGGGATTCCAAGCTGAGGTGTGCAGATCATTCCAAGATAACCCATGGCTTGTTGCAAGCAAGGCACCTGGAAAAAGGAATTTGGCTTTATGTTTCAGCTGAGAGAGCTGGTGGCTGAGCTTCCACTGCAGGGTTCTGGCAGCACTTCACAAAATCACAGAATCATTCATGTCAGAAAAGACCTTTAGGATCATCAAGTCCAACCATCAACCCCGTACCACCACTAAACCATGGCATGATGTGCCACATCCACACACTTTTCAATCATTCCAGGGATGTGACCCCACCACTGTCCTGGGCAGGCTGTGCCAAGGCTGAACAACCCTTTCTGGGAATAGCTTTTCCCTAATATCCAACCTAAACGTCCCCTGGCACAACCTGAGGCCATTCCTCTTGTCTCATCACTTGTTACCTGGGAGAGGAGACTGATCCTTACCTGGCTGGAGCCTCCCAGCTTTGCAGGTCTCCTTGTGTGGGACAGCACTGGCTTTATTCCCTACATCTGCTTTGTTCCTTCCACAGCAGAGCACAGCACTCACTGGGCAGGCTGGCTACAGGCACGTTTGATTGCAGGAATTAATCCAGTTAGCAATTTTTGAAGGCCACAGGATGAGGACACAAACTGAGTTGCTTACTTGGGTTTCAGAGTTTCCTCTTCCCCAAATTGCAGTAGTCTATAAATCATAGAACCACAGAATGGTTTATGTAGGAAGGGACCTTAACCATCTCATTCCACCCCCTGCCATGGGCAGAGACACCTCCCACTATTCCAGGTTGCTCCAAACCCATCCAACCTTCCAGAAAACTGTAATATATGAATAAATGATCATTTATATGAATAATATGACCACATATATGTCCAAATATGACCATTTATATGAATACATGTGACCAATAATGACACAATATATTAATAAATTATCAGTTTCTTGTCCATCTCTCTCCTTCCTTAGTCCAGACGGAGGGCAGGAAGGGGAACAACATCATATCTGTGCTCCTGCATCTTAGACAAGACCTTGTCGTCGTGCTGGGACTGATTTTTGCTGGACAATGAAGCCAAGGGCTGGAATGTGTCTCCTATGACGGGCTGAGAGAGCTGTGGTTCAGCCTGGAGAAGAGAAGCTCCAGGGAGACCTCAGAGCCCCTTCCAGTGCCTAAAGGGGCTCTAGGAGAGCTGGAGAGGGACTTGGGATAACAGCCTGGAGGGACAGGACACAGGGAATGGCTTCCCACTGCCAGAGGGCAGGGATGGATGGGATATTGGGAAGGAATTGTTCCCTGTGAGGGGGCTGAGGCCCTGGCCCAGGTTGCCCAGAGCAGCAGTGGCTGCCCTTGGATCCCTGGAAGTGTCCAAGGCCAGGTTAGACAGAGCTTGGAGCAGCCTGGGGCAGTGGAAAGTGTCCTTGCCATGGCAGGTGTGGCACTGGGTGGAGTTTTATGTCCCTTCCCACCCAAACCATTCTGGGATTCCGTGGTTTACAGATCCCAGGGACAGGGCTGGTGTTACTTGGAGCAAAGCCCCAGCACAGGGGCTGAGGGAGGAGGCTTTGGGCAGTGTGAGGTGACCTGGCTGTCAGACCCAGCTGTGTCTGCGGGCAGGGCAGGGGGGCTGCCCTGGGCTGGCGCTTCAGGCACCGTGAGCAGAGCCCGCCGCCCCTCTCAGTGCTGTTCCCTGCCTGCTCAGGCTGAGCTCAGCCCTCATCCCCTGCTCACACTGTGCTGAAGCAGCAGGGCTGGCTCCGGGACAAGGCCTTGGGAACCTCTGTGCTTCCAGCACTGCAGATGTGGGCTTTGGAACAAATCTTAGATGGACAAACGGCGTGGGAGTGAGCCCACACAGCTCCAGGCATTTCAGCTCTGCAGTCGCTGTCGAATGCCAGAGTGTGGGATCTTGTTGCGAAATATCCTGAGTTCCGTGTCTGCCAGGTGTGCAGGATCCCCTGTCTGTGCACAGCCTCTCCCCCAGCTTCCTGCAATCCCTGCTCAGCTTCCTGCGAGCCTGGGATGCTCCGAGCCCTCAGGCAGGGTGGGCAGCAGGACACGCTCCCTGCGGAGTGGAACAAGAGCAGAGGAAATCCCGAGCACAGGGAGCGCTGCGAGGGCTCAGCTGTCGGCGGCTGCTGCAGTGCAGCCTCCCTTCTGGGATGTTCCCTTCCATCCCAGCCTCTGGCCTGCACTTGAACCGTCTGAAATCCCGAGCAGCTCAGAAGCTCTTCTCTCTCACAGGCATTCGGATGGTCTCAGCCGAAGCCCAGCACTGCTGCCTGTGTGAGGCACTTCTCGCCGGTTCTGCCCAGTGCTCATCCCCTGCCGTGAGAGCAGGTCGGCACAGCTCCATGTTCCCATGGCTCCTCCTCCTCCGAGCCTCTCCGGGACCTGCGCAAGGGACGTGGAGCTGCCATGCTCGGTATCCTCCGAGCAGATTTCTTTACCTGGCTGCTACATCCTGTTCCCAGGTTCCTGTCTCATTCCCGGCTGTCACCCTGCCTGAACATCTCTGCCACCACCTGGGGCCTCACTAGTACTGTTTACAGTTCTAATGGCAGTCACTAATTTTCTCTGATTGGAAATACAAGTAAACGTTGGAAACACTCACAAATTTTCTCCTGTTTCTCATCTGTGGTGTCTAATGAGAGACATAAAAACAGAAAAGCAAAGGCTTTTCCCTTCCTCCTAACTACAGCCCTGCTAGAGACATTCCAGCTCCAGAGCATTAGTCAGTGTTGACTCTGGGTATGCTGTCCCTCTCCCGATGTCCCCAGACTCCCACACAGCTCCTTAGTCCAGTGACACCTCCCTTACTGCTCTCTGCATGCTCCCTCCCACAACTCTGCTGATCTCCTGCTGTTAAAGTCTTACATCCATCCACCATCCACATCCATCCATCCATCATCCATCCATCATCCATCCATCCATCCATCATCCATCCATCATCCATCCATCCATCCATCATCCATCCATCCATCCATCCATCCATCCATCCATCCATCATCCATCCACATCCATCCATCCATCCATCCATCCATCCATCATCCATCCATCCATCCATCCATCCATCCATCCATCCACCTCTTTATTTCCCAGTGACCCCATGCCCATAGACAGAAAGCCCTCACAAACGTCAGAGCTTTAACTCCCTGTTTTTGTTTCATTTTTAACTTCCCGGGAGAAGGATGATCTTGGTGGAGGGAGCCCAGCTTGGTGTGGGCCTCATTCCTGCTGTCATGTGTGAAAAGAGATGGAAAGAAATACATCAGAGGCCCAGAGCTGGGCATGGAACATGGGCAGTATGTCCAAAGTAATCCCATCTGCAGGAGCCTACAAGAAGCCATTCGTTCTCCTGGAGCCCAAAAAGGAGAACAATTTCCTTCACCCGGTTTGACAGCAAGGGGTCACTGGGGAGATATCCAGAGACAGAGCCATCAGGGCTGAAGGCAGGAGAACCACAATTAATATTAGGTCGCAAAACCCAACACCTGGATATATTCCACCTGGAGTATCTTTCCTTTCCTAACACCAAAAATGTCCCTTTACCAAACAGCCTGAGAGGTCACAGGCAGCATTATCTGGGCTGAGAATGCAGGGCTTGTGAGGCACCTCCAGCTGCTGTGCCAGTAAATCCTGGTAAGAACAATTCAGCAGAAGCTTAGTCAGCCAGAGCCCAGGATGGAACAAGGGCATGGCACGAAGTCAATTTTACACAGACCCTTAAAGCAGCAGTTCTCCAGAAGTAGCAGATAAATCCAATGTCAAAGACTGGAATTTCTAATGAAATTAAACTAGACTGTAAAAAATGTGTAAAAATGGAAATGGGCTAAAAAATCCATCAGACATTTGTTATTAATCCAACAGAAAAATGCATGTGATGCTTTAAAGGGAATTATGTAATAATCTGGTCAAAATAACAAAGCCTTTAAAGTGTCCTGTGGGATGGGGATTCTGTCTGCAGGTGGGATCTGTAGGGAGATAAAGAGGAAATTCAGCTGAATGGCAAAGGTAACATGGAGCCAGCTCCCTGTGATTGCTCCTCTGGGACTGCCAGCCTACAGCTGGGCTCCCACAGCCCCACACCTGGGCTCCTGCAGCACTGGCACACAATGCCCAGAGCAGCAGTGGCTGCTCCATCCCTGGAAGAGTCCAAGGCCAGGTTGGACAGGGCTTGGAGCAACCTGGGATAGTGGAAGGTGTCCTTGTCCATGGCAGGGGGGTGGAACTGGTGGTGTTCAAGGCCCCTTCCCACCCAAACCATTCCATGATTCTATTTTATGATTCTCATGCAGTTGAAGTTGTCCCTGCTCTTTTCAAAGGGTTGGATGCTGCCTGTGGTGGGTTGGCCCTGGCTGGACACTGGGTGCCCCCAAAGCCACTCTGTCACTCCCCTCAGCTGAATAGGAGAGAGAAAATAGAGCTAAAGGCTTGTGGGTGGAGATAAGGACAGGGAGGTGTCACTCAGCCAGGTCCATCATGGGCAAAACAGACTCAACTCAAGGAAATGAGTTTAATTTGTTCCAAATCAAATCAGAAATAAAACTAAATCATAAAGCATCTTCCCCCCACCACTCTCTTCTTCTCAGGCTCATCTTCACTCCTCAATTCTCCATCTCTTCCCCTCCAGCAGTGCAAGGGGATGGGGAATGGGCATTAAAGTCACATCATCACACGTTGCTTCTGCTGCTCCTTCCTCCTCCTCAGGGGCAAGACTCCTCACACTCTTCCCCTGTGAGTCCCTCCCACAGAAGACAATCTTACAGGAACTTCTCCAGCATGAGTCTTTCCCACAGGCTGCAGTTTTTCACAAACTGCTGCAGTGAAGGTCCCTTTCCACAGGGTCAGTCCTTCAGGAACTGGCTGCTCCAGTGTGGGTCCCCTCAAAGGTCACAAGTCCTGCCAGGAAAGCTGCTCCAGTGTGGGCTCTGCTCTTCACAGGGTCACAGGTCCCTGCCAGGACCCTGCTCCTGCATGGGCTTCACACAAGGCCTCTCTTGGGCATCCCCCTGCTCCAGCCTGGGCTCCTCCAGGGGCTGCAGCTGCATCTCTGCACCCCTATGCCCTCAACTGGCTGCAGGGGCACAGCTGCCTCACCTCAGTTTTCACTATGGGCTGCAGAGGAATCTCAGATCCAGAGCCTGGACCAACGCCTGCTCCTCCTTCTGCTCTGACCTGGGGGTCTGCTGAGCTGCTCCTCTCACATCTTCTCACCCCTCTCTGGCTGCCATTCTGCAGGTGGATATTTTTCCCTGCTTCTTAACTCTGTTTTCCCAGAGGTGCTGCCACCATCATTACTGGGCTCAGCCTTGGCCATGAGGAGCCCTCTGGCACTGGCTCTGCTAGACATGGGGGAAGCTTCCATCAGCTTCTCACTGAAGCCACCCCTGTAGCCCCTCACTACCAAAATCTGTCCATGCAAAGCCCTTGCCATGACCTGCAAAGGTCCCTCCCAACCCAAATTTTTCCATGATTCCATGGCACAGCCCAGGCCCATTTCAGCACAGCCAATACCTGCCAGGCGCCTGTGATATCTCAGCCTTTGGAACATTTTGATTCCTCCACTTGCTCTCTGGAGCTCACATGTGACATTCTGCCATTAACATTGGTAGCACAGATGAGAGCTCTGGTGGGAGCAGTGTGTGCACCAGAGAGGTGATTCCATGACCTGTCATGCTTTCAGGGGAAGCTCAGGGCTGGTTGTGCCTGTGGAGAAGCCCGGAATCACAGAATAGTTTGAATAGTTTGGCTTGGAAAGCACCATAAAGGTCACCCAGTTCCACACCCCTAAGGGGTTAAATCTGCAGCATTCCAGCCCACAGTTCCAGCCCAGCCCAGCCCAGCTGGGCTTTCCCAGAGTTCAGTTGTTGATTTCCCACAGGTGAAGTCACACCTTTCCTTCTGTTCCCAGCTTTGCAGAGCCGAGGTGTTTGTGTTCACAGGCTGTGCTGCTCACACAAGGAACCCAGTATCAAGAGCAACAAAATAGTAGTGGGCTGGAAAAACACAACAGGGACCCCCACGGTGAATCTGCTGGGTCTGCAGACAAACAAATTCACACTCTGCAGAGGACACGGCTTTGGCTCCAGGGCTAAACCAGCCCATTCCCAAAGGGCTTCTTCTGTCCTAAACCCATGTCCTTCTGGTTAGACACTCCTCCCCTCCCCGGGGAGTTCTCGGTCAGAAAAATATTTCCATCTGTCATTGTGAGGTTGCCTGAATTGTTGGTAACTTAATAAATGCAAGAAAGAGTCAGCTCAGACTGTTAAAAATCTGAAGTCTTCAAGTAGGGAGCCAGGCTGGGAGAGCTGGGGGTGTTCAGCCTGGAGAAGAGGAGGCTCCAGGGAGAGCTTAGAGCCCCTTGCAGTGCTTAGAGTCTCCAAGAGAGCTGGGGAGAAACTTGGGACAAGGGCCTGGATTGACAGGATAAGTGGAATGGCTTCCCTCTGTCAGGGTAGATGGGATATTGGGATGGAATTCATGGGGAGGCCCTGGGGTGCCCAGAGCAGCTGTGGCTGCCCCATCCCTGGAAGTGCCCAAGGCAGGAGTGGAAGGTGTCGCTGCCCATGGCAGGGAGTGGGAACAAGATGATCTTTAAGGTCCCTTTGATCCAAACCATCCCATGATTCTAGATTGAGTTTAACTGAGAAAAATTAAGCAGTGACTCGATCGTGTTCCCCAGTGGAGATTCTGATGTTAGAGAACATTTATTTCACCAACAGGAACGCCAGTGCCAACAGCCAAGAGGAGGAAAGAGGCAAATCCAGGCTGGCACAGAGAGCAGGAAAGGCTCATTGAATCCAGTTTAACTCCATCAATGGACCAAAATGAAGTGTCTGTCTCAGCTTTACCATGTCCCACAGTAATTCCTGCATTAAAATAAACGGCTCCTGCCACAACATGGAATTGCAGCGCAGATAAGCTCACGTTTGTGTCCCCTCCCCTCCCCGCCCGTGTCGTGTTACACTGTCACTGGTTTGACTCAGAGACGAACTCTCCGGTTTGGCTCGTGTAACACCAGCCAACAAAAAGAGCTCATTCATCAACGGGATCCCAAGATGCTCTTGCAACATCACGGGGAAAAGCTGCTGCTTTGCCAAGTTTAGACGGGGACCTGATTCTCTCCTCTGTGCACCAGGCTCAGACATGTCTTAACAGATCAAGGAATTGTCATAGATAAGAGCAGACACTCTTGTATTATATAGAAGCAGCTCCTACCCTGTGAGGTTAAGGAAAAGGTTCTTCTTTTTTAATGTAGAAGTACACTTTTAAAAATCACTTCTAAAAAAAATAAGAAATCAATGTGTTTCTTAAGAAAAACAGGTCTGAGGAGAATCTTTCGTCCCCTCCTGTCCCTCACAGGACATTCATTCTCCCCCCTCTCCCAGAGGCATTTGTAGACAGGCTGTAGACAGCCTGGACAGGGCTGTGTCACCTGGAGCCACATGCATTCTCCCATGTTCTTTCAGCAGGATGCAGAATTTCACTGCTGGTCTCACCAAAGCTGCACAGCCCATTTTCAAAAATTCAAAGATCGTTTTCAGGAATTCAAAGATCGCTTTCACCAGTGATACCATTTTCAGGACTGTGCCCTCAGCTCCTGAGAACTGGGAACAGCATCTCTGTTAGCAGCTCTGTATTTGTCCAGTTAAGAGTGAAGAGTGAAGCAATACCTGCGAACAGCTGCAACCACTGGGATGGATCCTCGTCCCACCTTCCTGCAGCATCACCCACTGGGATGTGTTTGATTCATGAGCTGGTCTGGGACCCCAACCCTTGAATCACCTGTGCTGTGACCATTCCAACCTGCATGTGGCACAAAGACTTGTCCAAGGGATACCTTGAGTTTTCCTCAAAGAACTGTAGAGGGTTCACCTTCCAGGGAAAGGATTCCAGAGAAAGGAACAGAGCTGGGAAGGGTCTGGAGCACCAGGAGCAGCTGAGGGAGCTGGGGGGGCTCAGCCTGGAGAAAAGGAGGCTCAGGGGGAACCTTCTGGCTCTGCACAGCTCCCTGAGAGGAGGGGACAGCCGGGGTGGGGGGGTGGGTCAGGCTCTGCTCCAAGGGAAAAAGGGACAGGACAAAAAGAAACAGCCTCAAGTTGTGGCAGGGAAGGGTCAGCTTGGATGTTGGGGAAAATTTCATCATGGAAAAGTTGTCTCGCCTTGGTAGAGCCTGCTCAGGGCAGGGGCAGAGTCACCATGCCTGGAGTGACTTAAAAGGCATGTGAATGTGGCATATGGGGACATGGCTTAGTGGTGGCCTTGGCAGTGCTGGGAGAACAGTTGGACTCAATCTTAGAGGGCTTTTCCAACTGAAATGTTTCTACGGTTCTGTGATGCTTAAGGAAGATTTGGACAGGATGGTGCTGGAAAACCTGCCAAGCTTCTGAGACTGTGTCCACCCCAGCTCTCAACCACAGGTCAGCTGGAGCTGTCAGGGCTAATTCAGCTACTGCAGGTTCATTTGGTGGCTGGATATTGAATTTCTGGACACTGCAATGGCTCTGGCTCCGGGCCAGAGAGAGGTGAAGGATGGCAGGTGGCTGTCCTGTACATGTTTCCCTGTGTCACATCTCAAGAGATGAGGATAAACCCATCCAATACCTGGAAGCTGTGGGCAGAGGTGGATGGGCAGCTGTGCCCAGTTCATGTTCTTTGACATTAAAATGCTCATTAATGAGGCAGCTTGAATCAGATCCATTAATGGAGTAGATCAAAGATCATCTGGCAAAGCACCTTGGCACCAACTGGCATCTGAGCAGGGACTCCCCAGCAGAACCTTCTGGAGCTGAGGGCTCCCTGTGGCTGCTGTCCCTGCATTGCTGCTGCCCTCATCACAGCTCCTGGTTTGGGGACAAGTCCACAGGGGGGACTCAAAGGCCCCTGTGACACCCATGCGGGGATCCCCCAGTGGCACTGCACCCACCAGCCCCTCTTATCCATTTCTGCAGGAATTATTGATGCTGCAAAGGNTGCCTGACAAAGTAGCAAACCCAACCAGCACCCAGGTCTCTTCTAAAAACAATGACCTCATGTTGAAGCCATCGAGCATGTGATTTCCCAGCCCGACACTGGGAGCCTCCCTCCTCCAGAGGGAGAGGAGCTGTGCAGGAGCCAGCCAAGATTCAGCAGGAAAGGCTTTATCCTCCCTCCGAGGATGTGGTGTCCAAGGAGGACTCTGCCCAGGAGATGGGACTGCCAAGGCACCATGCAGGAAGCAGACTGCACCCTTCAGAAAAGGAAAGCCCTTAAAACTTCGAATCTGTCTGAATTTTGAGCGCCTCAAAACTTCAGATCTGCCTGGATTCTGAGCTCATTTCCTGGGAAATCGGCTTATTTCTCTCAGAGCTGTAAAAATATGGACGGATATTTCCAAAGACAGAGTTTGAATTGGGGCAGAGGGGCTGCACCTACCTGGTTTGGCACATTGAGATGAGGGAATGTGAGGAAATCTCCCCTTGGTGAGCCCCAAACTCCATACAGCACCTGGCACCTGGCTCTGATGGGGACAGTGTGGCTGAGCTCCATGGCTGCAGGATCAGGTTTTGTTCTGCTGCCAGGTTCTTGCCAGCACCTCATTCCTTGTCCCATTTTCCCTCAGCCTCGTGATTCGGGGAGGGAAGGGGGGAGCAGCTCTGCTCGGTCATTGAGCTCCTGGCCCAGCTCAGGTCCCACGTGGACGTCTCACAAGGATCTCCTTTGATCCCAGCACAGCCAGGAGGCTCCAGGAACGAGGACAGAGGCCACAAGTGCTGCAGAATAATTAATCCAAGAGAGGGAACCTACTGGGAACTGCTGTCTGAGACAAATCCCAGTCTCGGGAGATTCAGGTGTGCTTCTCCAGCTGGGACAGGCAAGTTTGTGACCTGCAGAGCCTGGCTAGGAGCAGAGTTTCCCTGAAACCCTCAAGCTTCTCTTTCCTGAAAGCTCCTCTCTGCAGATTAGCAGATGTCTTTGTTGGAGCCCTGGGTTCCTGCCAAGGATTACTGTAAACACTTGGCGAGGTGCAGGCTCTTGGCATCCGCTGCGTGTGGGGGGAGCGCAGGTCACCTCGCGAGTGGCACTTGAGTGTTCACGCTCACAGAGAAGCTGTTAACTGCAAACAGCCCAGCCAGGGCCAACACAGCTTCAGCTTGCATCCCTGAAATAACACCAATGTCTTGGTTTTCCCACCTTTCTTACCAAGGAGGAGTGAAGGGGTCAACTGGGAGATGCTGTTCCCATACCTGTGAATTCCAAGGACACGATGGCCACAGGTGTAAAGACAAAGTCTGCTGGTGCCAGGTGTAAGAAATGTGAAAGACCACAATAGAAATTGGTGTACGATCAAGGGTCAATCCATGCATGAGTGGCCAAGAGTTCCTGCAGTGTCACTGGGAACTGCTCACCCTGTGTGGGATCAGGAGAGTGAGGTGAGAGAAGACCTAACCTGTCACGGGATCCCAGAGCAGTCTGGGTGGGAAGGGGCCTTAAAGCCCATCACTGCCACCCCCTGCCATGGGCAGGGACACCTTCCATCCATTGGGCACCCTATTGCAGGGTGTTCCAAGTCCAGCCTGGCCTTGGACACTTCCAGGGATCTGGGGGCAGCCATAGCTTTTCTGGGCACCCTGTGCCAGGGCCTGCCCACCCTCACAAGGAACAATTCCTGCCCAATATCCCATCTAACCCTGCCCTCTGGCAGTGGGAAGCCATTCCCTATGTCCTGCCCCTTCATCCCAGGTCCCTCTCCAGCTCTCTTGGAACCCCTTTAGGCACTGGAAGGAGTTCTAAGTATTTCCTGGATCCTTCTCTTCTCCAGGCTGGACACCCCCAGCTCTCCCAGCCTGTTACTGGGTAAGGATTTGGTTGCAACCACATGGGGGCTAAGCAAGAGCTCCAGAGGATTCCCTCACTTAGAGATGGAGTAAAGGCCTGAGTGACCTGTTTGCCCAGAAACCACAGGGCCATCTGTGACACCTGAGGGACCATCATGGTCAGTTCCAGCTCCCCAGCTCCTAAGCCTGCACTGCAACCCAGTGTTCCAACACATGACTGACTCTGAAGAAAACATTGGGTGATGCAGGACAGCACTGAAATTACTTATATTTGAAGAAAAACCTCTTACAGCAAAGGCCTGGAGCCCCAGTTCTGACTGTCAGTACTGAGCCTGCCAATGCCTTAATGAGCATCTCCAACAATTAATTACCTCCCCTGTAAAGAATGTGCTGTTTCCCAGTTTCACATGTCTCTGTTGGCCAACAGCTCTGGCGTGTGTTCTTCCTTTTCCCTGCCAGATGGAAGAACCCTCCCATGTCAAACTTCTGCTCCCTCACGGGAACTGCCAGGGTTCCAGGTTTTCCTGAGCCGTGGGTGGCACCACAGGTGTGGGATCCCAGTTTTACTCCAGGTTTCCCAACCTGCTGACATGAGCTCCCAAGACTGGCTGTGGTCCCTCATCCCATTTCTAGATCCTGATTTTCCCATCCTAAGTCAAATTCATACAGTAACTTTGATTCTATACATAGGAACTGTGTGCAGTTCTGGGTCCCAGCATTTGAGAAGGATGGGAAAACCCTGGAATGTGTCCAGAGGAGGAGAACCAAGCTGGTGATGGGCTGGAAGACACAGAGAGATGGGGGCTGAGGGGTGACGTCATGGCTCTGTGCAGCTTCCTGAGGAGAGGATGTGGAGATGGAGGTGCTGAGCTCTTCTCCTTGGGATCCAGGGACAGAATGCCTGAGAATGGCTCAAAGCTGCACAGGGGGAGGGTTAGACTGCACATTGGGAATCTTTACCAGGAGGGTGGTCAGGCACTGGGATGGGCTTCCTGGAGAGGTGGTCAATGCCCCAAACCTGTCAGTGTTGAAGAGGCATTTGAACAGCGCCCTTAACAATGTACTGTAACCTCTGGTCATCCCTGGAGTGGCCAGGCAGTTGGAGTAGATGGTCACTGTACATCCTTCAGACTGTCCCATCCCATCCCATCCCATCCCATCCCATCCCATCCCACCTTCTTTTCTGAGCTACATAAACATTTGTGTGACCCTCTCAAGCACTTTCTCTTCATTCACATCCAGCTCCCAAAGTGACAGTGGTGGCGCTGGTCTCATGTACAGCCTCTGGCTGCCTCCCAGCATGGATCCAAACACAGCTCAGGCATTCCCATCCCCACTGCCCCATCCTGCCCTGGGGTGCAGCCCCCTCACTGTGGCTGGGCTGGAGGAAATGCCAGGGCAGGATCCCAGCCCTATTCCCTGATGGAGCAGCTCCATCTTGTGCCATCCTTAGCCAGGTGGGACAGCATGAACCCAGCCCTGCCCCTGTGCTGGAGTCAGGGTGGGGTGGCCAGCCAAGGACCTGGGTCAGGCCAGGACACATTTAGCAGCTCAGACCCTCAGAAGGTCTCACTATCCACGGTTTCTATCCTGCAGGCATCGGGGGTGTCAAAGCAAGCTGGTGCCAAGGAAGAGGCTGCACAAGCTTCTCCTGACTCTTTCAGCGAGGATGAAGGCCACCAGCCCTGCAGGATGCTCTCCAGGCCTCCCTGAGCATGGAAGAATATAGGAAGGGGAGACCAGGGAGCTGTGTAGCAGTGGTGGGGTCTGAACCTTTTCCTGTCATTGCTGCCTGGTGGCACCAGGAGAAAGGGACAGGAGGAGGAAATAACATGAGGAGAAACTTCCTGTGTGTACTGGGAATTAATGACTTCCTGAGCTCTTCGGGTGGCCTTGCACTGATCAGAGCAAGCCTGTAGGACAAAGGGCAGTGAGAAGGGATGTGAATACCAGAAAGAAGTCACTGGTGGCAGGGCACTGCAGTGTCACCTGCCCATTGTGTCATCCTGCCACCACAGCTCAGCAGATCCCAACCCTGTAACCCCAAACACCCGTGGGAGTCACAGGGAGGCTGCAGGAGCTGCTGGCTGAGCCATGGTAGGAGTCACCCACCAAACACTTGAATGGGTCTGGCTTTGTTTGGAGCCCAGCAAGTCAGTACCTGCTTTTTGACTCCTTCCACCTTAAACATTTTCCTGCTGCTCTTCCCCCTGTGCTTCCTGCTGGGAATATCTCTTCATTAATGATTTGGAGATGAGACACAGCATTTACAACTGACACAAACCCGGCTGAGCCGCGGGTGGAGCAGAGGGTTGTGCTGCCATCCAGAGGGACCCGAGGAAATGAGCTGGCAGGAACTTCGTGCAGTTCAACGTCTCTTATTTTCCTCTGGCCCTTGGGTTCTTCCAGCTCAGACTCACCGTCCTCTTTGTGTCTTTTCTGTGCCACACTGCCTTTGCTTTACCTCACTTCAGCAAGCTCTGGCTGCCTCATGCACACAGAGACCTGGGGAGGCTGAGCCCAGTTCCGTCTCAAGCAGCTGCCCCCGATCACTTTAAATCCACAAAACTCTTCTCTGCCTGAGCCCGTCAAATACTTGCTGTTCTTGAATGCTGGTATCCGGAATGTTGGAACCCTGAAGCCTGAAAGTTTTGAACTTTCTGTGCTTTCTGACACTGACCCCCTGGAGAACACTTCTTTTGACCTGAGGCCTTGGGGTTTTAGAATATAGTCATAGGTATGGGACAAGATGGAGGTTCTTGGGCGTTGTCTCTTCTTCCTTCTTGTTCCTTCTCCATGATTTCAGGTAGTAGTTTTTGGTTGGATAGAAGATCCCACAGTGCGGGTCACGAGTGTTTGGTTATTGGGTGAAAAGTATAAATAATATAGATGTTAGTTTTTAATTGAAAAAACCTTGTAACTAGCTAGAGACATCTCCATTTTCCCATTTTCTCACTTTCTCACTTTTGGCTTGTTAGCTAAAAGTGCTAAAATACTCACTGTACAAAAATAAGATTTAATAAACAACCAAGTCCAAACAAAAAAATCCTTCTCTCAAACATTCAATCCCAACTCTGAGAAAAGGAAAAAAAAAAAAAAAGCCACTAATATGTAACACCACTTTCACCAGAAGTAAAGTCAGACAAGTCCTGGACTCCAGGGTCCATGACAGAACTATTTCCTGCCAAGCTGGTTGGAAACCACTCAAGTGCACATCCAAGACCTGTCCTTGTTTGTTTTATTTGTTTAGAATCTCTGCTGAGCCATGCCCACAGAATCCCAAAATGTTCTGAGCTGGAAGAGACCTTAAGGATCACCAGTTCCATGCCCTGCCATGGGCAGGGACACTTTCCACTAGACCAGGTCAGTCAAAGCCCTGTCCAGCCTGGCCTTGAACACTTCAAGGGACAGAGCAGCCACTGCTGCTCTGGGCACCCTATGCCAGGGCCTCCCCACCCTTGATTTTGGGGTTTTTTTTGGCTCTTCTGCACAGCCATTGACAGTTTTCCCGGGAACTGGAGCTCAGAGGAACTGAAGGCTGTTGCTCACAGTCTCTGGTGCACTTGCCCATGTACAGCTCCTGTCTGGGACTGTTCTCACACAGCCAGGAGAGCCCCAGGCCCTGGATGCTGCACTGAAGCGGTTGGGAAGAAGCTTTTTAACATTAATAACACATTTTTTAATGACTGATCAGAAAGTTCATGCCCTCGGGAGTCCTTTGGCTCAGATAACACGGTGCTGGATGATGAATGGATGATTGTCACACTGAGTTCTGCTGATACCACACAGCTCAGCTCAGGGTGCCAATTTGTGTTAGATCCAGGGATTTTGAAGATTTTGAGATAAACTAAATGCCTATGAAGATTTTTGACATTCTTTTGGCATTGGGAGCCCAGGTGTCTGGGAGGGATCTTCCCAAGCATTTCACTGCATCTTAGATAGCTGGAAACCTGCCCCTTAAATTAGCCATGCCACTTGGAATGGCACATCATTGCAGCTGCCCTAACCTGGGATGGGATGGAATAGAACAGAATAAAAAAGAAGAGAAATAGAGAAGGGTAAACTTAAAAATAAAATGGAATGGAACGGAATGGAACGGAATGGGACGGAATGGAACGGAATGGAACGGAATGGAACGGAATGGAACAGAATAGAATAGAATAGAATAGAATAGAATAGAATAGAATAGAATAGAATAGAATAGAATAGAATAGAATAGAATAGAATAGAATAGAATAGAATAGAATAGAATAGAATAGAATAGAATCCGGGGGAAAAAAGACAATACAGGGAGACTGTAATTATTCTTCAAATCTTTTTTCTGATAGGTAAATTAGGAGCTGATTTTTTATAATGATCAAGATAAGCAGCATCACATCCAGTGGCCATGGTGTGGTCTGGCACCTCCTGCCTTGGCCCAGGGGAGGGCAGGGAATGTGGGGCCGCTGCAGGTGAAGGTGCTCTGTGTTATTGCTTGAGGCATCTGCAGAAGCAAGAGAGCTAAAGGACAGTGAAGACCCAATCAATCACATATTTCATGAAAACTACCAAGTTCAGGATCCTTTAGGTCACATCAGTAGGGATGAGGAATTCTGATGGAGCTGGATATTTATATTATGCAATACTCTTGGTTTCTGAAGCTTGGACAAAAGTGGTTGGTCCTTCCAGAGCTCCTTTGCTGTCTTTGCTTCCCATTCTGTGCTTTTGCAACCCTCACACAATGCCAGGTGAGTTTGGAATTCCTCAACAGATCCCACCTCCAAGGACTGGGATGGGAACTTGCTCCTTCTTTCTTACAACATATCCTGAAAAACCTCCCTTGTTTTGCTAGCAGTGAGAATTAGAAGAAATCTAGAAAATGTGATCTCTGAGGGAAGAGTGAAAGAATTGGGTTGTTTGGTGCAGAGGAGCAGAGGCTGGGACAGCTGGGGACGAGCTGACCTCCAGCCTCCCCTTTGCAGCTTCACTTCCTGCCCTGCTGGGATAACCCTCCTCCAATACATAAAAGGCTGCCATGGAAAAGAAGGGAATAAACTGCTCTGTGTGTGCGTGGAGATGATGAAGAATCACAGAGTGAGGGCTTTAGTCAGACATTGGGAACTGGCTGAGGGCAAACACAGCTCAGGGCCAGGACAGAGTGGCTGTGTCAGGCTCTGTCAGTGGGAGCTTTAGGAGGGAAGAGCACAAATTAAACAAACATCCATCATGAGTGGTTTAAGCTGCACTTACCCTGCATTGGATCAGGGTGAGCAGCAATTGCTCCAGGCACCCCTCCAGCTCTGCTTGCTCTGCTTCTGTTCCCAGCAGTCTCGTGGCTCCAGGCAGGTGAGAACTGCTCTTGGCCTGGAACCAGATCCTCCTCTCCAAGAGTGGATGTTTGGAGAAGGGGTTTGCTCCCACCCCAGGACTTTCCAACTGCTAGGATGCAGGAGCAGCACTGCTGGACTGCCTCAGGCCCACAGCAGGTGGGGAAGGATGAAGATGCTGGGGACAGCGAGGAGGGACCATGGAGCTGGGTGAGTGTTGTCAAAGATCTTCACACTATAAAAATTTCCTATGTGTTTCTTTAAGGAATTTTAATGGATTTTATGCACTGGGGTAACAGCTCCTCATCACTGTGCTGTGAAGGCAGAGTTCAGGACCCCGAGATTTCAGTGGTCAGCCTGGGCTTCCATCCCTTGTCATAGAATCCCAGCATGATGTGGGGTGAAAGATGGTCCAGTGCCATGGGCAGGGACACCTTCCACTGTCCCAGGCTTCTCCAAGCCCTGTCCAACCTGGCCTTGGATACTTCCAGGGATCCAGGGGCAGCCACAGCTGCTCTGGGCATCCTGTGCCAGGGCCTGCCCACCTTCACAGAGAATTATTTACCCCAATATTCCATCCATCCCTGCCCTCTGGCAGTGGGAAGCCCTTGTCCTGGCACACTATCCCTTGTCCAAAGCCCCTCTCTAGTTTTCTTGGAGCCCCCTTAGGCACTGGGGGCTTTTAAGGAAGGGGTTTTTAAGGTCTCCCTGCAGCCATTTTCTCCTGAACAGCCTGATTTGTGCTGGTTCGGGCTGGCCATGGCTCAGTGCTACATCTCCAGGAGAACAGGGATGGTTTTTTTTATCCAGGAAGCTGCAGAATCAGCTGCAGTCAGACCTGCTGAACATCTCAAGATGTTTCCCTTCTGTTCAACTGAGTCTGGTGGTTTTGGCTGGGTTCCCAGCCCTCATCAGCCTGGGGAATCACAGAGCTGGATGCAAATAGAAGTGGCTTATAGTGAAGCTTTACCATGGGGCAATTCCTTCCTGGAGAGGAAACAGAGCTGCTGGATGCTGCTGAGGGACATGGCAGCCCCACAATCACTCAGGCTGCCTCGGGCTCCTCCACCCTCTGCTCCCAGGAAGACAAACATCCTCAAGAGGATTCTCAGGAACAGCTTTGGGAAAGATTTTCCCTCATGAGAAGCAAAAGCCTTGAGGACTCTGCTTCATCTGGGTTCTTCTGCAGGGTGTCTGGCTCTGCATACACTGACCTTAGAGGGAATGTTGATGTTCTCCCGCTAGAAATGTTCATGTATTTGTACAACAGTCACATTGCAGTCTTTGGAAGTCTCATTTCAGTCTTCATAAAACTTCCTGGAAAACTCCATAAAAGAAAACACTGTATCCACTTTAATTCCAAAAAGCCTGGGAATTGAATATTTAGTTTGTTTACAGTTTGACATCCTCCTCCTTGGCTCAAGACCATAAAAGCAATGTGTGTGTGTTGGGCTGGAAATTTTGATGTGTTGTCTAATTTTCTTTATTACTTCCCGTTTTGAAAAAATAGAGAAGAGGGAGGGCACAGTTACCCCTCATGAACAGTTACTGCTGGCGCAGCCCACAAGGCCATTTACCAGCAGGGGAATTGTGGAAAGGAGGAAGAGGCCCTGCCTCATCAAATAGAAAAAATCCCAGAGGAAGCTAAGAAAGAAGAAATGAAGAATCAATATAAATGATCAAAAGCAAAATTCATGTTTTTAAAGAGAGACCAGGCAGATGAGCAGTTAAAGCACTAGAGAACCACCTGATAAAATCCCAGAATGTTTGGGTGGGAAGGGACCTTAAAGCCCATGCAGTGCCACCCCCTGCCATGGGCAGGGACACTTCCACTGTCCCAGGCTGCTCCAAGCCCTGTTCAAAGTGGCCTTGGACACTTCCAGGGATGGGGCAGGCACAGCTTCTCTAGGCAGGCTGAACACCCTCAGCTCTCCCAGGCTGTCTCCAGAGCAGAGGAGCTCCAGCCCTCAGAGCATTTTTCAGAGAAATCTCTGTGTTTATCTGTTTTGTCCTCGTTTCTACCCTTCTATCCCAGGCAGAAGCTACATCCCAGAGATGTCTGTGAAGCCTCAGGTGTGATCCAGAGCTATGATTTTGAGGTGTCCAGACCCAGCCGGGTGGCCCCAGGGGCTGATGTCCTGCCTGAACTCGGGCACACCCTGGCACAGAGCTGCCACCATGTGTCCAACCCTGTGCTGGGCAGAGCTGCAAGGCCATGCTCACTCTCTGGGCACCTGGACCTGCTCTGGGGGGGATTTCAGCAATCAGAGGTGGGGGGTGCTGGAGCCCCCACAGCCCCTCCTTTGGGCACCACAACAGTGAGGAGGGGGTGCCTTGGCTGAGCCAGGCTCCAATTTCCAGTGCCTGGACATCAGCTATGTCCCCTTTGCTGTCCCCAGTGCCCTTTAGGCCACACCATGGCTCTGTGCCACACCTGGAGCTGGCACATGGCCAGCACACACCTCCCACACTGACCTGCTCTAGGTCCCAGAGCAAGCCCAGCCCCAACCCTGCCCCCCTGCTTTTTGGGATCAAATTCAATCCAATACCTAACAGCAAACCCTCGGAGGATTTGGACACCCAGGCACAGGGACATTCCATTCTCCACAGCCCATTTTCAGTTCATCACCAGCAGCACCTCACAGAGAGGGTGCCTGATCATCTCTCCTCACACCTGGGACAAGAAGCAGCAGCTTTTAATGGGCTTTTCCTCCATTTTGCACAAAACAGCTCCACTTCTTGTTTTCCAAAAGCTTTTAGGATTGTGTGCTGCAAAGTCTCCAGTCAGAGCTGTAAATCCCTCACCTGTGTTCTGCAGATGAGACTTGGTTTGGGTTCAGATCTGGGTTTTGGAAAGGCCAACACCATCCTGAGCGCATGCAACAGGAATGGCACGTGTCCACCCTTGAGGACAGCAAACTGTGAGAGCCCTGGTCCTCCTCCAGAGCTCACAAAGGACAGAAGTCATTTTTGGTTGATTCTGGATCCACAGACTGATATGTTTGTGTTTAACCCTCCCACTTCCTCAGCCTGTCTGGGCTTCTGTCTTCCATTACCATCAGAGTTAAAAAAGATAATAGAAGAAATGAACAAAAAAGAAATCATCCTGAAAAGCCCTTTCAGGCCCAGCTGCTTGTTGGTTCATCCTCCTGCTTCTGCCAAAGCTGCCTTTTGGAGTAACAAATGAAAGAAGTTTTTTGAAGGATATCTACATGGTGTGTGCAGCCCCAAAAGGCACTTCCTCTCTGGGAATAAATCATCACTTCCAGATTTTTAACGCAGGATTTCTATCCAGGTGTTTCCCATAGGTTGGAGGAGGAGGTTGAAATTGTGAACAGGAAGTGCAAGTGCTAAAGAAACAATAAATACAGATCTTTATGGGGTCTGGCACAAGGGCCCCTGCCCATTCCTGAGTGTGCCAGGGGCTGCCCATTCATAAGGAATTTGTGCTCCACTGACCCTGTGTCTCGGTTTGAAAGACAGGTATTTGCTAAAAAAGGCAAGAACCCCTTTTTCTGAGATGGAGAATGCAACCCCCCTCCCTTCTAATTATNGACTCCGCGAGAGAGCAAGAGAGCGCCCCAGGCTCCTCGTCCCATCTTTCCTTTTCCGGTGTTCCCCCTGTCCCCAGCCCCCTGCGAGAGAAACTGTTACTACTAAGGTGTAGCCACAAATACTTAGCATAACAATGGAAAAAAATCCACAGAAAGAAAAGGGAACAATTCAACCCCCAGCGCCCTGGGGCAGCAGATTTCCCTCTTCTCCCAAACTGGACTCTAGAAAATCTTTTGAGAAGCCACTTGTGCTTCAGATCCCTATTTAGTAACATTTAGATTGCAAAAGCCCTCTGAGATCATCAGGTCCAACCGTTCCTCCTGGCACTGCCAAGGCCACCATTGACCCATGTCCCCAAGTGCCACATCCACGGGACTTCCTAGGGTGGGGACTCACCCACTGCCCTGGAAACAGGATATTTCTTACACAAGAGCTCTCCATTCCAAAATCAGTAGGACTATCAGGACAAAATAAAGGGGAGAAGCAGGGGTTGTGTGGGGAAGGAAGGACGAGGTAAACAGGAAAAAAAGACCAAATAAAGATACTGAAGAATAGATTCCAGAGAGCTGAGGGTCCACTGGGTGAGTGAAGTAAGATCAAGCAGAGATGCACCTGAGGCACCACAGAACCCCAGCACGTTTTGGGTTGGAAGAGCCTTAAAAGCTCATCCAGTGCCACTCCTGCCATGCATGGGCAGGGACACCTTCCACTGTCCCAGGCTGCTCCAAGCCCTGTCCAGCCTGGCCTGGGACACTTCCAGGGCTGGGGCAGCCACAGCTGCTCTTGGTACCCCGTGCCAGCCAATATTTTGCCCCTCTAGAATCCAGTTGAGCTACAAGCTTTTTGGTAGGAAAAGGTCCACTGATAGCACCGAATCTCCTGCCCTGGCCAGGAACCTCCCCTGGTGATCTGTCCCAGCATTTCCTCTGCTCCAGCTGCTTCCCCTGAGAGCTGATGAGGGCTCCAGGCTCAGTTTCCCTTCCAGGCAGTCATCCCACACACAGTTACTGCAGGGGCTAGGTCAGACAGCCACACTGCACAAGAGCAGCTCCACACATCACCCTCCCAGCAGTAGCTGGGGCTCCAAACACAGAAATAAAGAGGAAAGAAGGAAGAGGGCAATGGCTCCAGGCTGTCTGCAGGGACAAGAAGCACTGAATGAACACTCATCTTGGTTTTTCCTTGCTGTAACACAAGAGAAAACACCAAGAGGATGATGAAGCTCCCAACCAGATGTATCAGAGAGCATGGAACCCTCCCCTTCCACTCCCTGAACTTTTGGGGCAGGTTGAACAGACCTCAGCCAGGAATGCTGGAGGTGAAAAGAGCCTTGGCAGGGACTGTGCAGGAGCCTGGGTGTGTCCTCAGGTTCAGCTGCAGCTCTTATTTCTACAAAGGCTAAGACTTCTATAGGATTTGGCCCCAAATCCATGGATTTGAGCCAATCCTAATCAACCTAAAGAGTCAGGGCTGCCAGAACACAGACTGGACTGAGCTGAAGTTCCTCAGCAGGAGGTATGAGAACAGGGCAGTGCAGGCAGCAGGGACATCAAAACTCAACCCCCAGTCTTTGGGCAGGACTTGCTCCTTGAGGGCAGTTATTATCCTGATACTTAACAGGGACACAACCAGAGGGCACTGGTAGGTGACATTCCAAGCACTGCACAGGTCTTGGGTACACCCAAAAGGGTGGAGAGAGCAAACAGGAGCAGCCTGGGGACACAGCCAGAGCTACCAACAGCTGCAGCTAGGAGCTGCTTCCCACCAGTGACATCCACAGTACCTGTGTGGGTGTTATTGTCCCAGATCTGCCACCACAGAGTCCAGCAAGTCCCCCCAAAGCTCAGTGATACCCACCAGGTGGGGCACAGCTGTCACCACCTCCCTCTGAAGGGACCTTCATAGCCTTCAGCTCATGCCAGTGTTACAAGACCCAATGCCTCTGGAAGGATCCATCCCTTTTCCAGCCTCCTGCCCACACTCCTGGGAGGGCAAGCCCAGCAACTGGAAAGGCTGCCCCAGGGAGGGTGGCCCAGTGCTGCCAGGAGCTGTTGGCACTTCACTGGGACTGAGAACCCTCTCTGGATAGGCAGGTGGCCGGGCACTGCCGTGTACCCTGCCCATCCCCATGGCAGGACTGGGAGCTGGAGAACCTGGAGACATCCCTAGGACTGGTATGTGCAGAGGCTCCATGGAGAGCCTGGAAACAAAGTGGATCATTCAGTGCCAGCACCTGGCACAGCATCTCCAGGAATGCTGCTGCCTCCAAGGCTGGTATTTGCCAGGGCTTGGAATAACATCCACCTTTCCTCCTTCTGCTTTTCTTGGCCAAATAGGGTGCAAAGATACACCCAGCTACCCAACAGCCCCCCCAGGGCAGCCTGGGCTGACAGAGCCAAGAGGCTGCCCTGTGAGCATTTCTTGAGGTGTGTGACCACCCCCACCCTGCAGCCCTTCCTGAGCACACAGGTACCCAGCCCAACACCTGCTGCTCTCAGTGTCAGCCCAGGGAGGAGGCTCCATTAAACAATATTAAACAACGCCAAAAAATACTTTATTTATCTAAATCACACTAAATTACTACAAGAACTATCCCATCCTGCCTCAGCTCATGGCTCAAGATCCTGGAGGAAGCTTGTAGAGCTCACGCAGCAGCACCAGCTTCGTGGCCAGCAGGACTTCACGGTGGCCAAGGTGGCTCCTCCGGCAGTAGCGGGACAGCCGGGAGGCCTCCAGGGCCACATCCCCAAGGAGCTGGGGACTGCCCAGCCAGGCCAGCAGGGAAGCCAGCAGGTCAGAATCCCCAGTGGAACACGTCTGTGGGAAGAGCAACCAACAGCATCAGCACAGCCATTGTAGGGCAGCACAGCTGGCACTGCCCAGCCACAGCTTCAGTTTGCGATCATGGAATCATTCAGGTTAGAAAAACCCATAACAATTAAACCCAGACATTCCCCCAGCACTACCAAAGCCGTCATTGACCCACCACACCCACACATCTTTTAAACCCCTCCAGGGATAGTGACACCACTGCCCTAGGCAGCACCACCCAGCACAGAATAGGTGGGTGAGCAGGTGGAACTCAGGGAGCAGGAGCCTGCACCCCAGCCCAGCAGGACTCACCCGGTTCAGGAGCTTGCAGATGTGGGCAGAATAAGCCACTTTCTTCTTCTGCCTGTGGAGACGGAGGCAGCGGAGGCTCTGCCAGGCACATCCATCTGCTGCCTTCGGGGGCTCAGGGAGGGCAGGGGGTCCTGGCTCCATCACTACTGCCCACGCTCAGTGCTCGGGTCACACACACTTCCCGTAGCTGCAAAACCTCTGCTGAGAGAGGACCAAGCAGGGGCTGAACACTGCTGCCCTCACCAGGGCACTAATTAGCATCAGGCAAATTAGGCACTTAGGATAACACCAAAGCCATTCAGCACGCTGCATAAACAAAGCCAGAAACCACCCCCTCTGTAAAGCTACACATGCCAGAAAAGCAAAGCACAAATAAGGCACTTAAAATGTGCATATTATACATTCTTTTTTCTCTTTTTCCTCCTTTCCAACTCACCCCTAAGAGCACCTCCAATTTTGTCCTCCCCCAGGAGCAGAGAGGGAGCTGGGATCCACTGCCTATAACCAGGGGGGATCATTGCCTTCAGCTGGGAGGGGAGGGGTCCCTACAGCTGTAGGGCTGGGGATGGAGACGGAGACAAGGACAGGGATGGCCACAACACTTCACACCTGTACCCTGTCTCCTACACTCAAACCAACCGTTTTTGCTCCAAATTCCTTTAGGTGAGGCTGCGTTTACTCCCGGATCTCCCCCCAGCCCCACTGCTCTAATTAGTATCATTAATGTAATTAGCTGCGATGCTGGATCTGGGGGAACTTTTTGTGTGGTTTATTCTGCATTAATTTGAGGGGGTTCCAGGTTTTCATCAAGCACCAAAGTGAGCAGGGTCTGGGGGGCTTACCCTGGGATGCTGGGGGCAGGACCTGGCCCTGCCAGGTGGGGCCCTGGGGTAGGGCTTACCCTGGGTGCAGGATTTACTTTCTCCCTGCTGTCCTGGCGGGGGTGTCAGTGCAAAACCCTGTTTTGTGGTGTTTGTGTCATCAGGGTACAGCAAAAGGGGCTCAGTGTGTTCTGGATGTGGCCTCATCCTCAGGGGGATGAGTTCTTGAGGATGGGATCCGTCTGTGCAGCCCTCCACCCCGCAGGGGTGTTGTGGAGGGGTCCCTGGGGTACAGCATCATTTCCTGCAGGACATGGGATGGGGCTGGGTGTCCCTGGACAACACTGTGGAGAGGGGTGGGATGTCCTGGGATACAGGATCTGTCCCGGAGAGAAGGGAAGGAGGTGTCCCCTAGGTGCAGGATCCAGCCCTGCTCTGGGATGGAGATTCCATAGGGTGCAGGATGTGGCCCTGTAGCACATCCCAGTGCAGGGCCTGCCCCTGAGGTGGGGAGGGGGAGTCTCTCCAGATGAACAATATGACCCCTTAGCACCCTGTATGGGGGGCTCCTCTGGGTGCAGGATACACTCCAGGAAGGAAGATTCCTCCAAGCGGACAGCGCACTGTAGCCCCTCCTCATTCTGGAGGTCTTTTCAGGTGCAGAATGGTGGCCCCTTAGCACCTTGTGCTGTGCTGAGGGGGTGTCTCCTCAGGTGCAGGATGTGACCCTTTTGCACGCTGTGTTGGAGAGGGGACGCTCCTGGATCCAGGACACACCCTGGGAAAGAATTGTTCCCCTCTCAATCACATCATCCCTTCCCCGGAGCACCTCGCGGCCCCCCACATTGGGGTGTTCCCGTGTGCAGAGCAATGGAAGTGGCCCAAGGCTACTTCTGATTCTGGGGTGCCCGGGTGTTGCAGGGGGCTTCTTGTGTGGTTTATTCTGTACAGCGTTCACTGGGAGCTTGTGCCGTGACAATTCTGCATTAATTTGGGAGAGTGGGAGCAAGACTGACCCTGCCGAGTGGGGTCATGGGGTGGGGTTTCGCTTGGATGCAGGATCTGCTTTCTCCCCTCTGTCCTGGCAGGGGTGTCCTGCTCCTCTGGGTGCAGGACACACCCCAGACGGCACAGCCCCTGCTCCAGGGCACACATCTCCCATTCCGGACCTCCTGATCCCTCATTCCCAGGGATCCCCTCCCTGCTCCAGGGCACACATCTCGCATTCCCGAGGATCCCGCTTCCGCATTCCCGGGGATCCCCTGCTCCAGGGCACACGTCCCTCGTTCCCGGGGATCCCCGTCCCGGCCGTGCCGCGATCCCCGCCTGCAGCGCGCGGCTCCCGCCGCCAGGGGGCGCTCCTGCCCCGCCCCGCCCCGCTGCGGGGGCGCGGTGCCCGCTGCGGCCGCCAGGGGGCGCTGTTCGGGGCCGCCTCAGGGCCCGGCCCCGCCCCGCCGCAGGTGACACCCCCACACCCCCCGTGCCCGGANTCCCAGGGATCCCCTCCCTGCTCCAGGGCACACATCTCGCATTCCCGAGGATCCCGCTTCCGCATTCCCGGGGATCCCCTGCTCCAGGGCACACATCTCCCATCCCGGAGCTCCCGATCCCGCATTCCCAGGGATCCCGATCCCACATTCCCGGGGATCCCCTGCTCCAGGGCACACATCCCTCATTCCCGGGGATCCCGGCCCCTCATTCCCGGGGATCCCGACCCCTCATACCCTGGGATCCCCTGCTCCAGGGCACACGNCAGTCCCGGTCCTGTCCCGATCCCGCTCCTGGCCCAGCCCCTATCCCGGTCCCGGCCGTCCCAGTGGCCGTCATGGCGGAGCAGGAGAGTTTGGAGTTCGGCAAAGCCGACTTCGTGCTGATGGACGCCGTCACCATGCCCGAGTTCATGGCGAACCTCCGGCTGCGGTGAGTGAGGGGCGGGAGGCGCGGCCCCCCGCCCCGGGGCTCGGCGGGTCTTCCCCTCACACACGCTCCGGTTGGGATGGAGTGTGAGGGGGTGAGGGAACCGGAGCCCTCCCTGAGCCTCCTCCGCCTGCTGCCGCTCTCTGACTGGGCAAACCCGCACAAAAGTGTGGATTTTTCTGTGAAATGGAAGAGCCGGGTAAAGATGAGGGTGCTCAGGGTGCACCAAACCCTGGGGGCTGCCTGGATAATCTTCGGAGTCACCTGCCCCAGTGCCCACCTCCCTCATGGATCGTGCAATGGTTTAGAAGTGAAGGAACCTTAAGGACTTTACTTTTAAACAGCATGTTGTTGGTCTTCCCCCATATCATAGAAACACAGGGTGGGTCGGGTTGGGAGGGGACCTTAAAGCCCATCCAGTGCCACCCCTGTCATGGGCAGGAACACCTTCACTAGACCAGGGTTCTCCAAGCCTGGCTTTGGACACTTCCAAGGATCCAGGGGCAGCCACTGCTGCTCTGGGCACCCTGTTCCATTCCCCTCTTCCAGGTTTCTCGCCTATGCTGACATTCTGCAAATTTGCTTTGGAGAAAAAAAACCAAGGAGCAATAAAAGTCACCAAGTCCAAGGTTGCTCCATCCCGTGGGGGTATTGCAGCCACTTGCTGGTGTGGATTTGCTGTGTTAACATTTCATGATCTTTATGGTTTTATTTCCCTTGTATATGTGGTGGGTGCTGGGAAGATCCACATTTTCCTGCCTGTTCCCTCTCAAGCACAATTCAATCCTGGGCAGCTCTGACAGAGGACAGCCAGGGGACCCTAAGTCTGCAGCTGCTTTTCACTTTCCATTATAAAACATTCATGGGAGCTCCTTCTGATAAACTCTTATGCCCCTGCTTGTGCAAGGATTTGATAATTGCCAAAGGGAAGGCTTTAGGATAAAAATGTGACTTGTTGGCTGTGTCCCACCTGTTCTGCTTAGGTTTTCCTGCCTGTTCCTGTCCTGCCACTTGTATTCTGGTAGGTATTAGAATCAGTCACTTGTCAGACCCCTGATATTGTTGGATGCACCTGAGAGTGGCTCTAGCAAGAGATGGGAGGTGGGCTAAGCTCCCTCAGCAGGTTTCAAACAATTGAGGAAGGAGAATATTAAGCTTTTTCAGACAATTGTGTTGTGTCCTCTGGATGAAATCTGTAGATTTTGACATCTGGCTGCTTCAGCCACTGCGTGGTGGGGAATTTCTGTGCTACACAGCTACAGAGTGTCCCTGTGCCCTGAGATGCTGCAGGGTGAGGGCTCAGATCCTGTGGGGTGTAAGAACAACCAGCAGACTTTATGCTTTTTTCCTTTTATATTTTGGCTTTCTTTTTGGGCAGAGAGGGCATTTGTGTTTGAATATAAGAAAATCGTAATGAGAACAGTTGAGCTTTGAACATGATTTCAGATTTGAATGAATTTTGCAGTGCTTCTAAAAGTTTAAATTTGCTTCTCATTTGTACACTCCATGACATTGTAATTGTATTAGAAAGGGCTTGCACGCAGGATCTTTGTAATTAGCAGGAAACTTGTGTGTCATGGTTTATTCTTAGGGTTTTATTCTTTTGTTAATGTGACCTAGAAATCTAAATGAAATATTGGAAATGGACTGATAGCTTAAAAATCAATGTGGCATGTTGGTTGCCTTTAGGAATCCATTGAGAGGTGCCTTGCAGGGACAGGCGTTGCTAATTTTGTATGAAGGGATGGAGAACAAGCCAGCAGTCCTGGATCCTTACAATAAACGTGGAACTACATTTCTTTTTTTTCCCTGTGCTGTTGCTTATGGTGCCTGAGGATGTTGTCAGGACATCCCTGACACCTTGATACACCTTGGAGGCCCTGTTTCACTGCAGTGCCTTGGTCACTGGCACTCAAACCTACCCAAACCCAGGCTTATCCTCTGACAACAGTTCAGACTTGAGTTCTTGTCACCCGGCTGTGAGCTCTGCCTGAGCTTCAAGGTCGTCTGGTTTCTGTGCTGTGGGCAGAACAAGCTTTTGTCAAAAGCTGAGTGATACTGTTAATTTTTCCAACCTTCGTGCTGTCGTCCCTTGCCCCTAGGCCTGGGGACACTGTCCAGTGTCTGCACTGGGACATTTGTGAAAGCTGATGTGGATTTCCCAGAAGTGTGGCTTTTCAGTAAAGCTGCTGAGCTGTGCTGGGTGTTGAGTGCTGTGTGGTGGCCCTGGGCTTCTGCCCCAGCCCTGCTGCTGGTGTTTTACACTCAGGCAACACCTGCTGCTCAGATTTTACTGCTCTGGAGAGTGCAATTGGCTCTCGGTGCTGACACTAGGAAACTGTATGAGACCCTGCTCGAGGGTTGGTTGTGTCACTGTGCCATGGCAGAGTCCCCTTTGTGCTGCTCGTGTGCAGATTAGAGGGAAGGAGCTGCTGCTCCTCCATCGAGTGCCCGTGGCAGGTTTGTTCAGTTTACACTTGGATGGGCTCCACCCTATTCCATAAATCCAGCTTTCTGCCAGAGCTATTTTTGTTCGGGGTCACTGCCTGACCCAAGACGGGCTGTGCTGGATTTAGTTCCCAAGTGAGCCCAGATGTGGGTGGAATTGAAATCATACCAGTTTCGGTGCATGCAAGGATATTTCCCCAAGGATGTCTCTAGTAGGAAAAAGGGGAATGGTGAAGCTGCACTTTTCATTAGTGTAGTCTTTGAATTTAGTGGTGTTGACATGGGCTGGATGAGAGTGCCTGGGTAGGTGGGTGGATGCAGTGTGAATTTACTACCTCATCTCCCAGCCCCAGTGCTCATGCCCAGTTACTTGTAGGTTTGAGTAGGATTCAGCAGGGTTATCACTGTGTCAGTATCTTCTCATGGCTGTGTCTTACAGCTACTTAATGAATGTTTCTTTGGACTCTCAGCAGTCACTGCGTGTTACACTTTATTGTAAATAAAAGTCATCCTGTCCTTGAATTCCTTAGTGCTGAGTGTGCTTCATCCCAGTGTCTGGTTGTGATTCTTAGTCATCAGAATAATTAAAAAAAAAGAAAAGCAGGACTGTGGGAATGGCCTGTGTGGACTCAGTAGCTTTGTTTCTTTTAGTAACCTCCAAAATTGTAACAGACAATTGTTTCTGGAATGCTCATAAGTCAGAATTATTAAAACAGCTGTATTTGAGTGGTTTGTGTATCAGCAATCACCCACAATCCCTTCAGTGAGTGCCTGCTCATCTCTGCACTTCTGCAGGAATAATTGGCAATTCCAATCCCAGGACATAAGACTAATTGAAGGGCTTTTTAAAATAGGGAATCTTTTTGTGTCTAGCAACTCTCAGGTCCTGCCACTGGCAGGCAGGTATTAATCTGTAGTCACTTGTTACCTCCTGTGATGGGTGAATGCTCTGGACTTGAGAAAACTCTTTTATTTCGCTGCTTTTGACTTAACATGACCATGACTATTCCATGGCAGGTGGAGTGAGATGTTGCTTGTGGAAAGGGAGTGTTGGTCTGGCCAGAGCTGCTCAGATTTTGCAGAAATAGTGGTGCAGATGAAACTATTGAGTAAGAGAAGCAGGAAACTGCATCACCTCATTTTCTTCATGCCACAGTGAAAATTTCAAGTAGTAAATATTACCATTTTTAATTTACTTTCTCATAAGGAAACTTATTTTTCAGAAGTATGAAATGATCGGGTTTATCAGGTGATTTCTTGTATTACACTGCTAAGACCACTCACTGTTCTCTACAGCTTGCATTTGTCTTGACAAAGAGATCAAACCTCAGAGCATTAAAAATGGTATCTATGGCATGCAGAAGGAGTTCTTGAATTATCTGTTGTGCAGCCTTAGCAGTGCCTTTGGGAGTCACTGCAGGGCAGTCACTCCTCCCAGGGTCTCAGGTGTGTGCCAGGACAGTGGGATGTGACCCATCCTCTCTGTGCCAGGCAATTGGATCCTGTGGGGGCCCAGCTGGGGGCAAACCCAGCACCCCTGAACCACTGGGAGTGGAAATGCAGGGAAAAGCAGACAATTGCACAGGGCAGCATCAGAGCAGTGTTTGGGGTGGTCTGATGTAAGCTGTATGCTCATGGTGTTTGTGTTCCCATATCTGCATCGTGAGCAGGTGCTACCTGACTCATCCTCTACTGATTTCTAGTGAGTGGCTCATTTTTCATAAGCATTGTGCAAATTCCCCCCGGGAACACAATAGATCTGTGTCACCGTTATTAAAGAATTCAAGGATGTGTGAGAGCACCTGGTGATGTGTAATGATTGTTAAATGAATTTGGGGTTGTTTTCCTCTTCTTTCAAGTACTTCCAGCATGAAACCAGATGTGGAAGGCTGTACTTGCTACTCAGATAGTTCCTGGTCATCCCAGCCAGCCTGAACCTGGAGTGGTGCAAAGAACTGTGGGTTAATAAAGCACATAGTCTCTGTGCACGTGGTGACTTCTGGCCTTCTAAAGCAGCATTTCATAAAAACACAGTTCTGTGTTCATTTAAAAACACACAAAAGTGGTTTTCCTAATGTTTCTCAACTATCTCTCCAACCCCAGCTTTTTCAGATTAAGGCAACGGTTGTAGATCTGTGTTTATTGCAGGTCCATTTGAAACATAGATAATATTTGCTCTGATTATCGATAGCTTTGGCATCAAGAATCTATACTGAAAATCTGGTTCTTCTGAGAATGTGCTGAAAGTAGTTGGTGCTGAGGGAAGTGTTTGCTGTGCACACAGGGCTGAGGTGTGGACTGGAGTCCTACAAAAAGGTTGGAGCAAACTGAATGGGGAATTGGGCTTTAAATGCTGCAGAGGGATATCTCCAAGGGCTTTTCTTGAGGTGGTTGTGTGGAGCTTGTACCTTTTGGGCCTCTGTCAAAAAAAACCTTGTTGTTTTTCTGGATGATGCAGTGAGTTGAGGCCATTCTTTAGAATCCTAAGATCACAGAATAGTTTAGGTTGGAAGGGACTCTGAAGTTCATCCATTTCCACCCCTATGTCCCTTCCACTGGAGCAGGTTGCTTCAAGCCTCTGGCCTAGGACACTTCCAGGGAAGAACTTGAAGTTCTGAAAGGCCAAGGTCCTGTTGTGCCATTCAGTGTCCCCAAGATCTGCAGACTGGGCTGTTTTGCTTACCTTTTTCAGGTCTGGAAAAGCAACCACAAGTTCTGGGGTTCTGGGGTTGAACAAATGCTTTAATTTGTCTCCATCTTCGGGAAATGGGTGTCCCTACGATCCATTAGGAACAATTCTTGTTCCTAATGTGGGTCCCATCTGTTCTTGCTCGGTACCACGCCCTTTCTGCTCTTCCTTTGATGAGCCTCAGTTGCAGTTTTGGAGTGAAGAGTGCTGTCTGTATTACACTGATGTTTTCACACTGACTTATCTTCTGAGCACCATCTTAAACACTCATATTTGGGGTTGAAATTGTGGTGGGAGAGGTTTGACTTCCCATGAGGTGATAAACTGTATTTAATCCCAGCAGAGGAAATATTATGTGAATGCTTGGTTTCATTTGTGCTTTTGCTAATGAAATATTCATGCTTCATAAACAGGCTTTTCATGCCTTTAAGCCATTTTAATTTCCTCATTCTAAATAGTCATGAATATTTGAATTGTTCATGTGGTGTTGGATTAAACAGCTGCTGGGAAGAGGCTGCTTTCTCCCTGGAGAGGGGCACCTGCCTCCAGGTGCTGCAGGACACTCCTTGCTCTACTCAGACCAGCAGCAGTTGAGTCTCATCAGCCCTTCTTGGCTTCCTTGGAGTTGCTCAACTTGCAGAAACCATCTTGTGTCACAGTTCGGAATGAATGGAATGAAAATTCCCCTTAGCCCATCAAAATTTGACTTACGAGCTTGGCCTGGGGCCAGCCTCATCTTCAGAGATGGAAAAGGCCATCGATCTCACTTAAAAAGATCTCACTTACAAATCAAATTCCAGCCAGAGTAGCAAAAGGAGAATCCAGGCCAGACTCCTGACTCCACAGGGACTCTTCAGCCATGGACACCTGGAGCTGCCCCAGGTGTGCTCTGGGATTCCTGACTGGAATTCCCATGAACCAGGCTTTGAATGAGGTGATGTCCAGCCTGGAGTTTGTTTTACCTCCATATGTGCTGGGTTTATCTGGTTTCACTGGACCTTCCTTAGCACATCTGCTCTCCCTGCCTGATGAAAGCTTCCTTAGAGGGAAGTTTTACTGGAGTCTTTTTATAGCAGCTGGGTGAGAGAGTGTTTAATAATTTTAGCACCTGGGTGTTGAATAATATATGAGGTCAGATTTATGAATGAGATCAGTCTTTCAGGGTGCCTTGTACTTCTAAACTCTGAGGCTACTGATGCTGTGCCCCAGACTGCTGGTCCTGCCTCCAGCTGCCTCTGGTCCTTGCCAGAGCACAGGTAACAACATTTCATTGTGGGTAGGGAGCAGCAACTTGGGGAGTGATATCCATGGCACGTGGCATCAGGTGTGGAACAAAAACCTGACAATCAGTGAAGTAACCAGAACCGTGGGGAATTAGCTCAATAGGAAATGCTCGTTCTTGCATTTTTTAAAGTCTTTTTTTCCCTGCTGTTTACACGAAGTATATCTACAAAAATCTGCTGGTAATTTAGGAATTCCTCAGAAGCCTTTTGGCTTTCATCCTTACTCTGCAATAATTTTGTAAATTCCGATGAAGTGCTGTGGGTCCTGGAGCTCCTCAGAATTGCAGTGCATCTGTTTGGGATGCTGTCAAGTGGAATCCTGTTCTGGTTTTTGACTACCCCATGTTTGAGGTGGCTTGTGTAACCTGCAACATCTTAACTGATTTGTCATCACCTGCTGAGTTTCACCAGCTGAAGGTTGACTCCAAGATCTGCTAAACTCCTACAGTAAATATTTGCTAATATTCCAGTGAGTCCCGTGGCCTCCTCTAGTCAAGAGTCCTTTGCATTGACTTCTGTTCAAAAGTCTGCCTCTCCAGGGGGATTTACTGATCTAACACTCACCAAGCCCTTGCATTTCTTTGACTCTTTGCATATCTTCTGACTGAGCAGGCTTTGACACCACCTGAACTTAGCGATATTTACTCGAATTCCTTTAAAGATGCAGATTTCACAAGGTATTTGGAGTTACATGATCTCTCTGTGCATCCCTGGGTCATGATTGCATCTTTTTATGGAATGAAGGAATTCTGAGGGGGGGGGGAGAAAAAAGCAGATGTCTGCACGTAGTTTTGCCTGTAAGTGTGAAATAGGGGAGCTGTGTGTCCTTCAGTGGCAAGTGCTCATTTCCAGTTCTCTGAAGCCAAACCACAATTTGTTAAGAAGATTTCTGTTTCTTTAAGGGCTTTTTTGGTGACATGTGTTGAGATCACAGCTCCTGATGCTGCTGTCACATGCTGCTGTTCCTGTATTGGACCAGATGTAAAATTGTTCACTTGTGGTATTTTCAAGTTCTGAAAGAACGGCCTGGCTTTGAGGCTGTTCTGTCTTTGGGAGTGGAAAAGAGGCATTAGATAGACTTAACTTTTTTTTGAAAATACTTAATTTTTCTTCAAATCTAAGCCATTAAACTGTTCCTGAGATAACCTCTGTCTTTGGCTGGGAATGAGGTTTTTCTGGTCTCTGAGCTGTGTGTCGCAGCAACACGCAGAGCAGTTCCTTTGGGTGGTGGTTTAGATGGACAGCAGATACTGTCCTGTCAGGGCCCAGCTGAGGTAGGAGGAGGGGGGATTTCTTGGAAAGACCTTTTAAGTAAAATAGTTGTTAATGATAAGCCAGGGGACCCAACCCTACCATCACTGATGGTCCTGTAGTGCTCAGCTTCTCAGGCTCAGCAGCAGAACTGACTGAGACATAACAAGCCTGCTCTTGCTCTAACTCTTGGTAGTGGTGGTGTTTTCCATTCTGCCCCCAACAGTTTCTGAGCATTTTTCTGTGCAGACTACAACATTTCTCCTTGGACAGTGCTGGAATATTTGTTCATCAGTTCTGTGCTCTTCTGCTGAAGCATTTTGCAGCCCACGTTTCCTGGCTGCTGGGATGCTGCTGCCCTTCCCTTCTGGGTTTAAAAGTTGGCAGTGATGTGCCCTATGGCTGCCACTTGCCCAATGAGACTTCAGAGAACAGTTTCTGTGTGACTGTTGCGCTGGTCTGATCCAGAGCTTTATTTCCAGAAAAATGGACCAGTTCCATGTCCCTGGGCAGCTGCTTACCTGCCCTGTGTCATTTCTCAGCCTTGGATGTTTCTTGCTCTACTCTGGCGTGTCAGGCATTGACTCCACTGTCCCTCCAAGAAGTGTTGTCCCACCTGACCTTCCTTTTTCCTACTGACTTCCCATATTTCTGTAACTGCAGTGCCCTCCTGGTCATCCTGGGTGGCTCTTCTCTCTGCTTTCAGTACCTTCTGTGTGCAGCTGGAAACCTCTGCCTAGCTGTCCACCTTGCTGTTGATGTACCTTCAGCTCCCCAGTGTCATCTCTGATCTTGGACTGATCTTCCCAGCCTTGCCCTGTCTGTCAGCTGGAATTCCCTGGGGCTGGGGTGAGTGAGCTCCTCTGGACGGCAGCTCCCTTGTTCCACCTGCACTGTTGGACTCAGTCCTTTCTTGGCCTTTGCACCCCAAGTGAGGTGTTTGTATTCCCCTGTGGTGTGTCAGCCCCAAGCCTGAGCCATACACAGACCCCAGTCTTGCCCAGAGTCCCCTCACGCTGATTTTTGTGCTCGTTCCTTCTCTTGTGCCTTGACAAACCCCCCTTCCCACAGAGCTCATTCAGAGCTGTGTACAAAGATTGCTTTTGCTCTTAGTTCTATCTCCTTCACCCATCTCCTTGCTTCCCTCCTGTTCCACCTCAAACACAGCTTGTCTCCTCCCAGTGTTTATCAGTTTCTCCCACAGGACTGATCTGTGCCATGTCTGTCTGAGAACTTTCTGACCAGCATTCCTGTGCTTTTCCCTCAGTTGCTCCTTTTGGCACACAAGAAGCACCATATAACTTCCAGCAAAGACACTGCCTCCTCCTTCCATGTATAATTTATGGAGCCCACACAAAGTGTGCCATGGCAGGAGGTTTGGAGTGCTGCAATCAGTGATTATCATGCTCATCTGCTCAAGTCCTTTCCTGGCTCCATGCTGGATCCTAGCCCATTGCAGTTCTTTTTTCTTGTGGGTCTGGACAGAGCCTGCCCTGATGTTATCCTGCCTGAGGTTGTTCACGTAGAAAATTATCTGATCAGAGTATCTTTGTGTGTTCCTGTTTAAGGTTAATGTAACTTGGGAAGCCTGAAGGCTCATTATATCTTCCTGGAAAACAAAAACGGGAGATTTGTGGCAGGACTCTGCAATATGTGGGGTGTGATGTGCTGCTGGGGCTGGATGTGCTGTTTGGGGTGGCAGGCTTAGCTCCATCTCCAGACACAAAGGGTTTTTGCCCTTGGCCCTGCATCTTTATTCACATCAAGCCAACTCAAGCCGTGTTTCACTGGAAGTTCTGGCAGCCTTGGAATAAATCCCTGTTTTCTGGGGCCCCTAACAAGAAGGATTTCTGTCCCTTTCTGGTGGACAGCAGGTGTGCATGGCTACTCCTCAAATGAATTATGCTTTGGGGCACCAGCTGAAAGTTTCAGGAAAGGCTCCCTTTTCATATCTGCCTCCCATTACAGCATCAGTGCCTTCATCATTGGCCTGGGGTTTGTTTGGTGCCCAGGACAAACTCCCAGCAGGGGAACTGCAGGGAACTCCAGCACTTCACTGCAGCATCCTGCCCAGAGGGCCCAGGGCAGGAATCAGAACCCATCTTTAACAGCTATTGGATGGCAGCAAAGGCTGTCTCACCATGAATAGCAAAGAAAAACAAACTGAAACAAAAAAACTCCCTTTCCCGCTGTAGGAACAGCATGGCTTTCTTTGGGGAGAGCTCCTCCATGGCATTTGGAGGGGTAAAAACCGCGGTGGCTGTGAAAGCCTTCACACCACAGCCATCAAGGGCACAATGAAGCTTTCATTCTCCACATCACATCGCTGAGATGTTTACACTAAAACTTTTGCTGTTATTCAGATTGCTACACTGCAGCTAAAAAGGTTATTTTGTTTACAAGAATGAATGATAAAGTAAATTTCAACTTTAAAAGAAAACTTCAGCTATAGCTCTTTGAAGGCCTCCCCTGCACTGTTTAGAAAGGAACTGGATATGAAGTCTATAAACTTCTGAGGAGGGAAATGGTGCCTTCCACTGCTCCTTAATACCAGCTTCTTTGTGTGTTATTGCTTCTTGATCCCAGGTGTGAAGACCAGGGGAGTGAATGAAAACAAGCTCAAAGAGCTGTAAATACATTTTAGGCCTCAGAAGAATCCCAAAACACCAGGCCAGGAGCACCGGAGTCTTCAAGTGAACTTGCTTAGAAAAACTGTTGCCACTGCATCCTGCAGAGAATGTCCTCCCTTGTTTGCTTCTCAGAATGTCAGAAGGGCACTGTACTGCTTTTCCTTGTGCTTCCAGGGACAGAAGAACCCCCAGATTCTTTTAAAGCTGGGTGTAAACACCTCCTTGGAACAGTAGCTGTTAAACTTTGTTGAAAACTGCTTAGCAATGACAAAAAAATGTTATTTCCGAAAGGATCTCTGTAGCACTGAGGGGTTTTTTTTGCAAATGAAAGTCCAAATTTACCACAAAAATGTCCCTGTAACCTCTTATAATTCAAAACATATTCCTTGCTTTTCAAAAGCACAGGCAAATTACCAGGGAGCCTTTCTAAAATAAGCCCGAGGTTGGATGTTTGACTTTGTGGACGGTGCTGCTTGATAACCAGCGTTTCCTTTTTTGAGTTTGCTGTGTCGCAGTCAGAAAGGAGCTTTGCTTTGTGCGGTTTCTGACCTGTTCCAGGTGAGGACAACATGAGCAACGCCTGTGCTGCAGTACTGGGGTAGAAACAGGACTATCCCTGTCCCTTATTTTCCTGATAAATGTAGCGTTTGTGTCTCCAGCAAAACAAACAGTGGAAATCTTGTCTTTGTTCTTGTTTTTTGGGCCGTGCTGCATCCTGGCTTTCAAGGATGCAGACATTCCTGAGCTAGACATCTCCAGTGTCTGGCAGCTGGTTCTCTGACTCTGTGTGGTTACAGAACTTAAACTACTCTAAGGAAACACCAGGGAAAAGCAGATCTGTGTGAAGTGTAAAGCTTTTAAACCTGGTATGAAACCCTGAGAGTAGGGCTTGCTAAGAAACTGAAGGAAACCTAAACAATTTTGAAATTACTGGGAATATTTGGCTTCATTTTCCCAATCAGTCGATAGAAAACATGTTTTCCATTAAGGGCTTACATTTTTGGAGACTTAAAGGGGGGGTTGTTTATTGTCAAAACAAGTCTTGTTTTTCACCAAATATCTTGGCTGCCTGGTTTGATTTTTGGTGCTGTCCCTGCATCCCTACAGGCGGTGGGTGGTGCCAGGCTGTCACCTGGAGTGCTGGAATCATGGCTGTTGTGGGGTTTGGATTCGAGTGCTTGTGCCCTGGGGAGCAGTGCCAGGCTCCAGCTGGCTGGCAGGAGTGGGAAAGCCAGGAAAGAGTGATGGGGATACCCATCTCCTAAAAGATGCCACGTGTACCATGTCCTGTCATGTAGGAAATCTCAAATCTTTCATAAATCTGCAGAATGCCTGATTGTTTCTGTCCTGCTTTTCCTCTGGGTTTCTGGGTCTTGGATGCTCCCGTGAAGGAGCCAAGGTGGCACCTGGATGAGCCATTGGAGAAGGAAGGTGTTCGCTGTTCCCAGGGCTGCTCTGAGGGGTTTGGGGCTCTGCTCTCACACCACAGGCTGTGACTGACTTCAGGGCCAGCCCAGATGTGCTGCTACTGAATTTAGGGAGAAAACTTGTGTCAGTCTTGGTCTTGTCCCAGGAGTTCTGTCTGTAACTGATGGGTAATTGGCTGCTCAGCTGCTTTCCTGAGAGGCTGTTTGTTAAAGTTAGTGAGCAGACCCAGTGCAGATGGACAGATCTCTTGTTCTAGTGGACAAACAAAAATGTGTTGTGTTGCAAACTTTATAGCTGAATCATGGAAACTGTAGGTTTGGGACATAATATTTCAAAATGTTAAACTCCATCTGATACATTTTAACCTTCTGCCTTTCTTGTATTGTCCTTGTACCCAGGAAAAAATAACAGAAGTTAAATGCAGTAAACTTGGTGAATTTTGAAGTCATTCTGTGGTGCGTTGACCAAATGAAAGGAGTCATTTGCTAGGGTTACATTTATTAATGTGCACTTAAACCACAATAAATCACAGGAGGGATAAGTGAACAGGTTCTTACAGAAAGACTGGCTTGGTCAGTGTCAGGTTTATGTTGTACAAGGGATGTGGGAAGCTCCAGCAGTTAAGTGGTCAGATCAGAATTTGTTGTGGTTTTTTTATCAAGACACCTTTGCTGCCTTTTTTGAAGGCTCCTCTTTACCTGTCCTTGGCTATGTGACATAAATCTTGTGTAGGCAGTAATTCCCACAGCACCTTCCCATCTTTTGTGCCGTGCCAAGGATGTTTCACCTCAAGAGCCAAATTTTCTCCTGTTTTGAGGAGCAGGGTAAGCCCCAGAAACAATCTGGGAAAGCTTTCAGGGGAAAATATCCCCACCTCCTACCTTTCATATGTAGATGTACTGGCTGGCCTTGTTTAAGACAGACGAGCAGCCTCTGTTTGTCCTAATGAGGTACTTCATGTGAAACCGGTAGCACTAATGGCCAGATTCCAAATAATTTGCTATGTAGGAAAATTGCCCAATTGTGCCCACCCATGGGGTCATTCCTGGGTGTCACGTGGAGAGTGGGAGCCTTTGATTCATTCCCTGGCTAAAGGAGTGCAACGGATATTTTGCAAACTAAAAGTTTCTGTCGCTGAAGACAGAGATTTCTTTGTGTTTTGACCTGGGTTTTGATACTCTTTTACCCTCTACTGTTAGGAGTGCCAAATAGTTTATTCTTTTTTTTCATCGGGGGAGAAAGCAACTTGAACAAACATCCTGTCCCCTATCAGCTACAAACCATCCGTTTATCCATGAAGACAGGGGAGGAGCAGTGTGAGGGAGCAGCACTGGCAAGTGCAAGCATTCTCTGATTTTGTTCTGCTCTCTGATGTTTAAACCTTTCAGATATTCCATGATTGTTTCCAACTTCACAGTGATGAAAACTAAAAAACTCTTAATTAGGGTGAGGATGGTTGTATTCTTTGTACTCTAACAGGGTGTATTTTAAGAAAAAAACAATACTTATCATGATACAAGTGGTGAAATTTATTTCTCAGACTTGTTTTTCCCTCCCTGCTCAGTGTTACTGCTACTGTCCCCTTGAGTTGTCTGGGATTAACTTCTCCTGTCATGGAATTTTCACACCAAGGATTTTGGCTTTGAAATCGCATCTTTCACTCAGAGGGGAAAAGTGGAATAGTTTTCAGTCTCACAGAAATTTTGAATGAGCACTGAGAAAATAATGGCAGCAGATGGATTTTTATGGAGTGGGGAATGTCAGAATTGCCTTTCACAGGAACTGTATTGTCACACAAGAGCTGAGGGGTTTCAGGAGGGATGTCCCTGCCCTTAGGTGCTTCCGGGTGCTGTGTTAATGCCTGGGAACTGATTTGGCTGAAAAAGGATCTTTTGCTTCTCTTCTTAGGATCCCCAAGTGCCTTCCAGTGTGGGAACTGGTGGCAGGAGGTGATGCTGGGGGTCCTGCTGGTGTGAGGTGACAGACCTTCCTCGGCATTCAATTCCCACTGCCCCCTCCCTTCTCCTACCTGTCTCATTAGAGAACTCAGAGAAGTCTCCATGGACACCTTTTCTGAGCTGTTTTGTCACAGAATGTTAAGGGCTTGGAAGGGATCATTTAGTGCCATGATGTGCAGGCATCTCCCACTAGACCAGGTTGCTCAAGGCCTCATCCAGCCTGGCCTTGAACATTTCCAAAGTTCGGGCATCCACAACCTCCCTGGGCAACCTGTTCCAGTGTCTCATTATCCTCAAATAAAAAACTTCTTCCTAATATCTAACCTGAATTTCTCTTTTTTCAATTTGTACCTGTTCTGCCTTGTCCTGTGACTGCAGTTCATGACAGAGTCCCTCTCCAGCTTCCCTTCAGACACTGGAAGGTGTGAGGTCTCCACAAAACCTTCGCTTCCCCAGGCTGTGTTAATGTTTATCATGTTAAAGTTTCCTTCCAGCATGATTCTCTTGGTTCAGCCTTGGAGGGCTGAAGGGCCCTGCTCTCAGCCAGCCCCTTCTCCTCTGGGAGCCACAGAGACCCAGCAGTCCTACCCCAGTGCCAGTCCTTGCTGTGCTGTTCCATTCCATAATCATGCTCAGGATTAATCACTTTCTGGTGCTTCTGGATGCCACTGCAGTGTTTGTCACTCATTTGCTTTGGGGATTTCACATTTGCAGAGTGTAACTGGCCACTCTTAAACGTAACTTGGATTTTTCTTATTAGCTTTGCCTTCAATTGCATCTTGGAGAAGTTGAAATAGCAATAAAAACTGCTTCCTATTAAGTGGATACCATCTTGTCTCGCTGTGACTTGCTTTCTTACCAAGTATATTGTGGGATTCATGAAAACTCATTTGTTAGATCACACTTGTGAAGATACTTTAGGTGCTTTGTTCATCTAATTCCAAGTATAACCATCCTGTGATCTTAATCAACTTTTGCTTTAAAATTTTCCAGCTGGAAATTAACTCCATGGCGAATTTGGCCAACATCAGTGGCAACGTGAAGGTGGCTTTTTTTTTTTATGGACTTAGTTCCTTCTTTTCTGTGTGCAGATATGACTGTGGTAGGGGAGCACTTTGGGGTTTCCTCCAAAAGTGACTCATGTTTGCCAGATCCACCTATAGCAAAAATAAGCCAGGCCATTACAGTGTGTATTATTTAGGTTACTGAATATTTTATCCAGTAGTCAGTGAACTTTCCCTGGAAGCCTCTATGAGTTAGTTCGTTTTTCTTCCCCCATTTGTCCAGAAAGAGCCACAAAACCCCGGCATGAGGGAGGAGGGTGTCTCCATTCAGGATTTTGCTGCTCCCCTGCCATACAGTCTGATTTGGTAACTGGGAGTGGAAATTGCCCAAGGTTACCCTTGAGAAAACAACACTATTATTGCTGACAGTCCTCTGCCTCCTGCCTGGTTTCTGTAGATCTCGGACTCCTGCTCGCAGCAGCTGTGGGAGTCCTGGTGGTTAATGAGTGTTAATTTCCTAGATAGTGCTTGGTTGTCTCCATTGCAGTGAGAGTTTCACCTTGCAAAACCTCAGCTGCAGCAAGGAGCTGGCTGTGGGTGGTGAACTACTGGTAGTTGCGTTTCACAGGAGCTGTGGAGCTGATGGGATGGGCCTGAGAGAACGGGGGAAACGCTCTGAGTCTGGAATGTGTGCGGTGTGGATTCCCCAGAGAGCAAGAGGGACAGGGGACTGTCCCCAGCTGATGAGCACTGTCCCCTCCTCTGAGAGCGAGAACTGGTCTGGTTCAGGGACAGGGGACTGTCCCCAGCTGATGAGCACTGTCCCCTCCTCTGAGAGCAGCATCTCCTGAAGCAGCCAGAGGCAAGGGGCAAAGCTCCTCATGCTGGATCCAAAGCAAGATCTTCCTGCACAAAATTCCTCACCGGGAGCAGCACCTGCAGCTGGGCCTGGGCTGGCAGCTGTCAAATACTGCTGTGATGAACTTCACACAACTGGAATAGAAGTTGAAAAGATTTGTAGCTGCGATTTTTTTTTTCAGCTCAAGACACTCCCATTCTTTTCTATTCTCCAGCATTTTGTTGCTGACATCTTTGTCCACTGGCCTCTGGTCCTTTTAAAACACTTTGTGTGGAGCCGGGGGCAGTTGCTTTGCCGTGTCTGTATCACAGGTGTTTACAGAATTCCTTCTGAAATAAATGGAAGGCTAAATGGAAGACACTTGTCTCCACTTAGGGATTCTGTGGGTGAAGTTAAACACTTGGATCTAAACAAAAGTGTGAGCTATGCATTTCCCAGCATGAAATTGCACTGGTTACGGTGCTTCTTTTCCTCCTCCCCCCAATATTTATAGATTTACTTCCTAAAAGAAGATTGTTATCAATGCTTTAGTGCCCCCTCAGGGCTGCAGCAACAGGGTGACCTAACTGGGTTCATTCCTCCCAATTTAAATTCCTTCTGTCGAATCAGAAATAATTCCTTGGATGTCAAAGCGTTTCCAGCAGGATCGCACCTGCCCGGCGGTGCTCGGCTTCCCTGGATTGCGGGGCTGGAGTCCCGGGGAGGGAGGAGCTCTGCAGCCCTGGGACTGAGCTCCACTCCACCCTTGGAAGCTCCGGCTGCTGCCGCTGCCCTTCCCTGGCGCTGGCTCGGTTGTGTAACGTCCTGCAGGAGAACCGGCTCCGGGACACAGCTCTGCGGCAATGATTAATCGGGGAAACATCTAGCAACCTTAAATGGCAGCAAATTTCTTTTGGCAGGTGGAGACTCAGAAAGTCCCTGCTGCCACGGAGGGAGTGTTGCTCTGAAGCACTTGGATCACATTTTGTTTGCCCTAACACTTTCTCTGGTCTCAAACTTTTACCACTGCAGTGAAATCTCCTTTTTACACATCTTTGTGCCATGATTCCCACCCAGGTCACAATATGGGGTGACATTTTTTCAAATGCTCACTGAACAGCAGAAGTGCCATTGCTTCTTGCCGCAGAGAATGTTCCTGTGGGGAAGGGGTGAAGTGTCCCTCTGCAATGATGTGGTGGCAGCCACAGCTGAGTGCTCAGGTTGGTCTTTCTAAGCCTTAAGAACTGGCACTGCAGATAATCCCCGGTGTCCTCTGGGAGACTGGGCAGGATGAAGTCATGTACCAGCCTGCCAGACCAAATATTTCAAATATTCTTGTTATAATCTTTCTGAAGGTGAATAAGTAACTGGGTTCATCTGAGAGAGTTCTTTAGGAGTGCCCTGGATTAAGATTGGGGTTTAGATTTAGTGAGACAATAACCCACCTTTAAAAGATCCTTGATAAGCCAGTGATAAGGGAGAATTGATTACTCTGAAAATTTTAATAACACTCAATATGTGAATTATTTTTCATTTAAAAGCTCCAAATTCTCAGCATTTTTTTTCTGTATATTTTGAATTAGAATTTAGTTTTGACTTGAGGAATAGTTTGCTGGAATTTTTCTTTGTTAATCTCCTTGTTGGCCAACATGAGTTTTGGTGGTGTACCCATAAATTCCATGGAAGTTTGTTTATTTTGCTGAGGCTCTGTTCAGGGCAGAAAGTACATACCTAAAACTAAATTTTATATGCTCTAGAAAACTTTCAGATTGCAATGGTTAGGTAGGACTAAAAATGGCTGTTTCTGTCATGTTGCTATTGCTCGAGATGTCTGTGGTCTGCATGGGCTGTGGTTATGGGGGTGTTCTTAGTTCTTAAATTAATTCTCTCTTTACCAGCAGGGATGGTACCAGGTGTTGTTTGCTTCCAACCCTGTGCTAAAGCAAAGGCATCAGCAGGCAGGAACTGCACACCACCCAAAACCCTGAGCTGGTGTTTGCCTTTAAGAAACCCAAGAGCACGGATTTGAGACAGTCAATCTTCCTGCACACAGACAAGCTGTTAGTCTGGCAGGATGTAATTCCATTTTCCTAGTAGTTTGATTTCCTTTTGGCCTGTCTGTGCTTCAGCTCATCACTGCTCTTGTGCTGAATTGATGTTGACTCTAAGGTAGTTTTCTGAGTAATTCAAGCAAAGAATATTTGTGAAAAGATTGTGATTTGCTTTTATCTAGAGCAAATGCAGCCTATCAAGAGAACTTATAAATGCTAAACTTCTAGGCCCATCTGTACATGATTTTCCAAGTCACATTTTATGGGCTGCACATGGTGGCTGCAGCTCCTAGTGCAGAGAAGCAGCTGGCAGACACTGTTCCTTGGTTTTTAATAGTGTATGAAGGCACAACACACGTCTGACACAGCCCAGAGACTGCCATGACTTAAGAGTTCATTCACTTTACTTAAAATCTTTAGGGAAGTCTAATTTCAGGCAGGTTGATTTCCTCAGAAAGCTTTTGTTAGTTTGGCTAGTGGCCACATTATGTAAGATACAATTATTTGGCCTCAAAGTAGTGATTTCAGCAAGGGAACAGTGTAGAGCTAGCTGTGGGCTGTGTTGTGGCAGCACCATTCCAAGTGCCACAGGTGAGGTGTGGCCAAGACTCTGGCTCCTCGGTGCCTGTATCCTATTCCCCTCCCGGTGCCTGTGACTGTCCTCAGTGCAAACAGGGGTATCAGAAAACAACCAGGAAAACCTTCTCTTTTCATGTTTCCTGAAGGGCTTTGTGGCTGCAGCTGGTAACTCCCATGCACTCTTCTCATGGACATGCTCCAAGAGGTGCCACAGCAGGGCTGACTCCAGAGCTTTGCCACCCTGAATGTCTGGCTCTGACCAGGGCTGTGTTCAGAGAATCAAGTGCTCTGGTTCTGCTGGCAGAGTAGCCACAACTGACATGTTTTTAAATCTGTTTTCCTGATATTGAAAAGAATTGTTAGGAACCTCCTTAAATTCCCTTTAACCAGATACTTCATTTTCCGTGGGTTTTTTTTTTTCCTTTGCCCTAGATGGAGTCAGTTGAGGCAGTCTGGAATAATGTGTGTGGAATCGACAGGCCACGTTCTGTCACACAGCTTTCCTCTGAGATGGCTTTTAAGCCTTGTATTAGTTGCATTTCCATTTAGGGAATCCTTGAGCTATTGGATATTATTGTGGGGGGGGAAGGCTGAGATAGAATCAGAATTTTCAGTGTTTGTTTTCTGATAATAAATTGCCTTCTTGCATGTCATCCAAGAGTTCACACAACCAACACTCCAAACTGGGCTGCTCTCAGAGGTGGCAGCAGCAGCAGCAGCTCTTGGGCTGAGGAGCTGTGTGGAGCACAGCAGGGGACACCCTGAGCACAGTGACAGGGAACACAGGAGTGGTGCCCTGCTCAGGCTCTGGAGGAGACAGGTCCCTGTTGGGTCGTTCAGTCCCTCTCCCTCAAACATGGAATTCTGGGACAGCAGAGCTTGGCAGGAGCTTGATTTTATCAGGAGCTTTGGCCTGTGCTTGTCAGCGCGACTCCGAGTTTCGCTTTAATGTGTAATCCTGTTTTGGAAACTCACTTCCTTTTCCTCCTCTTGTGCTATTTTATTATTTAGATGCACTGTTCTCCTGATGTTTCACTACTGTGTTGAGCATAAACTGTAGTTTTCTCTGAGTTCTCCAGCATTCATATCCATAGGAGTGAACAGGGATGGTGCTGGGACTCAGTGCTGCTCTCCCTGGAGCTCGTCTCAGACAACCCTTCCTGCTCCTGCACCTTCCTCCCTGGCTCTCCAGGAGCAGTCCTGGGGGATGCTCTGGCACAAAGATCCCTCTGTCCTAACAACTAAGAACAGTCCTGTGTTCCAGTTCAGTACCTGTGTGAACGTTCGAAGCTTCTCAGCCCTAAGACAAAGCAGGGAATGTTACCAGCAGTGCAGGAGTTAACTTGCTTTAAAGTGTTTTTCTGTCTAAAGCTTTTGTGACTCCGGGAGGTGGCATCAGCTCTCATCTTGGGAAAGCTCAGATTAGTATGATGTGGTCTAAATACTTTTCAGGTATTTGCGACTGATTTATCAGGTACTGAAGGAATGAACCAAGCCAGTGACTGCTGACAGACCACCTTGGCCAAGTGGCTGAGGGGTTAATTTTCAAAGTAATAACACTTTACTGAAGGTGCCAGCCTGACACTTGTTTTGCAGTGAAGGAGGGTGCACGTCTTTCATCTGGAGGGTTTTGTGGTCACAAGTCACTGCTATTACGGCTATTTTTACAGCTATTACAGCTATTTTTATTGTCTTCATTTCCTTCAGATCTATACAGGATGCTTGTGCTCTTAACGTCCTGGTTTTTGCTGTGATTCTGTGAGTGCCAGCTGTGAGGGAGGCACTGCTGTAATTGCAGCTCTGCCTGGGAGTGCCAGCACCTTGTGTCCTGCTGCCATGTCAGACCTCTCTGTTTGAAACAGGCCCTTGTTTGGATGCCTCCCTGGATGATCTGTCAATAGCTGAAGTAATACCTTGATCCCAGAGCGAATGGTGCTGCCAGAAATGGCTCTTGCTGGCCCGGCTGCCCCTGTGTCACAGCTAATAAATAATCTGTCCTACTGCCCTTCCCGTACCTTCAGAGGGCCAGCAGAGGTGGTTCCCTCTGCTGGAGTTGGTACAAACCATGGCTTCTTGATGGGAACAGCACAGACAGCTGCCCAAATTCTGGCTGACTGTGGCTAAAATCGTGGCCTAGCTGGACTTCCCTCTTCATTGCTGTCAGCTGTGCTGTGACAGGACAGTTGGCTCTAAACATTTTCCCTCTTTTTTTTTTCTTTTTTTTTTTTTTTCTTTTAATTAAGCTTGAGTACAATGTGAGGGAGAGGCAGGAACATGGGGGAGGCCACGAACCAATGCAGGGTTCAAGAAGCAGCAATAAAAGTGCTATTATGAATGAGCAATGGCTTGTAAAGGGCTCCAATCTGCTAATGTAGGTTACTGGGTTGATACCATTGCTTTAATAACGGTTCTTTGGTCTGGTTAGATGTTTTGACAGTCCTTTCAGCTTGACTGTGAGGGATTGGTCCCTTGTGAATTTTGGATTATTTCTCCAGGTTGCTTTTCCAGTTGCAGACCTGTGTAATAACACTGAGCTGCAGAGCACGCTGCTGTTCCTGATCAAACTGGGGCGATCACAGCCTCAGTAATTGCAGTGGTGTTGATGTAATTATTACCCAACAAGCTGTAATTTGAAAATGGGCCCCACTGCTTGAAATGGGCCAATGTGGTGCTGGAGTTTGGAAGCTTTTAAGATACTGATCCTTTTGTTTTGTTATACGCTGGTTATATCTGATGAGCCTGTGATGAAAACCTCCCACGTGCCCTTTGCCTTGTAATTACACATTTACAAACAGTCGATGCTGTGGGGAAAGTGCAGCAGCAGGCTGTGTTTAAATAAGCAGTGCTGCACTCAGTGCAGTTTGTGAACGTGCCATATATTGTGTGCTGTGTGCTGGGCTGTGTAGCAGCAGCTGGTGAGCGTTTTTTGGAGTGCTGTCCCAGCACTGGGGGTTTTCCCTAGGGAGACTGCTGGGTACAGAAGGAAGGACTGTCTGATACTTTTGGAGACACAAATGTTGCACAGCCAGGGCAGTCTCACCTTGCTGCTCATACCAGAGGCATCTTAGGTACCTGTTCTCCCAGGTCTCTTTGGAAACAGGGTTCAAACAGGTGATCAGGAAGGACTTCAGGGGAAAACAATCTGAACCCACCCAGTTAAGCCAGGGATATGAGTCCTGCCCTCATTTGGAAGCAGTGATCAGTGTGTGAGGAGGCAATAACTGATCAAAAAGGATCCCAGATTTCTGCAAGTCTCCCTGGTTCATGGAGGGGATGGTTTATGTTGTGTGTATCATTATACTGTTTGAAACCGAAATGGTGCTTTATGTTCTCAGTAACACCTGGGTGCCAGCACCCTCTTCCTTCCTTACTGACAAAGATGAGCTTAAAACAAGATAGTCCAGCAGCAGTGAGTTAATGTTTAGTTGTAGTAATATCTGGTTTATTTCCTGTACATTTAATCTTCAGCTGTCCTGGAGTGGGTGATCTGGTTGCAGATTAACCACAGTGCTGATAAAGGTGCATGTGAACTCCATTCAGAGGCAGCTGGGTCCTGGCAGGGTGCAGCAGCTGAGGTGTGGAGCTGGGAGAATGTGCCCGAGCTGCTTCCTGGTGGGGAGCTGCTTCCTCAGCCTGTGGAGCTCCAGCTCGAGAGGCTGCAGAGCTCAAGGGGCTCTATGCACAGAGGTTTTGGCCTTTTGCCACCACATTCCCTGAACAGGAACCCTGAGGAAGAAGCTGCAGGGATCTGGCAGGAGGTGACCCCCATTTCTGCAGTGTGGGCACCGTACAGGAGTTACTGGTGTTAAAATCTCTTTATCCAGTCAGTGGAAGCCTGGTTAATGTAGTTGATGAATCAATCCCGAAAGTTCAGCTGCCTGAATGCAGGTGTCCCAGGGAAGGTTTGTGGCTGCTGAGCCAGGGGGGCAGGGCTGGCAGCCGGGAATGCAGGGACTTGGCAGTGGTTTGATAAACCAGCTTTGGCCTGCAGGGCTGCTGCAATGGAAGAGATGGAACCTGGCCTACACAGGTACCCTGTGAGAGCACAGTGTGGGTGTTGGAGAACTCTGGGACTGTGAGCAGAGCTCTCCAACAGATCCCTGTCCAGGACTGCTGCAGGTGCTGGGCAGTGATGCTGAAACCTCTCTGGGCCAGGGGCTGGTGAGGACACTGGGCTTGCGGGGGGAACAGGAACCTCCTGACCGATCACAAAGCTGAGGTAGCTTTTGTAAAAACAGGGTTCACAACATCAGCAGTGCCCATAGGAGAGGTGGCGCCCCTGCCGAAGATGCTGGATCCCAGTGGATGCAACCCAATTATCCAGAACGCTGAGCCATTCATTTCCAGCTGAGTAATGGGCTGTGAATGGTAGGGTCACAGATCAGCACACAGGGTGATGAGAGGACACCCAGGAACTGTGGGACACAGGCGCCAGCTCAGGGAGCTGCATGCGGTGCCTGGATGCTGTGGGATGAGATGCAGTCAAAAAAGCAGAGGAAATGTTGATAGGACTTCGTAAAGTACAAGCAAGTTTTGTTATAATAACTACAAACAGGTTTGTGTCTCTGTATTTAATTCAGGACAAATGAGAAGAAATGGAGATGGTTAATGGGGTGTACAGTTACAAGTGGTTTGTGGAGGACAGTAAATCAAGTCTGAATTAATAAACTAAAAGTGGAAGCAAACCCCCAAACCTGAGCTGATGGAATTACACTGTGTCTGTTATCTCCTCTCCCCCAGCCTTCCTTCTCTCCCCACTTCTGCTCCCTCCCCATATCCCCACCAAAACAAGGGAAGGGGAAAGAATTTAAGGCCTAACACTGGTGAAGCAGCACTGTGTGGGAGAGGTGAGCTCTCCTTGCTGGCTGGGTGCACAGGTGAGTTGTTTGTTTGGACAGACTGACCCTATGTCCTGGGGCTTGCATTCAGTGCTTGCAGAGGCCACGCAGGATTCCTTCATCCTTGACTAGTGAGGATCTGTTGTTCTCTTCTCCAGAACTGGATGAGCCACAGCCCAGATGAGATATTTCCAGCGTCCTCTTTGAGTGGTGTTAAACTGTTTTGGATCCCTGGTCTGTCTTGCTTGAGGTTACATCAACAGATCTGGACTAAGGGAAGGATTTTTCTTGTCTCAGGTTACTGGACAGTTTAGGAGTGTTTTTGCATGGCCCATTTCCTGGAACTGTTGGCATTTCCACTGCTGAACTGCAATTATTTTAGGACTGAGACAGACATTTCACTCCTCAAGCAAATGCCTTCAAAAGATGATTCCTGCTTGCACGAGGGAGAAGGAGGAGGGACAATTAGCTGGGTTTTACCTCCTCTGACCTGGGACTTTGAAAGAAGTGTAGATAGGTTTATGGTAACTGTCCTTATCAGCATAATGAGCTGTGCAGCTTATCAAAGCTTCTGATTTTCCATATGTAGGAGCATTTCCTTAAATGTCAGTACCACTCTGTACCCAGCTAAAGGCCAAAGAATGGTGTTTAAGATGAGTGTAGATATGAAGCGTCAAATTCCTTTGTTCTCCTGCTCAAAGGACAGAGATGTGAACAGGAAATAACTGAGCTTTCTTTCTTTTCCTGTAAGTCTCTCTTGAATATATTTAGGAGGAAAAGAGTCATTTCATAAATACATTCCACTCTCCTTTGGACAAAACCAGGATTTGTAGTAATTTTATTGGCACTGCATGAAAGTGCCGTGACTGAAACACTTGAACCCTGTCTTTATCTGCAAATCCATCAGACCATGCCATTGGATCCAAAGCTACAGATGCATTTTCTGACTGGATTGTCTTGAGTGACCATTTTGTTCCTCAGATTCAGTCAGAAGAGTGTGGGCAGTATTTGTTAGGAGGAGCCTTGTGTAAATGTAAACCTTTAAAGTTAGTTTTACATACATATATAAAAAATAAAGCATCGTGGTTGGTTTGGGATGGAAGGGGCCTTAAAGCCCATCCAGTGCCACCCCTGCCATGGGCAGGGACACCTTGCACTACCCCAGGGTGCTCCAAGCCCCGTCCAGCCTGGCCTGGGACACTTCCAGGGATCCAGGGACAGCCACTGCTGCCCTGGGCATCCTGTGCCAGGGCCTCATCTCCCTCACAGGGAGGAATTTCCTCCTGATATCCCATCTAACCCTGCCTTTCTTTACCTTATAGCCATGGCTACATTGAATAAATAGAACATGAAAATAGTAAAAATCTTGAGGATTGGGATGTGTGAGAGAACTGGGTATTAGTGACTGTTGCATTACATTTTATACAATATCTAAAAGGCAAGTAATAAGAGTTGTGTATATTGCGGGTTCGAATTCTTGCATTCAAAGCAGAATTTCTTAAGTTCACCAAAGGCTGCTTTGGGGTGAGATTGGCAGCTTTGCTGCTCAAGGATAATCATGGATAAGCTGATGTCATGGTGTGTGTGCTGATATATAAGGATTGGCAGTTGTATTCCACTGTGGATTGCCACCTAAATGTATGGATTGTCAGTGCTTTCCCACTGACACAGCAAAATATTCTGAGTAACCTGAAGCATTCCATTGTTTCCAGAAGTCCTTGGAAAACTGTCAGTAGAGCTATTCCCCCCATTGCTGTTGCTTGCTGAGCACTGAGCATGTGAGGAGCTGATAGTGACCATTCCTGTGTTTATACTTTTTGGTGATTCAAGGAGATCTTGGTTATTCCAACGACACCAGTATGGGTGAGATATCCATTCATTTTTTGCGCAGCAGGGATGAGTGTGAGAAGGGTAGCACAAACCACTTAACTTTAAAAAAAAACCTAGAAAATAACCTAGAAAATATGTTTTCCGTCTAATAGATTATTTTATCTCTTTGTAAAAGGTGTAAAGAGATTAACAGTTTGTGACTGCCAGACTTGTTGATTCTGAGTGGTTTTTTTGTTCCATGCTGTTCTGTGAGGGCTCAGCAGCTGATTGCCCAGGGGAGGGAAGGAGAGAGGGAGGTAGCTGTGTTTGGAGGAGGATGTGTCAGCTCTGAACTGTTAATTGAGCTAATCTCTTAAAAAAAAAAAACTAAATAAAGCTGATAGCAAAATTCATTGGAAAACCTGTGCTGCTCTTCCTGGAGATGACAGTTCTGTTCTGGCAATTGATACATCACAGAAGTAGAAGCCTGCCTTGAATCGTTGGGCTGATTTGTCCTTCAAAATATTCTGTTTTAGGTAATTTCAAAGGGTTCTGAATTCCACTGGTCTAGGATTAAAAATTGATGATGTGGTCAAAGCCAGCTTGGCTTGCGGCAGATAAACTGAAGATACTTTTCAGGTTGTCTGCGTGTTAATTCTGATTTGTGTGGTATTTGTGCTATCTCACGTTATTATTACTTGAATAGTCTTTCAGGTTCTGAGTGGGAGCTGTCTTTGACAGAAAAAAATATATCAAATGTAAGGAAGTAAATGAAACCAGTCTTTCCGGTGATAATTTGAACCAATAAACCATGTAACCAATAAAGCAGCATGTAAATCAAGTAATCTGTTTTACTAATCAAACCTTTTAAGTCCTTTTCCATCTTGCTAATGTTCCCCTGGGTTATCTATGAACAGTTGTCTTTTAGGAATTCACTCCTTTTGCAGTGGATGATGATTGCATAAATAGCGGCTCTCCTGCTGCTCAGCTGCTTTTCCATTCAAAGAATGTAAAGTGAGGTACTTCAGGCCCCTGTGCAAATTCATTTGCTTATCTTGCCGGTTCTGCCCTGCACTTCCATACCCACAAGGGTGTTTGAAGCATTCCCTGTGTTGTTCCATCTCTTTTTCCCTTTTTGAAGTTGACTTTCAGTGAGAGGGAGAAAGATCCTGCTACTGAATCTGCCAGCTCAGTCACATTCATGAATTTAAGTGAACCCACTGCACTCAGTTATAGTTAAAAACCCCTTTGTTTTCCACCCAAACTTTCTGTGAAATATTAGTTGCTCTTTAATTGGAACACCTTGTGTGTTTACTGGGCCTTTTCACACTGACATGGTCTGGTCCCTTACAGAGCCCGAGGTTTTGTCTTCCAGGACACCTCCTGCTCTATTCTTGGTGAGATGGAGAAGAGGGGTTTTGGTGCAGTTCTGTTGAGATCTCCATTAGGGACACGAAGCTTTTCCAGTACAAAACAGAAAATAATGGAAAGAAAGCCCCAGAACAAACATGAGCCAAATCTATATGCAAACTGGGAAGCTTTTCCTGACTAGCCGTGCTTTCAAAGGAGCACGAGAAAAAGTCCTTTCAGCCTGAGCATTTCATGGACATACTGTTAAACGTATTTGCTTTGTGATTTGCAAGCTTAATTTTCCCCTCCACTGCTTGTGGTTCTTTGTCCACGTGCTCTGGCTGAGACCGTTGGTGTCTTAAAGGAGTTGGTGGCAATCTGGGGGTGGCTGAGGTGGCAGCTGTCCCTCATTGTCCCCACAGCAGACGTGGCAGAGGGAATCTTTGACTGAGGGGCAGGATGGGCAGCTGGAGGTGGAATGTCCTCATCTGCTGCTTGGACACGCAGTGGTTTGTCTTTGTCCACCAGAGCCCTTGGCTGGCATTGGAAGGGCTGGGACAACTGGTGGGCCAAACCACAGAGCTGAGTCACCACCACGTGCTGTAAAACCAGAGTGCCTGGAGCAGCCCAGTGACACAGAGCTAGTGTCACAGCACAGTGTCACTCACAGCCCAATGTCACAGCCAGGCAGCACACAGGCCTGTGTCAGTACTGTCACTATTTGGTTTGGGGTGCCGTGGTGCAGATCACTGCAGCAACTCCAAAGGAAGCCCTAATGATGCAGAAACACAAGTCATTATTTGCATGTTTTGCATTATTATTTTTGCCTGGTTTGCATGGCCTGTATTTGCATAAATAAGGCACCTAATTTTATTTGAGATGTAACATTACCAGAGCATGGAGTCATTCTTTTGGAGTGCTGGGAGGTGGGGTTCTATATCTTAATGCTGCAAGATGATTCTTTGGTTTTCTGAGCCCTGTCTCAAACAATGCTGCATTCAGGGGCTCCAGTAGCATCCACGGATCAGCAATGGCCACGAGCTTAACAAATCAGACTATTCCTCCCCAGCAGAACAATGAAGCAGCTGAACATCAGCAGCTCCCAGCCAGCTGACTGCTGAAGGAGTCTCCAGGCATTTCCTAAAAACCTGTGGAATCCTGGGACTGTACGTTGGCACTTGGGCTTGTGGAGTGATAAGAGATGTAATTATCACAAGGTTCTGTTAATTGAGCAACACTCTGAGGGCTCAAGGGACAACAGGAGCAGAGGGGGCTGAATCTGTCCAGGGCTTCATGCAGTGCCCTCCCCACCACCCAAATCCATTCCTTCTTCACCTGCCCACCATGGCTTGTCCCTCCCTTTCTCCACAGCTTGGTCCTTTCCACACCTGAAGACTTGTCAGGGTTTCCCCTTCATGCTCTCTAAACCAGATAGTTTAAAACCAAACACTCCTTCCCCAGTTCAGCCAGAGTGTGGACAGAGTTGGGAAAGTGTCACACCAGGTGTGTGTAGAACATGGCTTAGAAAGTAAGGTTGCAAATCATCAGTGCAGGGGCTGGTGCAGTTTCAGGTGATGTAATTTGTGAGTGGTGGTTGTTTCCTGAGTTACTGGAGAGCTGGGAGCAAGGAACAGGGGGTCAGTCATGGGCTTTGTTTTTCTGCATGTTTCTGGATCTTTCTGCTGGGTTGAAGGATTTTATAACCCTTCCAGCATCCCTCACAAGAAGGTTATTTAGAAGCATCAGCTTGCCTGGACACCGCTGGGACAAAGCCGCAGCTGCAGAATTCACACCCCACTGAACCAAGGCGAAGGAATCAGGCAGGATCTTCCTCATGGTGCAAATCTATCCATCCACCAGGCAATGCCCTGGTGTTGCCTTTTGGGCAGGTGTTCTTGCAGTTTTGTCCCCTGAAATGCCTGAATGCCAGTGTTTGCTACTATCCCAAGCCTGTTCTATCTTTCCTGGTTAGATCTGGGATCCCAGGATAATTCCCGCTCAGGACAGCACTCAGGGCAGCGTCTTACCCAGAGCACAGCAATGTGCTTACTGCACTTGGATTTTACCATGTCCCAGGCAGATTTTCGTGTGGAAACTGGGAATGCTTTACTGCTTCACACACAGCGAGCAAAGTGCTTCCCTCTACCTGTGCTGGCAGCGACTTCCTCCAGTGTGGGCTGGAATAAACCAGCAAGCTTTGTGTGGAGGCCTTTCAAAGAACTTCCCTCTGACTCCTTATCTATCTCTAAGTGTGCTCGTGCCTTCTGCTGTGCTCCAGAGCTGGAAAAGGAGCGTGCAGGGCTCCCCTGCTGCACACAGAGCTTGGCCAGTCTGACGCAAATAGAAATGAAAGTTCAGTGACTCCTGTGTTTAGTGGTTTGGCATTTTTTCAGTGCAAGGTTAGCGCTTTACATTTAGGGGCAGGGATTTTAGTATTATTCCTGTTCCTACATCTCCCAGTTTTAGACTTTATTCAGTGTTCATTAGAGCTGGCTTAGCATCTATCTCCCGTTTTCCTTCCCCTGACCTTACTCAGTGTGTTTGCAGAGCTGGTGGATGACTCAAGGGTCTGCTGGGTTGGAGCTGAATCAGCCCCATCAAATTACAGACAATTTGCTTAAACCTTGGTTTGTTGAGGAAGATGTGGCAGTGGTCACTCATAGTTTGCTAATTTTATTTAGAAAAAAAATCATTACAAAGAACTCTTTTAACCTAATTTCCAAGCTGGCTGGAGGCTGCACATGAATGGAGTATTCCTCACTCTGCCCTGTCTGCTCCCTCCATACAGGAAAGGAGTGGTGCAGAACATGCTCCAAATGGCATTTCCTATTTTGTTCAACTGGCAGCATCTGAACATCAAGTCCATGCAGGCCAGCTGCAAGCAGGAATCTCACCTACACCCGACATGAATTTCATTGCAGTTTTTCTGGCCCTCAGGGTGGATCAGAACCTTGCAGACATGCATATTTTGAATATTGTAGACATGCATATTCATGATCATGACAGACTTGGATTGTTTTCCTGGTGCAGGGAGATTATACTGACTGGACAGTTTTTTGGTCTGTTTTTCCAAGAGCAGCAGGAATATTTTAGGCATAGTTCTGCCAAGGCAAACCCTGTTTATCTGAGTGCTCTTGTGAGAGGCTGATTCGCTGTGAGACAGTTTATGAACAATTTACTGAAAGACTTGAAGTCCTGCTTGACAGCTGAGTTTATTTTGAGATTTAAATAAAATAAAGTCTTTAAGCAGCATTGAATTCTCAATAGAGAGACCCAGCATCACGCAGAAAATGCCCAGGTATCTGAGGCACATAGTGAACTTTGCTTTAGGAAGGTCACCCACTTCCCAAAGCAGTGGAGAAGGGGATTGTTCCCTTGGGTGAGTGCAGGCTGCTCATTCTTGCACTTACAAACCAGGTATGGTTTCACTGCCAGAAGTCTGCTTAAATTCCCTTCCTTAGTGAACACATCCTAAAGGCTCATCCTTGGCTGTCCATGAATATCTCTCCATGAACACAAGTTTTAATTAAATGTCTCCACGAAGGTTTGCAAAGAGAATGGACTCAAAGCCTGCGGTCATGGACTTTTAATGTATATATTTCGTGGAAAGAAATAATTGAGGCTTGTTACCTCATTTGGGAGAGTAACCCAAACCACATGGGATGTTTACAACAGGGAACGGAATTGTCCCTGCTGCACATGGTAAAGGTGTGCAGCTCCTGGATCATTCTTCCCATGCACAGAGGAGGAAGAAAAAGCTGTGCTCATACTCAGTATTTCACTTTGTGCTTTGGACTTCACAAATAAGATGAAAATAGAGAATAGTTTGAAACCACCAGTTTTGATTCTCTTAATCTTCAGTGGGACTAGGTTTGCTGCTGACCAGCACAACTGAGGCAGCTGTAGCACTCCTGATCCTGTCCTGAATTATTTGCTTTTCTTTAACATTTCCTTTCCTTTAAGGCACTGCTGCACAGCCAAACTGAAAGCCCATCTCAGTGTGTGTCTGTGCTGTGATTGACTGAGCAGGGTCTGTCCTGGGGGACCTGTGGAGCATCCGGAAGGGCTGAGCCCAAGGAGCTTCAGGGAGCACCTGCTAGTGGGTAAAGCTTTGGTGTGCCTGTAAAGCAGAATGTGGTGCCAGTCTGTGAGCAGTGCTGAGAACAGAGCAGTTCAGGACCAGAGAAGGGCTTTTAGGGCTTTTTCCAGTAGCAAATGATCCAGAATGCCAATATCTGCACTTCAGCTCTCCTAAAGGAGCAGCAGACCAGTGAGCTGCTGTGTTTGTCCAGCAGATGCTCTGTCCCTGGGATGTTGGACAGATGGGCATGCAGTGGCAAAGTGGGTTAGTGAGGAGCCGTTTACCCGCTGCTCAGGGCTGGCAGTGCTCCCCCGAGGGCTCTTTGGCATCTGGAGCAGAGGAGTTCCATGTCAGTGATTAATTAGGAATTCCCTGTCTGATGGGAGTGCTCGAGCAGGGTGGCCTGGGGGGCGTCTTTTTGTAACGGTGCAGTCCTGCAGATGTTGTTTGGGAGTGTGGGTTCCAAGTCTTGCCAACTAACTTTTCTTTATTTGTACTGAGTGCATTTGAAGTTGCATCATTTCCTCGGTAAGAACAGTTTTATTTTTGACTGGAGTGTTTGTCAGGTGGGAGAAATCCTGAATGTGAGTGCTCTCTGGTGGTGGAGATTTCTTCTTCAGTGTTCCCATTTCTGCAGTGTATTTTCCAGGAGCAACTGCATGTGAATATACTTTTTCTGCACTTTAAGATCCTTTTTTTCTTCAACTCCTTTCCCTAAAAATAAAAACTACAAAACAAAGTAAAAGCTTTTTTCTTTCCACAGTGGACTTCATTCCTAGAGAAGAATTTCTCTCTCTTAGAATGATTTATATTCTGTGACTCACTGGTTTTTCTCATTATCAATTGATGTTTTAATGAGGTAATAAAAACTTCTCACGAAAGAGCTGATGTTCCTCCTCAAAATAATCCACAAGGATTAAATACTTTGAATTTCTTTTTGGCTGCTGAGCTACTGGAGAGAGGGGACCAAGGGGAGACTCACTGGGGCTGCAGCTCCTCCCCAGGAGCAGCTCCAATCTCTGCTCCCAGGGACAGGACCCAGGGAATGGCTGGAGCTGTGCCAGGGGAGGGTTTGGCTGGATCTCAGGGCAAGGTTCTTCCCCCAGAGAGTGCTGGGCACTGCCCGGGCTCTCCAGGGAATGGTCCCAGCCCCGAGGCTGCCAGAGCTCCAGGAGTGTTTGGACAGCACTGCCAGGGATGGACAGGTTGGGATTGTTGGGGTGTCTGTGCAGGGCTGGGGTGGGACTGGATGATCCTTGGGGTCCCACTCAGGATATTCCATGATTTTATGACATGGATACAGAAATAATTCAAATGGAACTACTGCAGGGAAATGTTTTGTTGTAGCTCAAGCTGATGTGACTTTCATGAGATACAAAACAAAGTTTGACCCTGGAGGTGTCGCCACAGGAGTGGATCCTGGGGTTCCTTTTATTAAGGAACTTCTTTTATTATCAAGGAACTGCACTGTTGTTGCTATGAGTAATGAAACCCCAGTTCTGTGTGTTACACCTCAGCACTAAAATGCTTGTACTTGCTGTGAAAAGCACCGGATGGATTCATGGTCTTATTTTGTGACCTTGCCCTGCAGAGGAATCGTGGGTTTAACACAGCTCAAAGCTCCCCATTTGCACTGCCCTCCTGAGTTGTTTTCTTAAGCTTTCCTGAGCTCTCCATGGGCAAGGCAGACCCAGCTCTCCCAGTGGAGCCTTGCAGGAAAAGAGGCCCTGCTGTTCTTGGCCTGCTGCTCTGCTGAGCCACACTCAGGGATGAAAAGGGGCTTTATCAGCAACCAGAGGCAAGGAGCCGGAGCTCCTGGGGGGAACATCTCAGTACAGCTCTGCAATTTTAACTCTGGTGCTAGGAAATAAAGAAATATTAACTGACATGTAAATGGGGGCGTCACTAGTTCATAACTCTGTATCCCCAAAGCCAGGCTGGAGAGGTGGCTTTCTGTCAAGCCTGGAGACAGATCTTTCTTCCCCGTCATCTCCATCTGCTTTTGCCACAGAGCTGAAGACACAGCTCACTAGAGCCCAGTAAAACCTTCTAGAACTTGGCTTGGAGGCCCAATGTGGGATCTGTCAGCTGAGCTGAGCCGTGGGGAAGTGGCAGGCAGGATGTGAGCCTGCTGCCTGTGCCAGCATCCCAGCTGGAACCCCTCTGGAGCAGGGGCTCTGCAGGGCCAGGCTGGCAGGGCCACATCTGGAGGTTCTGCTCAGAGGCAGAGGTGCTGGCACTGTCCAGGCTCCCCAGGGAATGGTTCCCAGAGCTTCAGGAGAGTTTGGACAGCACTGCCAGGGATGCTCAGGCTGGGATTGTTGGGGTGTCTGTGCAGGGCCAGGGGTGGGACTGGATAATCCTTGGGGGTCCCCTCCCACTCAGGACATTCCCTGATTCTATGATTCACTCAGGGATGCTGAACTGTCACAGGAGGAAACTTAAACTGGGCTCTGGCAATGCAAGTTTACATAATTCATTACTTAAGGAAGAGGTCAGAGTATTGGGTGCTGTGATGGTGGCTTGGCATGACAGTGTAGCAGGAATGGCCTTTATTTCTTTATTTCTCCCCAGCTAAAACAACTCCCCTCACCCTCTCTGTGGTCATGAACCTTCCAGCTGCTCATGGGGCTTAAAACCTCATCCATAATCTGTTGGATCTTTGTTTTCAGCATCAGCAGTGCTTTAAGCAGCAGTTATGTACAGCTGGGCAGGGACTTGGGAGAGCAGGCTCAGTGTTCTCCATTGGGCAACTCACCTTTTTCAGGTGTCCACCTCCAGAGGGTGGGAATGATTCTGCTCATTGTGACGTTCTTGTGGTTTCCATTACATATTGATGTCCCAGTGTGACTTGATCTCAATACCAACAGTGTTGTGTGGGTTTGGATTTTCAAGCTCTCTGTGTATGCAGAGTCCCTCATGGGTTCCCAGCCTGGTATCCAATCCCTTTGCACTTCTACCTGTTCAGGATCTTCCAACAAATTAAAATTAGAGGTATTGGTATTGCTAATTATGTTGACCTCATATTTTCTAAAACATTACTGGTGCCTTTCAAACAGCATATATCTCAAAAATGTAAAATATGTTTGCATTTGAAGCTCATTATTGTTTTGGGAAATGCATATGAGGACACCTTCAGTTAAAAGTGATGAAGGAACAAGAGGATGTTTTGCAATTCTCGTGTCTTCCCAGTGCAGTATTCCAGGGGGAAGCTGGAGTGGGAGGCACCAACACTTCTAGAAAGTGGAATGCTGGTTGCTGGATGATATTTCTTGAGTTTTATTACACCTGCTAAAAACTGATGCCGCCAAGATGCTGCAGAAAATTCTCAAATGAACAATAGAAAATGTCAGGGCTGTCACCACATGGGGGTGGTAATAAATTCAATAAAGTAATGTTGGAATTTGTGCCTGAGTCCATCAGGATTCGAGGCTCCCGGGCTCTGTGGAGGGGTTCTGGTGCCATCTAATGTCCCGAGGTTTAAATACAGCTGCAGATAGGGATTGGCGCTGGAAATCCATGGTTTGTGTGTTGATCCCTAAACCTGTTGTCCTTCTCCTCCTGAGAAACAAATGCTGTGTGGATTCCTCAGCTGTTAATCTGGAATTATTCTGAGCTCTCCTCATAGGTAACTTCCAATAAAATGGGAGTTTGTTTGGAAACATCTTCTAACTCAAACATTTTTTTTAAACTAACATCAAGTAATAACTGTCTTGTTTGCGGAAGGAATCAAAGAGCCGGGTAGGGACAGGAATGGTGTAGTTTAGGGTTGTTTGCACACATTCTTAGAAATGTTTCCTCTCTGTTGTAGCAGCAGTGATGATACCAAAGTGCCTTCCAGCCAAAAGGACTCATTGCTAAAGCTGAGGGGCTGCAATTCCCCCCTGGGCTTCTGTCTTTGTTTCCTTACAAGTGTGATTAGACCTCTTAGTGAGGGCTTCAGAACTTCTGCTCCTCTGGTCTGAGATGGGCCATAGAGAACTACGGAATGTGAAAAAGAATTTGCCTATAAATCCCTTTAATGAAGCAGATTAGCTTTGCTCCTCGTGCTCGTGTTCACTTACTGACAGTTACAGAAGCTGTAAATTCCATATCACGTATGTGGAATTGAAACAGAGGTAGAAATGTCCTTTGTAGGTGGTGGAACTCAGAACCAGTCCAGTCCTGGGTCGTTGTCCTTGTACCCTCGGGTCTCTGCTGCTGTGCCATCCCTGCTGGGGAATGTCCAGAGCCAGGGTTTGATTGTCGTGTTTTCACAGGGTGATGGATGGAAGAGTTCACCCGATGGCCCGGGCAGCCTGTCCTGAACCTCTGCATGTCTGATTTCTGCCTTTTGTGTGCTCTGGGCAGGTTCGAGAAGGGCCGGATTTACACCTTCATCGGGGAGGTGGTTGTTTCCATGAATCCTTACAAGAACCTCAACATCTACGGGCGGGACATGATCGAGCAGTACAAGGGCAGGGAGCTCTATGAGAGGCCTCCCCACCTCTTCGCTATCGCCGATGCTGCTTACAAAGCCATGAAGAGACGATCCAAAGACACCTGCATTGTCATCTCCGGTAGGCTGGGAGGGCTCTGCATGGTGATGAGCACTTGATCTGTGTGGAATTCCAGGGAAGGAGAATAATGGTTTGGCTAATGACAGAGTTTTATAAAAGAAACTTCATTAATCTTAAAACTGCTCATTTGCATTTGAATCCATGTGTAGAGACCGGCACAATTATTTCTTATCTCATTCAAGAGCTGCTGCCAGCCAGGAGCTGGATCTGTGCCTGCAGAGGGATAATGTGAGCAGAAGCCTTGTGTCTGCTCCGGAGAGTGACCTGAGATGAGGAGTGACCTGAGATCAGCAGAGCTGGGATCAGCAGAGCTGGGATCAGCAGAACTTGGCCTGTCTCTCCTCAGGAGCTACTGATTTTTGTCGCTGCCCTGACTGGCCACTGTTTGTTCCCTGCTCCACTGGAAAGGCCATGGCTATAGCAGTGGGAGCAGGGCTGGTACCAGAGTGATTCCTGGCTGGATCCTGGCACTTCGTTTTCTTGATGTTCCCGTGCTTAGGCAGCTCTGAAAGGAGAGAGCCCCGGCTGGGGTGCTGAACAGTGGCCCCTTGTGTTGCTGCAGGCCAGGCTTTCTCCTCTAACAATATTCCTTTGATCCTCTGTGTGCCAGCCCTTTTCCTGACCTGTGGAATCTCACAGCACAATTGCTCGAAGTCAGCCCAGCAGCAGCAGCAGCCAGGCAGGGTTATGGCTGTGTTTAGAAAACGTCCTAAGTGCACACAAAGATTGCTTTAAAAAGAAAATATCAAACTGCCCAGGCACTGTTAGGGTAGAATTGAGGTCTTCTGTCCAATGATTTGTTTTGCTTTTTTTCATCTGTTTGGTCACCGTGGTGTTTCTGCCCCCAGGTGAAAGCGGGGCTGGGAAAACTGAGGCCAGTAAATACATAATGCAGTACATAGCAGCCATCACCAACCCCGGGCAGAGGGCTGAGGTGGAGAGGTAAGGCCTGGGCTGGAAAAGAAGGGAAATTCTCCTGCTTGTGGATCTCTTTCTGTGGGCTGTGTAGCACCACATTATCAGATGGTCTCTTGTACATGCTGATTTATACTTAACTTTTTCAGGTACTTCTTTTACTCTGGGAATTTTGCAGTATTAATTGCTGAAATCACATTGAAAAGTATATTTTGAAGGTTCAAACTTTCAAAACCAAAACAGCATCAGAAATACCATCCAGCGAATATCAACCGTCTAATGGCAGGACTCAATGACCTTACAGGTCTTTGCCAACCAAAATGATTCTAAGTCCCTTATCCTAGGGCAAATTGCCTGAAATTTGGGTGGGCTAGAACACCATGTGGAGCGCAAGGAGTGTATTCCATGACCTTCCAGGCTCACATGATGAATTGCAAAATGTTCCTCTCTGTCCTGGAGTAAAAGTTTTGGAGCAAAGAATGTGGCTCTCTGCAGAAACAGACTTAAACCTACCCCAAATGAACTAATGAAAATGACTTGAAAAAGAGTTCAGAAAATTGGTTTCAGAATTTGAATGTGTATAGAAGCTGAATTTCTGGTGCTGATTTCAGGGTGGGGGTCTGGTCTTTGAACCAAAGAGCATTTGGTTGCTGACAGCTCCCAGCTGATTTCCCATGGGATTGCTTCCACATCTGCCCAAATCTGCCATCAAACAGCATCACTGCTGTCATTGAATTCTTCTGGAGAAACGGCTGTGAAAAAAATCCCATGATGTGAGCGTTGAAGTCTTACCCTGTTCCCTTTTGCATCCATCCATCCCTGCTGCAGAGTGAAGAACATCCTGCTGAAATCCAACTGTGTGTTGGAGGCCTTTGGCAATGCCAAAACAAACCGCAACGACAATTCCAGCCGCTTTGGAAAATACATGGACATCAACTTTGATTTCAAGGGAGACCCCATAGGTGGGCACATCAATAATTACCTGCTAGAAAAGGTAAGGCACCCTCCCTTTCATGGTTACAGCCTTTGCTGGAGTTACTTTTGCAGTCTAGGCTTTGCAAGTAGAAATCAAATGTACAGCAGGTGAAGTATGAGGGCATGGAAAAGTAAATCCAGGGCTCAGGAGTCAGGAAAGCCACTGCAGTGCTGGCAGTTCCTGGTGCACCATGACTGCCAGAGCTCACCAGCAATGGGGCTCTGTTTCCCAGAGGATTTTGTGTGTGTGAAGTTTAATCTCAGTTTTTATTTTGGATACAATTTACCCTCTGCACAGCTCCTGCTTTGTAATTCCTGCACTGAGCTCTCCCTGGAGATGGAGATCTCCAGGGCTGGACGGAGCAAGTGTGCTTGAGAAGTGTTATTTTGGAATAATGCCACAGCCTTGGGTGAGCTGTTGGTAGCATTGTTTTAATATATTCTAAGTGATCCTGAGCACAATTATTTTTTTGTGTCGTTAAGTGGTGTCTGAAAACATTGGAATATGCAAAACTGGAGAACTGAGGCGTGAGCCATTAACAGTTCTTGCTGTGTGAGACATGTCTGGCTTTGATTATGTGTTTGACCGCATCTGCCAACACCCTTTTTTGTTTGTGTTTCTTTTTTGCTTATCCCCTTATTTCCCTGAAGTCTATTTTCAGAATAAACGCTTCATTTTAAAAAACAAAACAACAAACCCAAACATTTAGCTTGGGATACTTTGATGTAAAAAGAGGGCTGGGACTGCAGCTGCAGTGACTTAAATCCTGATGATTTATTTATCCTGATTGTTTATTTCATATTCTTAACTTCTCCCAAGTTAAATTTGTTTCCATTTGAAAGCAGTGGAGGCTCTGGCCCAAAAACAAGCAGTAACAGACAGTGGCTTTGCAGCAGGAACACATCAAATCGTGGAATATCCTGAGTTGGAAGGGACCCACGAGGATCATCCAATCCAAGCCCTGGCCCTGCACAGACACCCCAACAATCCCACCCTGTGCATCCCTGGCAGTGCTGTCCAAACACTCCTGGAGCTCTGGCAGCCTCGGGGCTGGGACCATTCCCTGGGGAGCCTGGGCAGTGCTCAGCACCCTCTGGGGGAAGAGCCTTTCCCTGATACCCAAGCTAAACATCCCCTGCACAGCTTTGTTCCTCATCACTCTTCATAGTTCAATCTTGTAGCATAAAATAAGGACACATTGCTTGTTGGCTGAATGTCTGCTGCATTTAACCCTTTTTTTGTGCTGTTTTACTCTGATCTGGAATGAGGATTCTGGAATGGAGCTACAGCTCCCTAAAACAAGGCCCTTGTGTCAGAGCAGAGCATTCCTTGTACAGCTGGGTGCTGTGGGCAGCCTGTCCAGGGGGTGTAGGAGTGGTGACTACCAGGCCCTGAGCATTTATCTGTAGTCACAGACTTTTGGTTTTCATTTCCAGTGATTAAATAATTCTAAAACTAAAATGATGTTTTGTTTGACTCTTCCATGAAAGCAACCCTGTGGTTCCCAGATGGCATTCCTGGGTGGAAGCAGGACGTTGCAGCAGTTACACAAGCTGGTGATTTTGACTGTAGACCTCAGGCTCCAGGGTCACATGTGTGTAATGCTATTCCCAAGAGCCTTAAGTGTGAGATGGGATGGATTTGGGGTGTCCTGGTGATGTGGGTGTCTGAAGGGATGTCCCACTAACACCCAGCTCTGTGCTTTGTTCCCCCAGTCCCGTGTGATCGTGCAGCAGCCTGGGGAACGAAGCTTCCACTCCTTCTACCAGGTTTGTGTTCCTTTGCTGGAGCAGTGGCTTGTCCCCAGTTTCCCAGACACTTTGGGCAGAGCACTCAGGGCTTTCACCCTCTTGTGTGTTTTGCAGCATCTTGGGTGATCTTGGGTTCTTCAGTTCTCTGCGGGGGCCTGGGCTGGGAGGGAGCCTGGGAAGATGGATTGTTTTCTATCCTCCATTCCCATATTAACACATTTCTAAACTTTAAAGGAGGCTGACTAAACAAATATGGTAGGATATTGGACTTTGACTCACTGTTTTATTTGCAATAAGCCTAATCCCTCTGTTTTCTCTGGAGGCCTTTAGTCCATATGGAAGTAGTTTTATGACACCAAGTTGACTTTTTTGGTTTTTTGGATGTTCTTTAATGTCTTCCACATTGTGTGGTGGTTCCCTGTGTGTCCTGTGGAGGATATGGTCAGCCTATTTGTATAACCTTGATTCTGCATGGAGGGAAGGGGAGGTTTGTTTATTTTTTTCCCACTTTTTCAGTACTCCATGATGGCATGTTAGCACTTTCCTTACGGATGTGTCATTTCCAGGAGGAAAAGTCTCTGTGTGGGCAATGTGCTTGCCAAGGCACAGCTGTGGCATTGCACAGGTGTGAACAAGTCTGTGAGGGCTTCAGGCTGGTTTTTATGCAGTTGTGACTCTAAAGGACAGTGATTTGTGGTGGCAGAGCCCTGCACCAGTGCAGGACCTGCATCTTGCACATTGTGCTCTAGAAATTGCAGCAGTAATTAATATTTTCATGATTTTTCTTGTCAAACAATTGAATAGGAGACAGAAAAATAAGGATTTTATATTTTTAATTTGCCATTTCTTAAAACTCTCTTCATGCAGCTCCTGCAGGGAGGTTCTGAGCAGCTCCTGCGTTCTCTGCACCTCCAGAAGGATGCATCAGCCTACAGCTACATCTGCCCTGGGGCACAGCTCAAGGTGAGGGGGCCGAGGGACCCAGGGACAGCTTTACATTGCAAGTGCTGCTGGAAATGACCAAAGCACTGCTGAGCTAGCAGAAGTTGAGATCAGTGGGGATGAATATGGAAAGGTGACACTGGTGTGCTGTTTGTAATGAAATTTCTGGCACTACAAGATAAAGCACAAGTGTAGTTAGAATCATAGAAAAGATATACCTCTATTCTGCTTTCAAAATACAAATATAGCTGTGCATGCTGCATGTGTCTGTTTATAAACAGCAATAAAATGATGTATTAGTAAATGCAGGTGTGGATATTTGACCCATTACCAGTGGCAGACATTCCATGCTCCATAAATGGGTATCTTAAACTGCCTTCTGGAGCAAAAAGCCAATAGGAGTCATTTTTTTGCAGCAGGATCTTTGACTTATTGAAGCACTGAGTCTTCATGTTTGGCTTGTCCTCAAGGGGGAACTCTGAGCAGGAGAGAAGGGAACAAACCCATAAAGTTTTTAGACAACAAGATCCTGAGCACTTCAGATACATCTGGAGTTGTCCCTAGTGTTGTCCCTTTGAAACAGGGTCCAGACCAAGGTTCTCTGATCTCCTAGGTGCTTTTGTGAGATGCACTTTGGTACAGAAACCCAGAGATTTCTCCCATACCAGATGATTCTGTCTAAAAATGTGCCTTGAAAACAAACCCAGGAGGCTGCAGGGACGGAGGGAGAGGCTGGTCTTGCACAGAGAACCGGTGGGGAACAGAGATTCCCTGCTGGTGCTCTGCAGCCTCTCGTCAGAGGGTCTGTGACTGCACAAATTATCCCTGTTCTTCTGGGGTTTTTTATGAACCCTTTCTCAGCAAATTCCACTGGGAAATTTACTGTGCTGTGGTGGATTTCTGTGTCTCCTGCTGCCAGAATACATGTGTGCAATGCAGGGTTCGGTGTCCAAGTACACAAGATGGCATTGGAATAAGCTGGGAAACCTCATGACAGTGTCTTGCCTCTGAGAAACATCAAAGTGCATCTCTGTTTCCCATGGGCTTGTGAAATCCTTGCTCCCTCACAGCTGACTCCCATTAAACCCCCATCCCAAACTCCTCTCTCCCCTCAGTGTTCCATCAACGACGGGGCCGAGTTCAAGGCAGTGGCTGATGCCATGAAGGTGATTGGCTTCAAGCAGGAGGAGATCCAGACTGTCTACAAAATTGTGGCAGCCATTCTGCACCTGGTAAGCTCCCTGCCCATGGGTATCCATCCCTGAACCTATCCCTGGTTCCTCAGGAGGGTTTGTACTGCCAGCAGCTCTGATTGTGCTGCTGCAGAAGGCCTTGGAAGCTCTGGTGGCTCAGAAAGTGTGTCCAGTTCACAGCTCCAGTGGTGAGAGAAAGTCCTTGCTGGAGCAGGGCACTGCAGTGATGATCACATGTATTCCTGCATGTTCCAGATCTCAAACCAGGCATACCACTAAGTGCTGGAAGCTGTTAAATGTTCTGAAAAAGGAACTGTTGGGGTTTGGCAGTGAGGGGATAGGGAGCTTCTGTCCCTTTGTGCCCTCACACCTTCGCCACAGTGATTCTGTTTCACTTCATGGTGAAGGTGGAGCACAGGAAACACAGGAGACCTCTTAATTCTTTGTGTTCTGAGGCTGAGGAGATCCTTCTCGTGGATCCTCCTGGGAGCCACAGAGCCTCCTCCCCTGCCCAGTGTCTCTGTAGCTCAGCACTTGTGTTTCCCTGAAGAAAGAGGTGGGCAGGAAGAGGGTGGCAAAGAACAACTTTGTTCCAGTTCCTTCTGCTCCTTGGGGTGGCAGTGCTGTGAAGGAGGGAAGGGAGGCAGAGCTGAGTGGGGCCATGCAGCCAGGCTGGGGGACAACCTTCTGCTGGATCACCAAGAGATGTCACTGCTTAATCCTGGCACAGAAGATACCCAGGAGCAGAGCTGTGCTGGTGGGGTGCTGCCAGTCCAGTCCCACTGGCACTGACCTCTCAGCTTCCCCATGCCATTCCCATTCCCTCTGTGGCAGCAGCCAGGGCAGCTGCAGCCAATGATGAGCTGTAATGAAGATAAATGCTATATCCAGTATTTGCACACATGGTGCAATTCACTATCCCTGCACTCTGAATCTTGGGATGGGGTTTGATTAAATCTCAGGAAGTGTTTGATGTCGTTTGTCCCTAAAGCTGAGCTGAACACTGAGCAGGAATGCTTTGCTTTGAGAAAGCCTTCCTGCTCCAAGCCAACTCCAACTGACATTGGAGGTTTGAGGGTGTGGATGTGCCACACCTTCCAGTGTGGCAGGAGATTTCTGGCCTGGAAGAGCAGGTGGAAAATGGAAGGACTTGGGTTGTGCTGATCCCTGTTAGTAAAGGGCAGATGGAGAAACACTGCTGATTGCAGGGGAACCTGAAGTTCTGTGTGGATGGAGACACTCCCATCATCGAGAACAGCAAGGTGGTGTCGGTCATTGCTGACCTCCTGTCCACCAAGGCCGAGCTGGTGGAGAAGGCGCTGCTGTTCCGGACAGTGGCCACGGGCAGGGACGTCATCGACAAACAGCACACGGAGCAGGAGGCCACCTATGGCAGAGACGCCTTTGCAAAGGTGAGTTCAGTGCCCTCCTCTGCTGATTGTGTGCCACTCACCCACACACATCCCTACTGCCTTTCCCCTGGGTCGGGGTGTGCAGCAAAGAATGGCCATGCCCATGGCATTGCTGCCAGAATTTTTCAGTGCTCAGTCCCAAAAGGATTCTTGGGTGGGTCACTAAGCACAGGGCTTGCTGTACATCCTGCAGATTTCTCTCTGAACCTGCATGCTCCTGAGTTCTGTAGGGGTCTGTGGCACCTCCCCATCTCTGCCAGCTCCCACAGCCAGCAGTGCCAGGCACACTGAGGGGGGGACGGGCTGCAGGCTGGGCTGGCATCTGCAAATGTGTCATACAGGGAGCAATTTGCTGTGAAATGGGATCCTCAACTCCATTTTGCAGTTAAATTTAAAGAGTAGAGTGGAACTGTAACATCTAGAATTCAGGTTGGAAACACAAAAAGTTATTTTTAAAGTTTTTTTTAAAGAACTGTAGAATGGTTTGGGACCTTAAATCTCATTCTAACCCCCTGCCAGGAGCAGGGACACCATCCATGGGAAAAGTGAGTAGTGATGGCAGGAGTGACAATTGTTTCTCCTCTGCTAAGAAATCAAATTATAAGAGAGGAATGGATGAAGTTATGAATGTCATTGATTAATAACTTGACTTCTTTTCCTGAGATAATGTATTTACCCAGCTTCACAGCACATTTTGAACATGAAGACTTTGAAGACACCTCTGCCTACAGAACATTATTTTTGTGAAAGGTGAACAGGATTATTTTCCTGTCTTTGTGTTCAGTTGTTGGGTTTCTGTGGCTGACCTCTCTCTTGCTCTTCACTATTGTTAAATAATTCTCAGGAGCGGTACTTATTAGGCAGCTGAAAAGCTGACTGGAATCAAATTAGGGAACTGCTGCACCCAGTGACCTCACTGGGATTTCGACTTGGTGTAAATGAGTTTTGGAAGAAAGAAAAGAAATACTTCCATAGAATATTTTCTTCAGTCAGTAGTTGCTCACTTTCAGCAGAACATGAGCTGTATCTTTGGTGGAGACCTGGAATGAGCTGTGTTGAATTTCCTGGGAAGAGCTGAGGCAGGTGCAGGCAGGAGCCCTCAGTCTGTGTTTCCTGCAGGCCATTTACGAGCGTCTCTTCTGCTGGATTGTGACACACATCAACGATGTCATCGAGGTGAAGAACTATGACACCACAGTGCATGGCAAGAACACAGTCATTGGGGTCCTGGATATCTATGGCTTCGAGATATTTGACAATAACAGGTAAGCCACCTTCTAAAGCCCAGTGTTGTGCTTTTGCCTTTCCCAGAACACTCATCACCTTTTCTTCTCATGTTTTTGCAGTTTTGAACAATTCTGCATTAATTACTGCAATGAAAAGCTGCAGCAGCTCTTCATTCAGCTGGTTCTAAAGCAGGAGCAGGAGGAGTACCAGCGAGAGGGAATTCCCTGGAAGCATGTGAGTGCTTTGGCAGGGGAGGGAGAGGTCGGTGTGAGGTCAGTGTACCAGCACAAGTCCCGGATCTGAAGTTGCTCCACGTGCAGGCTCCAGTCGATGGGACATCTGTGTCCCTGCCAGCTGTCCTGCCAGGCTGGGATCAGGCTGGGATCAGGCTGGGGCAGGAGCTCCCTAGTCACCTTGCCACGTGTCTCCTTGGGAAAATAATGGACTCCAGGTCTGAGATGAAACCTATTGTGGCACCTCTGTGATACCACACACATAACCGTGGGTTTCTGTGCTGAGTGCTTATGGATTTTTCTAGTTGTTGATAGTAACACGTAAAAATCCTGTTCAAACTCTTTTCAGAATGCCAAGGACAGGATGTGCAGTGTCACTGTAGTGACTGCACACAGCTGAATTGTAAAAGACATTTTAAAGGGCATTCTGCAGCAGAGGTCTTGAGATGTATCTGAAAGGTTTGAAAAATAACTTCCTTTGCTGTTCAGTGTAGGAGAGCAGTCTGCTTTATCTGGAATCAGAGATGTGCACATTCAGAGCTGATTGCTCCACACTGCTATTGCCAGCACTGGTACCCTCCCGTCTCTGCAGCCAAGGTCACCAACACCCCTGTCCTTTGTTTCCTGCAGATTGATTACTTCAACAACCAGGTTATCGTGGACCTGGTGGAGCAGCAGCACAAAGGGATCATTGCCATTCTGGATGATGCCTGCATGAATGTGGGGAAAGTCACAGATGAGATGTTCCTCGATGCCCTCAACAACAAGTTGGGGAAGCACGCACACTTCTCCAGCAGGAAGGTAACACACAGACCTTGCTGTCCTCTGCTGTCCCTTCCCCACGTTCTGAGGGGGAATGGAATGAGGAAACGGGGTTTAGGGCTGGCTGGGTTGGAATCACTGCAGCTGAGTGTGAGATGAAGAGCCCGGAGCAGCTCCAGCCGCAGACGACCCCGGCAGAGGGAGCTCCAGCATGTGCAGTGGCTCATCCCTTTTATTCCGGGATAAAAGGAGCCTGAGCTCGTGCCTTGACATATCATGATGTCATCTGGAACCAATCGATGCGCCGGCTCAGCCCACGTGTTGTTCTTCCCAGGCTGCTCTAATACATAGTGACAGTGAAATTATTCACACTCCTGCATTATTACAGCGCTGTGATTTGGGCTTTTTTCATCATCATTGGCTGCAGAACATGCTCGTCTCCCACTGCAACTCAGAGCACCCAGGCCCCTCGCCTGGCTTTGTCTGGGCTACAATGGGTGAATTAAAAGGCTTCATTTATTCCTCACTTGGCAGCAGACTGCAAAATGGTCACCAGCCTGATTAATTTGAGACTCTTTCACACAGAGTAATCAAATAAGGGCCTTTAGTTTATTGATGTCTCTCTACTCAGAAACATTGTCTGAAATGTACAGCTCAGAGTGCTGGTCCCTCCTGCTCCCTCCCACCCCAGCACAATATTTTATGTAGGTCAGAAATACCAAATTAGCCTGGTTGTGTAAAATATGTGCTAAAGGCTGCCTTCAGGAGGCCCAGGATAAACAATGGATCTGGTTGGGGCTGTTTGAGGAGAGGCCAGGATGAAAGTAAACCTGAACTGCTTTTTTCCTCCCAGATATTGCTTTCCTTAAATGCAGTTTTGCTGCAGCACACCTGATGTCTCACCTGGCACGTGCACCCGAGCTCGGGGGGTGGGACAGGGAGCTCGATTCCAGGGTTTGACCCAGATTTCACTGCGCGAGCAGTGACATGGAACGTGCTGAGAAAACCCACCTGGAAACAAGTGTGAGGCCTGGCCTGTGTTCCTGTTTGAATGCAAGCTGCTTCCTTCAGTGCTAGTACTGGTGGGATGGGATCCTGGGATCCTCTGGTCTGGGATCCTCTGCAGTGGCGTGCTGGGGGAGTGCTCCAGTTTCTGGAGTTATCTGGTCAGTGGATGTAGAGAGAGGAGTTTGGTTTCTGATCTGTCCTTGCGCCCACATCTGCCCTGGGGAAGGGGCTCTGCCACAGTGGGAGCAGGTGGCCACTCTGCAGAGTGGCAGAAGGGGATGGAATTTCAGGAGGTGCTATGGGAGGCTATAAAATGAACATTTAAAAATAAAATCTGCTCAAGTCCTCGCCTTCGGGAGTCCCCTCCCAGCAAGGAGACATTAAGGGGCAGCATTGCCAGCTGCAGCGTTCCTCAGCAGGAGGTGGCATTGTCAGAAACTGCCTGCACAGGCTAAGAGGGAGACAAGGAATTCTGCTATAAATAATATTTATGGAGAGGCTGATGGATCTGCCTGGCTTGCTGATTTCTAGTTAAATCAATAGAGCCTTGAAAACATTGACCCATAAACCTCTCAGCATAATTATTATTTTTTCTCTCCCTCACATCTCTGCAGACATCCCAGCACCTCAGAGCTCTTCCTCAGTCCCACCCAGAACTGGTGTGGGAAGCCTGAGCCTTCTGAGCCAAGCTCTTGTAACTTGGATCAAAACAAAGGGCTTGGTTCCATCTCCTGAGGAAGTCTGCCTCTGCAGGCTTCAGTGGTTCCATCAGATCCTGTGAAGTTCCACACAGATGGGAGCTGTTCCAAAGAGCTGGAGTGTGTGTGTTGGGAACAGCTCCCGTCCCTCAGCCCAGTTCATGCTCCACTGCTCCCTGCAGAGCACACTGCACAGGCTCCATGTGGAGAAGCTCTAGGGGGCTGTGGTGCCCTGAATAATCGTGTCCTACTTTGTGTACCCGGCTGCTCCACGCTGCCGGCGCCCTTGTCCTGGGGAAGGCCACACAAGCCAGGAGAATGCTGGTGAACACTTCCACCAGCAGGATTTGTGGCACAATGTTGTGTTCCTGGAGCATGGGGTGTTCTCCTCGTGTTTGTCTAATGCCAGTCTGGATGTGTAGATGTGCCAGCTGTTCTGGTGGCCCTTCCCAACATCACCATTTGTATCCTCAAATCCCTCCAAGTTCCATTTCTTTTCTGTTGATATTATACTTTGGAAGGATCAAGTGCAGTGACAGACAGTCCATGAGTGGCTCAGTCTCCAAATTGTGGAGAGTATCAATCTCAACAAACTGGTGAAGGGAAGAGTATCAGAAGGTCCATTCCAGTCCACCTGGTGTTGTGTCTCTCAAGTCACTGGACAGTGGTGAATGCCCAAGTGAGAGGCCAGTATGGGACAGATGTGTACTGATAACTTGACATGCTCCCGTTCCCCAGGGACCTGCAGCCCAGGAACCTCCTGCTCTCCTTAATAGTTTTTTTTTGTGTTGTTTTCTTGGTTTTTAAATGCACAAAGAATTCCACAGCTCAGATACTCACATGAAGAGCTCCTTCCTCCCTGTTTCCCTCCCTCCTCCCTTTTCCATTTTAGATTACACTTCTCACCTCCTAGTTTTTAAATGGCAAAACACAGTTCTCTTTGTCATCCACGACATCATCTCCACGTTTTTTGCCATCACCTCTGGGCATTTCTTTCCTAAGCTGGGGAAGCCGAGTTCGTTGGCCCATCCTCCCAGGGCAGTCAGTCAGCAGGGCATGGGTTTGCCCTCTAAACCTCTCCCAGTTCTCGGTGTCCTTTTTGGGGTAAGGGAGGGTAGTTAAGATCCCAGTTGAGTCAGGGAGGTTTGGGGTCCATCAGGGGGCCCATCAGTTCCTGTGAACTTTGCCCTTTCTCAGTGGGAATCCCTCCCTTGCTGGGACATTTCCTTTGCTCTGCTTTGCCCTCATTTAGCTCCGGGTGTCTCCCACAGCTCTTCCCAGCCAGCCCTCAGTGATTAAGTACCCCCAGCCAGCCCCATGACCTTCCCATTGCCCTCAGATTATGGCTCATTTCAGATGCTGTGAAAGCACAGACTCAGGGCAGGCTTCCACAGGATTCCCATGTTTCCAACACCTTTCTCCTGTCTTTATTCACCCTTGAATGCTGTGAGCTGTGAGGAGCCTCATGGTAGGGCTCACAGAAACCCAAGCAGATGATCCACTGTATCAATGGACTTGCTGGTCTTTTTTTTCACTAGTTTCAACTGCTTTGTCCAGGAACCACGAAGTTTGGAGAGAATCACTCTGGAAAAAGCCAAACCAGCAAACAACAGAATCTCTGATTGCTGCATTATGGCTCCTCAATCCCTATTTGCTGTGTTGTGGCTCCTTCCAGCCTCTCCAGAGCTGGATGAGCTTTAGGAGGAGCTTGTGCTGCCACGTGTGCCCTGCCTGGTAGCACAGACACATTTCTTTTGCCATTTGGTATTTACCCCTTTTATTGACTTGTTGGTTTGAGCTGTGTGTTTGGGTGGCTGAAAAGGCACTGCCCAGCCCTGTGCTGGGAACAAAGCTACAGCAAGAAAAATGGCTTTGTTTTACTGGTATTGCCTCGTTCCTTCATTTTCTCTGTGTTCTGCTGCACCTTGGTCATCCATCAGCTCTGCAGCTCCTGGTGCTCCCTGCTCCTGCCATGCTGGACTTCCCATACCTCTGGGACCTCTTGAGGACCTTGGTACTCACACTCCTTGGGCTCCTCCTTGTGATTAATTTTGTGTAAAATATATTCTGGTTTTTTCATCTGTTCTTACAGTTTGAGCCAATCTATTTTGTGTTCTTGGACACAGGTGAATTTTTGGAGTGGATCTCCCTGCTTCTAATCATCCCTCCTGCCCTGCATTTCAGCCATGCTAATTTCCTCTTCTATTTCTTCAAGACTATATGAGCAGATACCTGCTCATAGCCCTCGGTGGTGTTAAATGCTGCCTGCAAAGACTTAATTCATCCTCCTGCTCCTTTTGCCTATAACAAAATCCTCATTCTTATCTCATACTCCCTTTTTAATTAAGACAACCCTGATGGATTTTTTGGCTCCTGCTATTCCTGAAGGGATGAGTGTGTTACAGCCACTGCTGCTGAACGTGGGCACTGGGCATCTTCTGTTGTACGGATGGGATGGGATGGGATGGGATGGGATGGGATGGGATGGGATGGGATGGGAAGGGAATTTGAGCCTGGAGCAGTGGATCTGCAGGGGGGGTCCCTGTTTGAGGGGTGTCAGATTACCAGGAGGGATCTGAGGCTGAACAAGCCTTGCTGTTGTCACAGCAGTTGGCCCATTTCTCTGCAGAGGAGTTACACTGCAATGGCAAAAAACATAAAGGAAGAACTTAAAAAAAGAAATAAATTAACTCGTGGGTGCAATATTTCTCTACAGGCACGAGTGTTCTTTTTGCATAATGGTGTTTCTGAGATAATATCAATTTCTTCACAAAATTATAGGCTCTTGCAGTTTCATTTGTACAAGCACATGTTCTTACAGTGCGTGCATGAAAACATTTCCAGCAGTGGGTTTCACATCTGCACATACACATAGAAAGTGGAATTCCTGTAGTTGCCAGTGCTATTTTGAAGGCAGGTTGCTCTTCATGGAGCTTGTAAATCCAGGGGTGGTGTTTTAATATCAATCCATGGGTGGTATTTTAATGTATGTGAATTTATTTCAGCTTTGTGCCACAGACAAAACGCTGGAGTTCGACAGAGACTTCCGGATCAAGCACTATGCTGGAGATGTGATGTGAGTTTCCTTCAGAAATAAAGTTGCACCTTCTATTTTTGTCTTCCCAGCAGCTCTGAAGTGGTACAATATTCTGATTTACTGCTGCTTCTGGTGCAAGCCAGAATAGCTGTCACACACAATTACAGGGTGCAGTGCTTGCTTATCAATTAAATCTTCTGCTGGTGCCGTGCTCTACAGAGTGGGAATTTGTACTTGGAGTGAAACAAAAGGAGAGTGAGGTGTGGGGAGTGAGGGGAGAGCAGTGCTCCAGGGGAAAAAATAAAGGTAAAAAAGGCAGCAGTGTTTATGCAAGAAAGCTACACTGAGCTAATAAAATGTGGTTTAGACATCTGTTTGGTGTGATTATATAACTCTGGCTTTACATTCTCCAATCAGTTGGAGCAGGCTGGAAGCACAGGGGAGTGATAACCTGCAGGAGGGATCAGGGCAGGAGGGTTGGGAAGTGCTTGCCTGGTGCCTGCAGGAACAAGTGCAGGAGGTGACAGCAGTGGGAAGGGAGAGTGAGTGGAAGTGAAGGATGCACATGGTAGAAACCATTTGCTGGGAAAGCTGTTGTGTGGAATATCACTGGAGTCATTTAGTGGTTTAGGATTTGTGTAACTTCCCATGTCAGAAGAAAGGGAGTTACTGAGGAAATAATTCATGATTTCTTTTACCTTGGGATTAATTTAACCTTCAATTTCCAAGGACAACCAGTGTGATCAGACTGGAGCCCATGTAGTACAAGCAGGTTATCCTCTGGAGTCTTTGCTGAGCAATTCCTGACAGACATCCCTGATTTCAGGGGTTTTGGAGGAGAAAATATAAGTGCTGTCTTAGTGATTGAACCTTCTGAACTGCCAGTGGCTGACAAATGGTGTAAAAGAAAACTGAAATGTGGAAGGAATCACGGATAGTTCAGGCTCAGATCTTACATGGAGACCTAAGACTTGAGGGTGGGCAGGCCCTGGCACAAGGTGCCCAGAGCAGCTGTGGCTGCCCCTGGATCCCTGGAAGTGCCTGAGTTGTGTCCTGGGTTGGACATTGGGGCTTGGAGCAGCCTAGCAGCCTGGGACAGTGGAAGATGTCCCTGCCCATGGGACTGGATACCTTTTAAAAGGTCCTATCCATTACTCTGTGATTTGAGGATGGCTCTGTACAGGGATTTGCAGGTTGTGGGTTGATCCCAGAGCCTGCAGGTTGGGATCTGGAGCTCAGGAAACATCTGTGTGGGAATCACTGAATGGGGAGATTTTGAACCTTTCCCATGAAGACAAAGCACTGCCTGCCTTGAGATTTGGAGAAGAGATAAAACCCTGAAACAGTGACCCCCTGGAGTGGTGGGAATAGAGGAAGGAAGGAATCTAAATGTGTGTTTCTGTGTGCATTGATTTCCTGGGGAGCTCCCCAGTCGCTACTCAGAGGCTGCTCTGGACTTCAGACTCTCTCCACCAAGAGAGGGGCAGACTGCACGGATTGAAAACCAAGCCTGAATTTCTCTCGGATTTTACACAAACACACACGCTCTGGAGGCAGAATCCTGAGTGTAACTCCTGAATTTGGGCCATCTCCCCCCTGCCCAAGTGCTGTGATGTGTCAGCTCCAGGAGCCCTCTGAAGCCACTTGTGTTGTTCCTTTGCTGGAGGTGGGAGCTGGGTCCAAGGATCCAAGTCTCACACTCTGCTCCTGCAGCAATTAGTGATAGGCTTGGAGCTGGGCTGGAATAGCATCTGCTGTGTTTGTAGGAGTGCAGGGATGCTGATTCCACAGTTACCAGCAGCTCACAGGAGGACTTTGCTACTTTGCAATTAACTCTGGTTTTCTTTTATTTTTCAGTTACTCAGTCACTGGATTTATTGACAAAAACAAGGACACTTTATTTCAAGACTTCAAACGCCTCATGTACAACAGGTAAGAATATTAATGAGGTGAATTATAATCTGATTTGTCAGAATCCTTTTTTGTGGAGTGATGCTATCAGATACTCAGGTTTTCAGTGATTCTGTCTTCAATGTGTGTGAAAAAACACATTGCTTTGGGATTTGATCTTTGTACATCTCCCGTGACCAGAGGATGTTAGTTGGATTTTTCAGGTTGAAGTCCTTATTCTGTACATGTTGTTTCTGTTCTGGTACAGCCTTTAATTAAATGGAATTGAAAGTGGTTTTTTTGGAAACCGACTTGATTGTGCAATCAAGATAGTGCAGAGCTTGCCTGTGCTGCCTGATTTGTCATTAACTTGTTGCAGATTTACCATCAATGCTCTGTCTGTAATCAGTGCTAAAGATACTGGGTAGCTTTGGTCAAGAACAGATATCTTTGGCCTCCCCTAAAACACCTTGTTTTGAAAGCAAATGGGGAGATAGGTTTGAATCCTTTCATGTCTGCAGTGATGTGAGAAGTGCAAACCATGAGGTCACATGTTGGGCAAGAAAAAGTTGCCTTGAGAAGCAGATTTGAAATCCTATCAGAATGTGGGTGGAAGTGCCCATGGAGCTATTTTTCTTTGCCTGGCATTAAACATGTCCTCATTTTGTATTCTGCAGCTTTCAGGGGCTCTGCTCAAAGGACAGTGGGCACAAACACCCTGCAGTGGTGGGCACTGTTTGGCTGTGCAGGTGTTAAATTGGTCTGCGGTCCTTTGGGTTGACTGGCTGTGCTCTCCTGAGCAGTCCCACTGTTCCTGTTTTCAACACTTCCCACTGACCAGAAACCTTGCAAAATATTTGCTGTGTGGTTTTATCAAATTTAGCCTGTTTTCTGTGAAATCTCTGGAAAATCCTGTTCCCAAACACCACTTCCAGCACATTAAAGCCTGTGACAAATTGGCCATTGGATTGCTGTAAATGTGCTCAGTTTTTGTCTGTTCCTGAACTCTTGCCATCCATCAGGGCCAGTTTACCTCACCCTGAACCCTTCAAAAATACAGGCTAAAGTGTATAAATTACTTTATATATCAAGAGAGGTGCAGAAATGCAGCTTGAACACAGGTGACAGTTTCTAAGGGAAGGTGGTGTGGGAATTGCTCTCCTCTGTGTTGATTAAATTCTTTCTGTTGTGCCAGTGAGGCAGCCCCTGCCTTTGATGGATCACTCTGTGGGATTTTCACTGTCCTATTCCTGCACATCCTGATCTGAAGAGAGAATGTGCTGGTTGTTTTTCCAGAATGTTCAGTTGAATTTGCTCTTAAGAGCACAAAATCTTGTGCCCAGGAGTGTCACCCTGGCTTGGGTGATGCCCTGTGAGCTGGAAGCAGCAGTGGGTTTGGGTAGAAACCGACTGTTGGATCGTGCTGGGATACTGCAATTAAAGAGATTCTCTCATAGCTCCAACCCTGTGTTGAAGATGATGTGGCCTGAAGGGAAACTGAGCATTACTGAGGTCACCAAGAGACCTCTGACAGCAGCTACTCTGTTCAAGAACTCCATGATTGCACTGGTGGACAACCTGACACTGAAGGTAAAGATTCCTGCTTCAAAATTGACTCTGACTTCTGATGAGAAGAGTGTGGCTTCTCCCTGGAGAGATTCCCGCCTTTCTGCCCGTCAGGAGCTGAGCTGATCAAAGGCAGAGAGGCCTTGGCTGTGCCAAACAAGCTTTTGGCTGGGCAGGTCTCAAGGAGGGTCACCTCCATCCCCAATGAAGAAGGTGGATTTTTGGTTCCTCCAGGAGAAGTGCATCTTTCACTCATAGGAAAGCCAGTCTGTCTTAGGTAATAATTATTATATCAAATCACCTTTAGCAAAGCTCTTTGGGCAGAGGGCCCAGGGGATGCTGTTCATGGTGGAGAGATGCTCTCTGGCTTCCCATGCCAATGGGAATACACAGACCTGTGTGAGTTCCTTCTTTCTTCCTCTTTGCCAGGCCAGAGGGTGAGGTTGGAAAGCTTTTATTTCACCAGATATTTCGGTTTTATGGTAGAAGGCATTGCCTGGGCAACCAGCACATTGTGTGATGGAGGGTGGGGAAGGGAATGCTCTGGGAAGGGGCTGTTGGAGTGACACAGCCAAGTGAACACTGGGATCCCTGAGGAATATTGGGGTGTTACTGGAGCTGGATGGCCTTGCTGGACTCCTGGCACTGAGTACAGCCCACAGGAGATTAACAGAGAGCCCAGGGTGCTGGGGTGTGTTCACATTCAGAATAATTAAGCAATAGAGAGCGAAGTGCTCTGAGTGTCCTCTTGGGAGTTGTGGGAACAAAGGAAATGGGTCAGAGCATGGCCACCCAGTGCTGGCTATGCACAGGAAGAGACAGTTGCCCTCACTTCTTGTTTCCAGAGTTAGGACATGAAATCACACCTGATTTATAGGGTCTCCCCAAAGGTGCTGGGCACTGCACAGGCTCCCCGGGGAATGGTCCCAGCCCCGAGGCTGCCAGAGCTCCAGGAGCAGTTGGACAAATGCTCCCAGGGATGCACCGGGGGGGATTGTTGGGGTGTCTGTGCAGAGCCAGGAGTTTGGAGGATCTTTGGGAGTCCTCCCAACTAAGGATATTCTGTGATTCCATGATTCTGTATTTTTGTGTTCCTGTGCTGAAGTGGGTTTGATCTGAGCTCTGCAGGAGGGTGTGGGACCCACCAAAGCTGAGCCACTGCAGTGGGGAGCAGAGCCCCGTGGCTCCCCCCAGAACGTTTTGCCTCAGGGCTCCTGAGAAGATGCCCTTGTGAGCCCAGCCCAAGGCCAGACCTTGCTAAAATAGGCACCAGTAGTCAAAATTGAGAGAGTGCCTGTGTAGGCAGAGAGGAGCTTTCCTGGATGGTAAGCCATGAGCTGTCAGAGCCAGGAAGGTGCTGTGACCCTGGTGGGGATGGGGACAGGCTTCAGCCTGCTTCCCAGGGAGTCAAGATTGATCTGATCTGTCCATCTTCCAAATAATGTGCTGGCTGGCCCTGACCTGAATCTAGTACAGGTGTCAGGAGCTGCCAGGAACCCAGGGAATTGCTTTGTGTTGTGAGAGGAGCAGTTGTGGAAGGAAAAGTTTCTCCTTGGTGCTGCTGGCTGTAATTGCAGGTCTGGTCCTACAGAGTGGCCATGATCACTCATGCCCAGCCAGTGGGGAGCCTAAGGCAGCCCAGTAGGAGGTTCAGGACAGCAAGAATCACTGGGGGTGTTGTGGGGAGGGCAGTGATCAGGGCACAGCAGGGAGCGGGGTGTGGGCAGGTTCAGCAGGCATCTGTGGAAAATCTTCCTTTCCTTGTTTATTGGAAAAATTATTCCAGGCCACCTGGTAGGTGTAAAAATAGAATAGTCCAGAGAATGCTGTGCATTGTGGTGGTTTGAACAATCCCTGCAGCACCCAGCGGGGCATGGAGAGTTTAAATCCCACCTTATCCATCTTGAATCAGTGGGTACCAGCATTGCTCACTGAAGGCTGCCTGGTTTGGGTGGAATTAATTTACTTCAGTGCATTTATCATCAGTATCTCTATCACAACTACCAGCCTTTTCCAGGGGTAGGCACAGCCAGGAGCTGTTTCCAAGTCAAAATCACTGAGAGGTTCCTGTGAGGGTCTCAGTGTAGTCCTTTCCCGTTCTTTACCTGTCCTAAACTTTCATTGAGAAACTTGTATTGGAGCTGTTGGTGTTTTCCTGATTTTCTGTTGAATAGCAATGGAGAAAAGATTTCATTAGTATTGAGATGCCAGTGCTGATAAGCATAATTTAAACCCAGCATGCTCCAAAACCAGATTTCATGGAGTCACAGAATTGTTCAGGCTGGAAAAGCCCTCTGAGATCGAGTCCAACAGATCTCTAACATGGCCAAGGCCACCACTGCCCCAAGTGCCACATCCACACCTTTTTTGAACACTTCCAGGGATGGGGACTCCAGCACTGTGCAGCCTCTTCCAGGGCTTGACAACCCTTTCCACGAAGAAAGTTTCTCAATATCCGAACTGAACCTCCCCTGGCCCAGCCTGAGGCTGTTCGCTCTCATCCTGTCCCTGTTCCCTGGGCGCAGAGCCCAACCCCACCCGGCTGCCCCCTCCTGTCAGGGAGTTGTGCTGGTGAGACTCATCCTGCAGCCAGGCTTGTGTCACTTTAAAAGGTCTAAATTTTGGGGAGGTTCCTTAGGTAAGGCTCCTGAACACAACCTTTGTGTACTTCAAGCAGTAAATCAGAGTGCAGAGAGCTTCTGTCTGGCTGCTCTCTGGCTGCTCTGTCTTGAGCGTCTCTGTGAGGTGACTTTTGGGACAGTTAATGATATGCACATGTCATTAGCAAGCCAATAATTGGGTATTCAGGCCATGCTTGCAACATGCTGGTTGTGCACAAAGAACTGGGTGCTCTGCCTCAGGTCACTGCCAGTTTGGACACTTGGCTCTTTTTCTGCAGGGTGAAGCCACTCTGACATGGGGACACCATCACTGCAGTTCCAGGTGCTTTCATCCTTCCCTGGGGTTGTTACTCATTTTTCCTGTGCTGAATTTGGGAATGAAGTTGCGCTAGTGGGGAATCAAGCGTGACACTTTCTGTGTGTCTTGACTGTGGCTTGGACCCTGCAGGACTTTTTTGGGAAGCCTGTGGTCACAGCTGATGGAAACAGCTCTGAACACAGGGTTGCACAAACTGCTGAGGTCTGGGGATGTCAGAAAAATGGAGTTCCTTAGGGGAGGTAACACCAGTTCGTGCTATCCTCAGCTGTTTCTCAAAAAACCAAGTTGCAGATAGGCTTGAGTTTTGTGCAGCTGGAGCTGATGGTTTATTGACATTTCCTGGTGTTCCCAGTGCAGTCAGTGCTCCTTGTCTCACCTGGGCTGTTCTGCCTCAGTGCTTCTCTGAAAACTCCTTCAGACTACATTTATATGCTCAGTTTCTGCAGTCCTCAAACAGGATGGCAGCCGAAGAGCTCCTCTTTATTGATCCTCGTGCTTGGCCTCCCTGGAAAGCTGCAATGTTTTTGGCTGTAGCAAGATTATCTTTAAATCTGTCCTCTGGGGGAATAGTCTCCAAAAGTGCCAGTTTGGTGGGCAGGAATAACAATACTCTTGGAATTTTAGAATTGTTAAGGCTGGAAAAGACATTTAATTAAGATCATTGAGTTCAACCATCAGCCCAGCACCACCAGAATATCAAAGTCTGTGGCTACAGTAGCTGCAGCATTTGTGGTTATTTATCTTTTCTTTCATTTAAAATAACAATCTTTAAAATTCTCTTTTGTTGCTATTCCATTTTAAGCCTGGAATTCAGTGGTAAAGCAGAGCTCTGTGGTCTCTGAGGGGAGGGGCAGGTGTTATGGTTACTGGGATGTCTCAGGAGCTTCCCTAGGCTCAGTGCCATGGCACTGGGGTTGTTAACAGTGCAGGGGCTGTTCTCAAATTTAGTTTTAATTTCAGCTTCTGCAAACACAAGTCCATATGGAGACACTGGAAATGTGGCTGGAAGTGCAACACCTCCAATCCTGGGGGCGGTTTTGGAGCTCCCATAACAAGAAAGACACTGAGGGGCTGGAGCATGTCCAGGGAAGGGAACAGAGCTGGGAAGGGGCTGGAGCACCAGGAGGGGCTGAGGGAGCTGGGAAAGGGGCTCAGCCTGGAGAAAAGGAGGCTCAGGGGGGCCCTTCTGGATCTGCACAATTCTCTGACAGGAGGGGACAGCCGGGGGGAGGTCGGGCTCTGCTCCCAGGGAACAGGGACAGGAGGAGAGGGAATGACCTCAGGCTGGGCCAGGGGAGGTTTAGATTGGATACTGGGAAGGTTTATTCCCAGGAAAAGGTGGTCAGGCATTGGCACAGCTGCCCAGAGCAGTGATGGAGTCCCCATCCCTGCAGGGATTTAAAAGCCCTGTGGATGTGGCACTTGGGGACAGGGGTCTGTGGTGGCCTGGGCACTGCTGAGGATCGGCTGGATTCTATGATCTCAGAGGGCTTTTTCAGCCTGAACAATTCTGTGACTCCATGAAATCTGGTTTTGGAGCATGCTGAGTTAAATTATGCTTATCAGCACTGGTATCTCAATGCTGCTGAAATCCTGCAGATTTCCAGAATTTTTTGGGGCAAAAGTTTCCCATAGGTAGAAAAAAGTGATATGTTTTTTTCCAAAATCAAACCACTCGAAACAAAATCTGGCTCTTCCAGTTGCTATGTGCCATTCTCAAGAACATGTTTTACTTCCCAAGCTCTTTTCTCCATGGTGGATTATTTTGGGTGGCTGTTTTGTAAATCCTGACCCTGTGGCTGCCCCAGCTGTGACTGATGATCTTCTCTGGGAACTCTCTGGACATGCATCTCCTCCTCATTTCTTTTCTTTTTCTCCTCCTCTTCTGTAACCCCTTTTGTCTGACTCTTCCTTCCATCTCTCCCCTCTCCTATCCAGGCTGACAGGCTTCACCTCTGCTAAGTTATAATGTCACCACTGTGACTGATTGGACACGTCCAGCACAAATTTGTCAGTCCTGTCCCATCCCTTCTCTCATGTAAGGAGCTATAAAGTACAGAAAATAAACCCCTCAAGAAAGAGTTTGTTTAGGGTGCAATGGCTTAAAACCGGTTTGGTTTCTTTTCAACACTTAAAAATCTAAAAATCGCTCAGCTTGATTGAAAAAAAATCAAAATCAGCTGCAATTAGACATCTAAAGAGCTTTCAAAGCTGGGCCTTTGTGTCTCTGCATTTCAGTTCTTCGTTTTACGAACTGCAGTTCTCTGACAGCAATAATGGGAGCTGCATAATTATCCCCCTGAAGAGCTGGGGCTGGGGGGATTGGAAGCATGGAATAATCTACTTTAGAATTTACTCCAGGAGCTGTCGTTTCTGAGAGGCTTTAATTACACTGTAATTGCACTGATAGATGATCTCCTGTCTATGCAGGCACTTCCCATTTCTGCTTTCCAAAGGATTTCAACCTTTTTATATCAAATGCAGGCACAGTCAGTGCCCTTTGTGCTGGACCTGAAGTCACAGATTTGAAGGGTTTTGAGGGGGTTTGCATTTTTGAGTGGCAGAGCTGTGCCTGACAGCCTGGCCTGTGCTGGGGGGTCTGTGGCAGCACTGAGGAACAGCTGAGAGCTGGCTACTGTTGTGTCAGCAGTGAACCAGTGACATTTCATGGAGTTAATGCTTCTAATGACATGTCCAGGGAAGCTGTGGCTGCCCCATCCCTGGAAGTGTCCAGGGCCAGGTTGGAGCCACCAGGGATTGTGGAAGGTATTCCTGCCCATGGCAGGGGGTGGCTCTGGGTGATCTTCACAGTCCCTTCCAACCCAAACCATTCCATGGTTCTTTAATTTGGATGCTCTGTTCCCAAGGTGTTGCAGTTCTGAGGATCGAATGTAGAATATTTGTGATATCAACCCCCTCAAGGGATTTAGATGATTTCTATTCATTCTGCCACTGGATGCAGCACAGGGCAGGTCTGGCCTGGCCTGGCACCATCTGGTGTTGGTGACCCTGCTCCTGACACAGGGAGAGGTTTGTCTATGGTGGGGATGGGGAAGTGGCCCAGCGTGAAGATCAGCAGGAGGGGAAGGGGGAAGTGCTGTCCATTTACCTTCACAGCTCTGGGCTCTTTCCCAGCATCCGAGTCCAGGTGTCATTCAGAGTTCTCTGTATATCCCACATTTCCCTAAGCAGCTCATTCCCAGTCAGATGGGAGCCAGGATTTAGCTGATTAGGGCAGCCACACACACAGCAATTTCTGAGTGCTGCCGGGAGTCCAGCTCTCAGAAACTTGGAGACCTTCTCACCTTCCATGCAGAGAGGATTTCCAGGAGAAAGCCAAAAAAGTGAATATGGAAATACCTTAAATCTCTTAAAATTGTACAACTTATTATGTGTCACCTTTCTGTGCTTAAGGAAAGGAGAACAGGTGTTATTGGGATGGGCTGATTTGAAAAGAATGATCTCTACAACTCCCTGACAGGAGGGTACAGCCAGGTGGGGGTTGGGATCTGCTCCCAGGGAGCAGTGACAGGAAAAGAGGAAATGGCCTCAAATTGTGCCAGGAGAGGTTTAGATTGGATATCAGGAAAACTTCTTTTACTGAAAGGGTTGTTCCAGCCCTGGCACAGCTGCGCAGGGCAGTGGTGGAGTCACCATCCCTGGAAGTGTTCAAAAACGTGTGGATGTGGGACTTGGGGACATGGGTTTGTGATGAACTGATGGTGGTGCTGGGTCAGCAGTTGAATTTGATGATCTTAAAGGTCTTTTCCAACCTTAAATGGTTCTGTGAGTCTGTGGACTGCCATAGCAGAGGAAAGTGCTCAGTGGTGCTGCCCTGGGAGCTGGGCTGGGAGCTGCCCTGGAGCTGCCCTGGAGCTGCCCTGGGAGCTGGGCTGGGAGCTGCCCTGGGGCTGGGGCTGGGAGCTGGGCAGTGCTCTCTGTGTGCAGGGAGGAGCCAGCCCAAGGCTGGGGGTGAGCAGGTCCTGACACACCTGGGGAGCGCTGCAGTCACTGGGAGAAAGGAGATGGTGCAGGAATGGATGCTGCCCACACATCCTCCTGTTTCTCCCACACTCCTCACACCCATCCCGGCTCCAGGGCTGCTGCCAGGAGAGTGGGCAGTGCCAGGATGCTGCCAGTTCCTTGTGGGTGCTTGGCTCCGCTTTTACTGTCTATTCCCACCGCAAGGACAGCGCTCCTGGAGGAATCACTGCCTGGTGCTGCTGATGTCATCCTTAGGAAAGCAGGGAAACCTTCCAGCCCAACAGCTCCCCCAGAATATCCAGTGGCTTGTGGCTCTGCTTTCCAAGGCCTCCTTCTCTTGGCCCATTTACAGCTCACACTCATCCCTGGGCTGGTCCATGGTGCTGCAAAGCTTCAGGTTGTGTCAGGACTGGCTAGGACAGCCACAGATGATCCTGTTCCCTCAGCGTTACTGGAGGGAAATGGCAATTTGGGGCCTTTCATATTATCCTGAGGTTGGGTAAGTGACCTCAGCCCATAGAAATAAGGCTGAATAGACAAATCATAGAAAATAGGGCTGAGGGGGACCTTGGGAGTGCACCTAATTCACCTCTTGTTTGAGGATATGTCTGCCTGTATCTTCGTTCTGCAGGCTCTTCTCCCCACTGATGGATGTTCCCTCCTTCCCACAGGCATTCTGTTCCCACTGCTTGTTTTCCTGAAGCTTGATTTTAATTTTTATACTGTGGTTAAAGCCATGACTTCTGTGTCCTAAAGCTGAATGTTTGCATTTCCTCATCTCTATCCTTTAAATACACAAAATCTCCTACCATGGGGGTTCTGTGGCTCCTTGGTCTTTCTAGGCTAAACCCACAATTGCTCTGAGTCACGTTTGCTGGATTTTTGATGTTTCTTGTTCTTTCTTGCCCTGACTCACATTCCCACTTGAACTACAGTGCCCTGGCTGCATGAGATGCTCAGAGAACTAGAAACATGTTGTGTTTTTTGTCCCTAGAAAAATATGGAAACATGGATTTGCCTCACATCAGCTGGAGCTCCTGGATCTCTTCAGCACCAGGGTCAAATCAGTTTTTCCTTCTTTATTAACCAACTATTTCTGCTGAATGTGGAACTTTGCATTTGTTCTCATAAATTAATCCCTTAAATTAATCCCTTTTTTCCTGCCCCAGACTATTCCTCCCCTTTGTAACCACTGTGGGTTCTTGAGGCCATCCAGTAGTGCTGGAATAGAACAGGCTCCTCTGGAGAATTCCTCGGCTTTCCCTTTTGGGATCTCTCAGGTTCCTCAGGGCAGTGTTAGAGGTGGTTTCACAGCCATTTTCTTCATCTGGTCCTGACTGCTGAAAGGTCATTGCTGGTTATCAGCTGTAATTATCAGAGGTGACATTTGGTCGCATTAAGATGTCACCCAGGCTGTTTTTCTCCTTTTATCCCTATGTCAGAACTGCCTTTGGAATGCTGCAGTTTGTGTTTACCTGTGATGTCCTCTGAAGGTCTCTGTCTGTGCTGGGACCTTCTGAGCTCACTGGGATCCTCTTGGAGTTCTCTCTGAGGCTGAGGCTGAGGCTGGGTGGGCTCTGCCACCCTGCAGGATGTGCCACTCCTTTTGCAAGGGCTACTTAAAAAGTTTTATTTATTAATGTTGGAAGAATACTATTTGAAAAGCTATGGTGGCCTTTAGATGGTGCTGTGCCAGGGGAGAGTCAGGCTGGAGATCAGGGCAAGGTTCTTCCCCCGGGGGGTGCTGGGCACTGCCCAGGCTCTCCAGGGAATGGTCCCAGCCCCGAGGCTGCCAGAGCTCCAGGAGTGTTTGGACAGCACTGCCAGGGATGCTCAGGGTGGGATTGCTGGGGTGTCTGTGCAGGAGTTGGACTGGATGATCCATGCGGTCTAACTCAGGATGTTTTGTGATTCTCTGATTATTAATTGCTTTTCCACACACCAGCAGAGTTAGAAGTGGGATAGCAAAGGTCAGCCATGAAGAGGAAGAAATTAATGAACTCCAAAAGCCATAAACATAAGTTTAAAGGCTTTGTAGCCACCCCTCACAGGCTGGTGCTGGTTACAGATCATATTGGCCTGAACAAAAACTACCTTTAATCTCATAAAAATGAAAGTAAATGTCAAAATGCTCCAACAGACCCGTGTGGGGCTTATCTCAGGGTGCAGGAGGGCTGGCAGGGAAAGGAGTGTGACCCCATGGGACTCACCTGGACATCCAGGATGAGCCCCAGCAGCACAGGGCAGGATCTCTGCAGGGTGGAGTAAAGACACCCATCCCATTTCATCTTCCCTTGCACCTGCACGTCCCAGATGCTGCAGAAAGAGGAACCCACGTGCTGGTGGCCTGTGTTTGTTCTGAGGAGGGGGTGGGCTGGAGGCAGCTGGATTTGGGGCTCCATCATTTCCATCGTTCAGCCGTGTTGGAATTGGGAGTGTTTGTCTTGCTCAGCACAGATAAAAGTGATGGAGTGACCAGGCTGCTTTTGGAGGTGATGCAGGCAGAGGTGATATCCAACAGGGCAGTGAATTTCATGAATTCCACGGGTTTGATATCTTTTCTGAGGACTGATGTTGTTATCCTCCAGTAGGGGAGGAGGGGGATGTGGTGCTGGGCGGGTGCACAGCAAAGGCCAGTGGAGCTCCAGTGGGGAACGTGGGCTCCCTTACAGGAGTAAGGGGTCATGGCAGAGTGTGAAGGAGGGGAACAGTGCATCACAGAATCAGCCAGGGTGGATTCACCTGTGAGATCACTGAGTCCAACCTATGACCTAACACCTCTGTGTCACCCAGACCATGGCACCGAGTGCCACATCCAGACTTTCCTTAAACGCTGTTATTGTCACTTCTGTTTTAACCTGATTCCTGCTGAGCAGCCAGACCCCCTGGGCTGTGTCTGCAGTGCTCTGCAGGGGTGACACTGCTGTGCTCTGTCCCCAGGAGCCCTACTACGTGCGCTGCATCAAGCCCAACGACAAGAAGTCACCGCAGGTGTTCGATGAGGAGCGGTGCCGGCACCAGGTCGAGTACCTGGGGCTGCTGGAGAACGTGCGCGTGCGCCGCGCCGGCTTCGCCTACCGCCAGACCTACGAGAAGTTCCTGCACAGGTGAGGGCTGCCAGGCACTGCCCAGCTCCTCGGGCACGCTTGCTTCAAATCAGCTTCTGGATAAGCTGAAACAGATCCCACAGGTGCGTGGATGCTCTGGTTCAGCTGTGCCAAGGTGGCTGCTCTGGTTCCGCTGTGCTGAGGTGCTTGTGCTGCTCAGGCTCAACTCCTTGTCTGCTGAAACTCACTGGCTGTGTTACTCTGCAGCAGGAGTGTGTAATGAGGAGCTTCCCCCAAGGATCACCCTAAAACCTGAGCTTGTTAACTAGTGTTTTCTCTCTGAATTGTCTAATTGTTACAGCAAGACATAGTGTGTCTAGGGGAGCATGTGATGTTGCACGGTGACATTGTATGGGAAAAACCCCTGGACTTTAAAACTGGAAGTCTGAAAAGGGGGGATGGTATCATGACCTCATTAAATGTGGTTTTGATTCTTCTTGCCCTCTTAATTCCTACCAGACTTGTGACAAATGACACGTTTTAGATTGAAATTTATCTTATGGCTTCACTAAATTAACGTGGGCCCTGCAAGTTCAACCTGCTCTGATGGAACAGTGAATGGAGTTTTTATTCTGTTATTGAATCAGGTGAGAAAAGGGCTGTGAGAATAGAAAAAAATTAAACTATCCAAGCAGGTGGAATGAGTTAGAAACAAAGTGCTGGTGAAAGATCTTTTGCTGTTCACAGTGGAGATTTGCCTGGATATATCATAATACCCAAGGTGGAATGAAAGGCTATGGCTTCCTAAATCCAGTCTGCAGCACTGGGAATCAGTTTCCTGAACCATTCTGCAGAGGATAGAGTGTACTTTCACCTCACATGTGGAATTCATTGCAATTTACTCTTAAGATTTGTGTAGCCACTATTAATATAAACAGCTGCTTTGTTTTTAATGAATGTTTGATGAGCTCCCGTGAGCTCCAGCCCCACAGTGTTTGCAGCCAGGAAACCAAATCAGCACATAGCAACTGCTTCAGCTTTTGGGCTGCTGGAGCAGGAGTCCTGCCCAGCCCTGCAGTGGGACATCCAGAGTGAGGGATCAGACATTGTGTGTGTGGTGTTGCTCCAAGCATAGGCTGTAATGGCTTTTCTAAATTAAAAAAAAGGAGAAGAAGAAAGCCAGAAAAATAACTTCTCTTTCTGTAGGAGAAGAGTTTGTTGATATTTACCCCTAAATCCTGTAAGGTAGTTGATATCTTCTCTCTCTCAGTAGGGAATGAAGTGAAGCACAGTTAAGACCATTATAAATGTCCCTCTCAAGCTTTCCTTGGATAAAGAAAGCCTTCCTTTGAGCTCTGTGCAAGCCAGGCTGCCCTTTCTAATTTGAAATATTTTCTGTTGGACCAGGAGAAGTATCATTTCCTGTGGTCAGGGCATTGTCCAGTTGGGTGACACACATGGCACTTAAACAGATGGGGTGCATTCTGTTGGTTTAATATATAAATTACCATCAAAAAAAAGCTGATTGTGTTTCAGGAAGGGGTCTGTGAGTGTAATCCAACCCCTTCCACACGGAGTCACCCATATGCCTATCCCAGGCCATGCCAAACATAGCATGGAATCAACACTGAGAGCTGTGAACAGCAGGCTGGGAAGGGACAGTGAGGCCCAGCTGCACACCCAGTATTGTTATTAAATATTCATTAAGGCTTCACCATTTAGTGGCTTGCAGAAATCTTGCTTTTTAGGAGAGCTGGACTGGGAAATGTTAACTCCAGGAGCAGCCTCATCCCTGCTGGGTGTTTCCATAGGGAGGTACAGAGGGGAAGGAGGAACAAAGGTGTTTGGGGGGGAGTGTTCTATGTCTGAGTGACCTTGGAGGCTGCGGGGATCTGCAGGCAGGAGAGGGGCAGGGCTGTGGTGTCAGGGAGCAGGTTTATTCCAGACTCTGGCTGGTTATAATTAGCACCAGGCCAGGACTGTGAGTGGCTGTGGCATCCAGGCCGTGCCCTGTGCTGCGGGGAAGGAGTTGGTGGCATTGTGTGACACGTGTGGGGACAACAGGAATAGGCAGACAGCTGGGGTATTGCACCTGCTGTAGCTGGGAGGGATGGGAGCCATGGGCACTGGGGTGTCTTTAAAGCCTGTGGGAAGGAGCCGGAGGGTTTAACATCTGGGGCAGGTTTTCAGTGCTGTGACATCCCTTCTCTCCTGAGCTCCTTGGTGGGGCAGGCTCGGCTCATAGCCTGGATCTGAACCTGAGCCATAGCCTGATCCATAGCCTGGATCCAAACCTGATCCATAGCCTGGATCCCAGCCTGATCCATAGCCTGGATCTGAACCTGATCCATAGCCTGGATCCAAACCTGATCCATAGCCTGGATTGCAGCCTGATCCATAGCCTGGATCCCATACTGATCCATAGCCTGGATCTGAACCTGATCCATAGCCTGGATCCCATACTGATCCATAGCCTTGTTCCCAGCCTAATCCATAGCCTGGATCCCAGCCTGATCCATAGCCTGGATCGAAGCCTGATCTATAGCCTTGTTCCGAGCCTGATCCATAACCTGGATCAAAGCCTGATCTATAGCCTGGATCCAAATCTGATCCATAGCCTGGATCCAAACCTGATCCATAGTCTTGTTCCCAGCCTAATCCATAGCCTGGATCCCAGCCTGATCCATAGCCTGGATCCAAACCTGATCCATAGTCTTGTTCCCAGCCTGATCCATAGCCTGGATCCAAACCTGATCCATAGTCTTGTTCCCAGCCTGATCCATAGCCTGGATCCAAACCTGATCCATAGTCTTGTTCCCAGCCTGTTTCCCAGCCTTGTTCCCAGCTTGGAGGGTTGCACTGCCGCTGCTTTGCTCCTTTATTTTTCTTTTTCCTGCAATAAGTGTCTCGTGGTGAGGGATTTTTCCCAGTGGGTGAATTATTGCAGGAACGTTTTCCTGCTGAGAACAGGGAAGAGAATCCAGTGTGCAGCATTGATGTCTCATGTGTCCCTGTGTGTGAGAGGAGGAACGCTTCTGCCAGCACGTGCTAAATCTTCTGCTGGGAGTCTGAAGGGAGGTTTTTAAGCTCTTTATTTATCAGTGAGATCCCTGTAACCCCCGGGGATGGTGTTCCCTGCTTGGGCACAGTGTGCACCCCCATTTCCCCCGTCCTTCCACGGCACTTTCCAGAGGCTCATGTGATGAATGAGCGCGGCGCTGGGGACGCGTTTCCATTCAGGCTCTTGGAGGCTGCTCCGAGTCTCCTGCGGTGCCGCTCCCAGGAAGAGGGGGATTGTGAGGTGTTCAAGTGTAACTGAGAGCTGAGAGTGTCTGAAGCATTGAAATTGATGCCTGCCTTGGCTGGGGACTTTGAAGTGCGAAGTGGCTGAGCCCGCTGAGTGCTTGTTTTATTTAGAACACGGCTGCGGGTTCCATTCCAGGGAAAACGTCTATTACGGCTCTTATTATGTCCATAAATCTTATGCAGAAAATTCATTGTTGCTTTTTGCAAGCGCCTGTTCCCCTAATCAGCATTTCCTGGGCTGCTAAATCTTACAGAGCTTGGGCTGATCCCAGTACTTCGTGTTTGATTTGTAGATGTCTTAGTTCCAGTCTGCATTTCTCTGTAGTGGAAAATGGAGTTTGGGGAGTGAGGATGGGAGGAATGGCTGACCCACAGTTACAGGCAGTGTTTGCACAGACTGGGGCAGCCAGAGCTCTCCTGCAGGGGGAAGTGACAGAGTTTGTTAGAAATTACTCCCAAAGTGATGCATGAGAAAAAATTGTTTGCAGAGTTTCTAAATCCAGGTTTTCTGACGAAGCACTTGGTTGCAGGTGGCTTTTCATGCAGAATATGAACAAAAAGTTTTCCTTCCTTACAAAAAAAACCCCAAACCAAAGCAAACAAAACCCAAGCAAATAAATAAAAATTAAAATTGGATACTGAAGGTGTGAAAAATGGAACAGACAAATCTGCAGGAGGCCAGTGCTGAGTTTGTCCCCTTGCACCAGTTCAGTGCTGATGAATTGAGCTCCTCCCAATATTATTTTGCAGCATCTCACGAAATCATGCATCTCCTTCAGCCGTTTTCCTTTTATTTTGAGGATCATGATTCCTACAGAGGACATCTTCAGGCTCTTCCATATATACTCAGCTTTGTTACAATTTAGTTGATCATTTTTTCTAAAACCAGTTGAAGTTTGGCCTTCTTGACCACCTTGGTGGCAAGTTCACATTTGTAAATTGTACCTTTTCATTCCAGGTACAAGATGATCTCTGAATTCACTTGGCCCAACCATGACCTGCCCTCAGACAAGGATGCTGTGAGGAAGCTCATCGAGTGCCATGGCTTCCAGCACGACGTGGCCTACGGCAAGACCAAGCTGTTCATCCGCACGCCACGGACTCTGTTCACCCTGGAGGAGCTGCATGCCAAGATGCTCGTCAGGATCGTCCTCTTCCTGCAGAAGGTAAAGCTTCCACTGCCTCAGGAACTCAGCTCAAGTTCCTTAAACTGTCCTTGCTCTCCTTTCTGGCTCTGTTGCTGCACAGATTCCAGACTTCTGCAGTTTGGTCACTGCTGGATATTTTCAGGGCTCTTTCCATGTTGCTTTCTGTAACCTCAGTGTGGTGGGAGCTGTTGCACCTGAAAAGTTTTTTATCACTGTTTAAAAACTTGCTCTTTTCTCAGTGGAAGGAGGATGCCTGGGAGCTTGAGGGACTTCTGTGGCTGAAATGTGGAATCACAGATTTCCAGGCTGGTTTGGATCAGAAGGGCCCTTAAAGCCCAGTCCCACCACACCCTGGCACAGGATGCCCAGAGAAGCGGTGGCTGCCCTGTGCCTGGGAGTGTCCAAGGCCAGGCTGGATGGGGTCAAGTGGAAGATGTCCCTGCCCATGGCAGGGGATGGGACTGGGGGAGCTCTCAGGTTCCTTTTAACACAAACTGTCGTGAGATTCTCTGGTGTTAGCACTTGCTGAAAACTGAGCAAGATCTGTCTGGCAAAGAGCAGAAATGGTGGGGCTGACCTTGCCCTGTCAGGCAAAGTGGATTACTTCAAGACTTTTAGAAACGAGTTTCTTGAAATGTGTATCTTCTGTGAAATTCTTGGAACCTGGGAAAGAACAGACCCTCTGAAGCCATTGCTGTCCCTCATAAATAGAAATTGCTGACAGAGGGTGTAAAAACTTAACAGAGCAAAAGCTCTGCAGGGAACACAGGTTTGCACAAACTCTCCAAACCTGGTGGATTGAATGGAGAAGAGCCTGAAGGAGGAGATCCCCCCTGGAAGCTCTGAGTTCTGTGGGACACTCTCATTTTCTTGAGTGTGATTCCCTTCCTGGAAACCCAACCAGTTTGACCAGTATGGGAGCAGAAAGCATGGAGTCTAGGGTTGGTCTCTTGGTATTTGTTGTGCTGAATGGTTTGTCTTTAGTAGGGAATTCTGCACCTTTTTTTCTGGAAAGGCCAAGCTCAGGCTGTGGAGAATGCAGGCCCTGCCTTTCTCTGAGCTTTGTGGTTCAGAGTTTTGTTCCCTGTTCTAAGCATGTCCTGCTGCTGAGCTTCCTTAGACTACTGAACATCTTCTCCTATTTTCCTTCTTTGGAAAGGGGAGCACTTTTCCAGAAGCTCCATCTGGCTTATTCCCTTGGGCTGGCCTGGGGCTAGTCTGTGAGGCTCCCATGTCCCCTGGGAAGTGTTCGTGGATCTTAGCTGTGCTTCCCCCGTGCTCACCAGGGGTTCTAGAGAGGAATTTCCTGCCTGGAGCCACCTTGGTGCTTTCAGCAAGGTCACAGGGCAACAGCTCTAACCCAGAGTCTCTTCCTGAGGAATGGGGTGAGCTAATGAGTTCCTTGTGGAATGAAGCTGCAGGGGGGACTGCTTGCTCCCAGGTGACTCCAGCTTTCATATTAAACCAAGGAGCAGTGGAGGGGTGACCTTTTTGGAAATTGCAAGGTGCAGCTACTGAAGAATAATTTGCGAGCCCCGGGCTGTGTTGCTGTGGGAGCAGATCATGGCTCGGTGAGCTCCAGGCTTCTCCTTCAGATAAATCCAGTGAGAGGCACAATTGTAACAGCAACCTGTCAGTTTGTGAGTTTGCTGCCAGCTCCAGAATTATATTGCCTGGGCTGGGATCTGGAGTGGGCTCAGCATCAAAGACAGCAGGGCAAAGGATTTTTTTGCCCCTGGAAGGTAAATACCTGCTTAGGTGTAATGGATCAACTCCATTGCTCCATGAAGGGTTTTGCTGCAGTGAGTTTGTGTAGCATCAGGTGTAGAATAACTGTGGTGCTTCTGGGGGTTTCCTGGTTGCCACAGTCAGCAAAAGTGATAGAAATTAAAATGCTGGTGCACGTTGTCCTGAGGCTTCACAAACGTGCTCTGTGTCCTGCTCTCCCTGGGGTGAGGAGGGAGGACTGAAGCAGGGCATGGAGGCATCTTTTTGTTGTTTTTCTGTGAGACATCTTCAGGGAGTTCTAACCTCATAAAGGATTTGTGGGGAAAAGACAAACTCCTCCTCCAGTGCTCAAGGTACGGAGGACTCTGGAGAAATCTGGATGTCCTCCTGGAGTCCCTTTCCTGTAGCTGAACCCTCACTGCTTTCACTCACCAGAGGTTCTTCAACCTGAAGACTCTCAAATGCTGGCAAGGGGATGCAGAGAAGCTTTTCAGAGTCCTGGAACTGGCAGCTAAACCAAGAAACGCTCAATGAAATGCTTATTAAACAGCTCATCAGCTAAAGAGCAAGTGTTGAGCTGGTATCTATAGGTATGAATTAGAGACCTTGTGCAGTGTTAAATCTACCTGGAAAAAGCTTGGCTTTGTCTCCATTTTCGGTGTTTCTCTTGTTTCCTGTTAACTCTGCTCCCAGCCCTGGCTGGGATCCCTGCTGTGCTCTGCTGCCGGTAGATGGGGCCGGTGGAGTTGGGCAGTGCTGGAAAAGGTACAGTCAACAATCAAAAATCAAACCAGAGCAGGGATCTGATGAGACCTTCTCTGAGCTCTGAAAGCATCAAGGCAATTTTGCCTGTTGTTTCTGTTCTCAACTTGCTTTCAGTTGTTCATTAACAACTCACAGGGAAATTTAATCCTTGCTCTTTTTTCCTTCTGTAGTTTTGCCTGTGAGCATCGAAGGCTGAGGGATGCAAACTGTGAGCACATCTAGAAGGATTTTATTTTCTTTTAAATAACTGAGCCTTCTGTTACATTGGAGTTCCTCAAATTTGAATTTAGGAAAAGGGAAAGACAAGAGGAGATGAAATGTGGTGTTGTGACAATGGGCACTTGTGTGACACAAGCTGAGGCAGATGTGAGGAGCAGCCTTAGAGCAGCTGATCCCAGCCTGGGGCCCAGGGGTGTTTTCCCCTGCACAGGAATGAGGGTAAGTGAAAGAATCCACATTTAGCAGCGCTTTTTCTAATGATGTGTATTCTGTGCCTTATTGCTCTCCTGCAAATCAGAAGCTTTCCAGAAGGGACTCAGTAATTATCTGGAGAGTTTAATCATCCAGTGACCCTTAACCCTTCAAACAGTGCTGCTGCCTTTGTGTAATGGTACTTATGAATTTGGTTAAATTGAATTAAAACTGACTTCTAATTTAAATAGATAATTTTACTTTCTTTTGTTCCACATCTCTGAGATGTCTTCACCTTTAGATTTATCTTTCATGTTCCTTTTTTTTCCACGGTAAAATGTCAGTGAGATTCCAGGCTGTAATTTTCCTTCTGCCCCAACGCAGGCAGTGAGCAGATGTGATGTGATTTAACCGTGGCAACTTGCTGGCTCCAGGAGAATTCAGCAAGTGAGAGCTGTGTCCAGTGTCACAAACCCCATATGGCAGCAGGGATGTCACACCAAAAGGTCACTCAGAAGCCCCAGCTGAGGTTGCTTCATGTGGTGCTTTAGGGTTTATTTGCTGTACCTGTGCTCTTGCCAGCTCTCTGATTGTCACCCTGAATGCAAATGGAGCAGCTCTAGTGTTAATCATGCAAATAAAAAATAAAAAAAAAAAAAGCTGCCATGAAGCTCTGCTGCTTTTGCTGCCCTTGGAAAGGCTCCCACAGGCTCATTAGCTGTGCAGAGCAGAGCTTTGTTCGGGGAAGAAAGCCCAGGCAGGCGGCACGTGCGGGCTGTGCAGATGATGGCTGCTGTCACTATAATTTACTGCACTATTTCGGTGTCATTTTATCAGGCCGGCACAGCTGCGGATGGAAATCGCTCCCGAAATCTTCCTGCCTGGCACGGAGGCAGCAGGAATGTCCTTGAGTGCAGCCCGGCCCCTTCTGGGACACAGCCCAGCAGCGGGGGAGCCCGGGGGGCAGCAGGGCTGGGAGGGACACTGCCGGCCCTAGGACATGCCCTGGGCATCCCGAGGTGTCCTTGGGCATCCCAGCGTGTCCGTGGAGCCCCGATGGGCTCTGCAGAGGCTCGGGAGCTGCCATCGCCATGGCAACATTCCTCAGCCCGGGGACAGCAGCACAGAGCCGTGGCTGATGTGTCATCATTCCATGTCATCATTCCGTGTTTGTGTTTCACTTTCTGCTCCAGCCCCACGAGCCCTGGGAGCTCAGGACACAGGGAAGCTCCTCCGTGGACACAGGAGGTGTTTCCTGTCAGGTTATGGAGGGACAGAAGCAATCCAGTGGGCCGGTGACCCAGATAAAAGGGATGCAGTGGATTTGCCTCTGGACTCCAGGCTTTTTCCATGCCAAGGCAGTTTGTGTGTGCTGGCTATCAGTGGGAACAGGTCTATAATGACACATGGATTTGTATTCTGGAGCCAGGCTTTGATCTGGAGAGGCTCTGGCAGGGAGGAGCTGTGACAGGAGAAGCTGTGGCTCCTTCCTGAGGAGCAGGGGCTGGGAGCTGCCAGGACCAGGTGGAGGGAAGGAGGAAGAGCTGGCTCTGTCCCCTGCACTAACACTGACTGATCCCACAGCTCCTCCTGTGCTGCTCCCCTTCCCTGGGCCAGGAGCATCACGGTCTGCTTCCACTGAAGGCATTGAGGCAAAAAATCCACCCTGCCCACCCCAGAAAATGCCGAAGCATTTTAAAAATGCTTTTCCTCTTACCAAAAACCAAAAGAAAAGAGAGAATTTTCAGTCACTTTAGCCCCACAACAGCTCAGCTGCCTTCAGAGGAATGGTCATGCTGGTGAGAACTGGGGACTTGCCTGTGGAGGAAAAGCAGGAGAGCAGGATCCTGCCCTTTCAGTAGCAAGTACCTGGAGACACCTGGATACCTTCTTGATGTCCTTCTGCTCCAGGAAATGCTGTGGAAGCACTCTGTAACCTAAACAAGTGTAAATATCCGTTATTGCTGAGCAAGAGGGGAGGAGGGAGGGTGCTGTGAGTGTGCACTGTGTAAAATATAGTCCAGCAGAATATGGAGAGCAGGGAAACAGCCTGTTCCAGGGTCTGGTGTCCCAGCTTGGACACCTGGAGCTTCATGGCTTTTGGAGTCACCTTAAAGCTTAGCTTATTATTTCCAATACAGGTGGAGAAAAACAACACACAAAGAAACCCCAAACTCTTCCCTGAGCGTGTTGCCAGCATCAAAGAGAATGTTTGTGCTCTGATGAGTTGGTTAAACCAACCTTTGGTGGCTCTCATCTTGTAAATCATTCCAGGTTCTGTCTCTGCCTTTCAGAGTTGATGAGGAATTTTTTCCATGCTCATCCACGTGTACCACACGCAAATTGGGAAGAGCAGATTCAGCCATTGCTGCTGATTCTTCCACATTGTTATCATGGGAATGAGGGAATGAGCTTTGGTTGTGCCTGAGCTTTCCACCTTTTCAAAGGTTCTGATCTGCTGTACCTCAAGGTGTCTTTAAGCCTGCTTTGAAGTGTGAAAAAAAGGGCAAAAAGCATAATAAGGGGTCAGTGACCTGAACTTGGGAAAGATCTGCATTCCAGGGGATAGCAAAAATACCAGGGCCACATAAGGGTGGGAGCTGTAACAAGATCATTTCTGTATGGATCTTCATTCCCAATGGGACACTTAGGGATAAGTCACAGTCTCTGGGAGGGATTTTGTCACTTGTGCTTGTTATGGGGCTTTCAGGGAAAAATAAGTGTACAGTGCTTGATCTGTGTTTGCTGAAGTGTGCTGGGGGGATTGGACTGCATGATCTCCAGAGGGCCCTTCCAACCCTAGCTGTGATTCTGGGGGTTTAATTCCTTTTTCCCCACGACTCACTGCTGTCCCTGCAGTAGAGCATGACTTAGTGGTGTCATTTCCCAGGTCTTTGTGTGGTTGGTTTCCCTGTGTTTGCTTTGTTCTGGAAAAGCTCTCCCCAGAGCAGGGCTGCTACAGCTCCAGAGATGGAGCTGAATACTCAGCTGCTTCACTCAGGGGTGTTTTCACTCAGGAGATGTAGGGTTTGGTTTTCTCTCTCAGCAGATGTAGGGTTTTTTCCATCAACAGATGTAGGGTTTGTTTTTCTCCCTCAACAGATGTTTAGTTTGGCTTTTTTCCCCTCAACACATAGAGGATTTTTCCCCCAATAGATAAAGGGTTTTCCCCTCAATACATGTGTGGTTTTTCCCTAAATAGATGCAGGGTTTTTCCCTCAATAGATTTAGGATTTTTCCCTCGATGGATGAGGGTTTTCCCCTCAGTACATGCAGGTTTTAGGCTGCTGCAGCTGCTGTCAGATGGAAGGTCCATGGACACCATGGTTGTGTCTCCAAGAGTGATAACCAGGCAGTGCCTTGACAGCAGCAGGGCCAGGCTGCACCAACTCTCCTGAACACTTCCTCAGTCTCACTGGATATTTGGATTCAGGATGACATGAGCTGGGAATGAGTTTTTCCATTCAACAACCCCCCCCGGATTTCTCTTTTCCATGACCTTGCAGATGTGTCCCAGCAGGTTTTAGGTTTTGCAGCTGCCTTTGGCAAGCTCAGCTGGACGCTGCAGGGAGGACCTGGCTGTGTTTGGGTCCCTGCAGGCACCAGCTCCATGTGACACCTGTTCAGTCCTGCACCAACGTGGCAGGATTTCACTCAGGACTGGAAGCTGTGAAGGAGAGGGGAGCTGGAGAGGGACTTCCAGCTTTACTCCCACTGTGAAGCTGGAAAGGGACTTCTTCCAAGAGCAGGGAATGACAGGACAAGAGAGAATGGCTTTGAACTGAAAGAGAGAAGAATTATATTGGACATTAGAAAAAAATTCCTCCCTGTGAGGGTGGGGGGGCCCTGGCACAGGATGCCAAGAGCAGCAGTGGCTGCCCCTGGATCCCTGGAAGTGTCCAAGGCCAGGCTGGACAGGCCTTGGAACAACCTGGGACAGTGGGAGATGTGCCTGCCCATGGCAGGTGTGGCACTGGGTGGCCTTTCATGTCCCTTCTAACCCAAACCATCCTGTGATTCCATGCCTCTGTGGACATCTGTCACATCTCTTCTCAGTCCTCTCTGCCCATGAGAAGTGTCCCAGGTAATTTAATTTCTCCAGGTTTGGAGGTTGTTCTGTGCTTCTGGTTGTCCCTGCAGCCTTTACCAGCACTAAACACTGAAGGTGAGGAAATGGCCTGTAGTTCAATACCTTCAACATTAAAAACTCTCCCTTGAATTTTCAGGGGATGAAAGAATGTTCCTTCCTCCTTTTGATGGCAGCAGTTTTGTTCTGGTGATTGGAAACTTCTCTGCTTCCCTGGCACTGGAGCTTTGGCAGTTCCCATAATCTGTTGATGTAAAGTTATCTTCTCCTTCCCCTGGCAGGAAGGAGCTGTGACAGGAGAAGCTGTGGCTCCTTCCTGAGGAGCAGGGGCTGGGAGCTGCCAGGACCAGGTGGAGGGAAGGAGGAAGAGCTGGCTCTGTCCCCTGCACTAACACTGACTGATCCCACAGCTCCTCCTGTGCTGCTCCCCTTCCCTGGGCCAGGAGCATCACGGTCTGCTTCCACTGAAGGCATTGAGGCAAAAAAAGTTCACCACATTTTCCTTCCCTGGAAGGGGAAGTGGTCACAGCCCCAAGGCTGCCAGAGCTCCAGGAGTATTTGGGATGTCTGTGCAGGGTTGGATGATCCCTGTGGACTCCTTCGGAAGATTTTGTGATTCCTGGTGTTGCCAGAGGCAGGAAATCCTGCAGGGTGCAGCCAGGATTAATGAGGTGCCCTGTCAGGCCCATGGGACACCACAAAGGGCACCCATGGAGCAGCAGCTCCATGTGGGGGAATGGTTGGGAGTTTTCCCAGGGTTGGGAATCTCATCCCTGTCCCAGAGCACGGGGGTGTTTGCTGCAGCCATGGCTGAGCTGCTGAAGGAGCTGCAGGAACCTGGAACTGAGGTGTGGCTGCATCCCACACATGTCTGCTTTGGTGACTTTTATGTTCATTATTGAACACACTCTTGTTAGTGCCAGCTAAGTAATCTTGGAGTGGGACTCTTCTGTGGAATATTGTTGCTATTAAGCAAAACAATAGAATGAACATTGTTCAGCTGACTTACATGAAAAGAGAAAACAGCTCTTAGCAAATACAGCAGCTCTTCCCCCTCGCTGCTCTCTGAGGTGATCTGGGAGAACAGGGAGCCTTTGATTTAAACCCTTTGTCTCAAACCTTTATGGGATTCACATTTACTCAAACTAGGAAAAGGCAGATCACAAACTGGGGATTTGAGTGAGGTCTGAACCACTGCACCACAGCCCTGCTCTGTGAGGAGGTGACCCTTTGGAGCAGCCAGGACTGGGATCACTGAAGATGGAAGCTTTTCTCCAAGGTCCCATGGCTGCTGCGTGTGCAGCTCCTCTGCTCTGGCACATAAATCTTTAATAACCCTGCCCGTGTGAGAGCCTTCAGAGCTGAGCAGGGAGCCTCGTGCCTGCCTCAATTATGGGGCTGTTTGATTCTCACCAGTTGGGCTGCCTGGAGGGCAAACCATGGGATATTGATCATGGAGCAGTCCAGGCTGGGCTGAAGGAGCATGGTGGGAGGAGGTGTTTGTGGTGCAGCAGGAATGGAGGAGTTTTCCAAGGTTTGTTGCCTTGCAGAACTGCTCCAAAATACAACTCTGGGGTTTAATTTAGCTGAGCTGGGTTTGTTTGCTGAATCCTGGGCATTCGTTTGCTCGTTCATGTGTTTGGATTGGGAGCTGTGTGGGATTCTGCACTGGCAGGGATTGCAGCATCTAGGTCAAATCTAGATTATCCCTTTTTCCATGGGAGATGTACAGGCAAGGCGATCACTGTGTCCTGGGCCCACCCTGGCTGCTCTGCTGCCTTTCCCTGTGCTCTGCAGGGCCCAGTTAATTGTTTTCCTTCTTCCGTTTTTTGTCATTTTTTTAATGGCACATTCAGAGCATGGAACAGCCTGCAGACAAGGCTGTGATGCATAGATTGGTGTGGAAGATTTATGTTCTGCTGAGGTGATGGATGTGATCTGTGAGGTTTCTTTAATCTTAGAAACTCTGTTGGAAGCTCAGTGAGGTTTTTAAACTGGTTCTAAAGGTGTGTTCAGATCTCCCCTGCCATTCATCTGAATTTTAATTTATTAAATTTTAATCAAAAAACACGTGAATTAAACATGCTTTAGGAAAAAAAATCACTGCTTCCCTTAAGCTGGGATATGTCTCTTGCTTTGGCTGAATGCTGTTTGTGCAAGTCCCTGTTTTAGAAGCTGCCAAAACAGCTTCTGCACTGGGGGATCATCCCTAGGAACAGTGCTAGGATCACTGAACCCAGGGCTGTGCAGGAGGAGATCCCTTGGTCTGGAGCTGTTCATGTCCCCAGGGGTCACTTCCAGCTCTGGGGTGGCCTTAACTGAGGGAATGAAAGGGACTGGAGGAAAGCTGTGGCTGCCCCATCCCTGGCAGTGTCCAAGGCTGGGTTGGGTGGGGCTTGGAACAGCCTGGGATAGTGGAAGCTGCCCATGGCAGAGGTGGGACTGGATGGGCTTCAAGGTCCCTTCCAACTGGGATTTGGGATTCCATGGTTGATGTTTCTATGAAACCTCCCATTTAAATGGCTGTGGAATTGGTAGAGGTCTCTGCAGAGTGAAGAAAGAACAGCAAGGAACTTCCTCACTGGGAGCAGCTGTAGAAATAAATATTCTTTGTAATGGCCGGGAGTTTGACCTGTGTTCAGACTTTGTTTTTCCCACCTTTTCCTTTCTCACTATCCCTCTCTTAGCCCTTTAGTCCTGATTTCAATTGCTGTCTTAGTTTTCCTCCCCTGAATTTTAGGAGGACAAAGCATAGAGAAGGCAAAGGTATTAAAAGAGGTGAGGCGAGACCATGGGTGGGGGCTGCATGGGGGAATGTTGTTTGGTTTGTTGTTTGTTTTATGGTGCTCTTTGGGGTTTTCTTTAAGCCAAAAAAACTCATTTTCTTTCCATTTTCAACATAATCATCATTACGTCTCTGCTCTTGTGTCTGTGGTTTGCTCGTGGGCCCTTCCCTGCCTGCTCACACTGAAGAATCAGCACATGCCGCTGGTTGTTCCCCTCCCCTGCCATGTCTCCTGACAGGGACAATCCATTGCATGTCCTGTCCCTCTGCTCCTGCTCTGTCCCTGGGCTGGGCTCTGATCCATGCCTCAATCGACTGCCTTGGAGTCTGCTCCAGAGAGGTCACTTGGAAAACTGTCATCAAACCGGTTTTTTGGGAGCCATGGCATCCTCCACCCCCTCCCTCATGCCCCACACACATTTCCAGCTCCTTATCCCTCTGGAATGCTGCCAGAGCCTCCTGGGCTCCTCTGTCTGTGGTGCTTGGCTGGCAATTGGTGGCTCTGTGTGCTGGTTGGGATTTGGGATCTGGGGAGGCAGATGGCTCTGGAGCTGGAGCTGAAGCTGTTCCAGCAATGTCACTCTGATTTCAGGCTCCTTCTGCCCTGTGGCTGATTTTCCCTGAAAGATAAAGGACTTTGCCTCTTGGAGGCTCCTGCTCCTCTGTCAGCTTGGGTGGGAGGTGGCTCAGGATTTGTGAGCTGTCAGGGCAATCTCAGGAGGTCAGGCAGGGACAGGGTAATCTTCAGTCTCATTCCCATGGGAAATCAGGTTAACCAGCAGGGAAAGCCACAGCAGGGGGGAGAGGGAAGTATGAATTTATTCTTGCCTGTGGGAGGGATAACACAGGGCTCTGCTATCCCAGGCTGGCTTACTCTAGCTGTAAGGACTCTCTAAATCCAAGTCCTGAAGCCCCCAGCAGGCTGGATGTGGCTGGATTGAAGTGGGAATTATGAAGTGCCTGTGGCTGTCAGGTCTCAGAGGGATGATCTGCTGCATCCCTTTGGAACTGGGCATGAAAATCCCTTGGACCTTACCTTGGGTGCAGAGGCCTAAAGGAGAGAAGCAGAACCCTGGATGCACAAATCCTGTTGGGGTTTGGCCCTCCTTGGCCCCCAACAGAGCAGGACCTTTGCAACAGGAGAATCTGTTACAGGCCCTGTAAACTTCCCTCTGGAAACTGTGTTTTATTTCATTTTACAGGGCTCAATGTTCTTGAGTTATGAACTGGAGGTGGGGGAGAATTGAAAAGGTGCATTGGGTAGAGCTCTTCCAGTATTCAAACCTGAGGAAGGTGTAAGTCGGCAGGAGCACTCCAGCATTCTGGAACTGCTTGTTCTGGAAATGCACTGGTACAGGGTGCCCAGAGAAGCTGTAGCTCCCCATGGATCCCTGGAAGTGTCCAAGGCCAGGCTGGATGGGGCTCAGAGCCACCTGAGATGGTGGAAGGCTGTCCAAGGCAGAGGGCTGGAACCGGATGATTTTTAAGATCCCTCCAACCCAAACCATCCTGTGATTCCAAGATTCTGTAATCCTTGTTTGTCTGGTCTATGTCCTGCTGCTCATAGCTACACAAAGTACCTGCCCAACAGGGAGTTTCCTGCTTTGACACCTCCTCTTGTCCCCAGGATTGACCATTCTGTGTTTCTGAAGGCTCCTTGGGGCCATCAGGCAGCCAGATCACCATGGCAGCTCAGCATTACTGAGGGGCTGCTTTGAGCTTCAATGAACCCTGCAGTGGAAAAAACCAGTTAATTTTAAAAATATTTGTCCCCCATTCCCTGGGAGAAGTTTGTCCTTCCTTTGACTGTTTCCTCACCTTTGAGGCACTGCCATGGTGCTGTGGAAGGTCCTCCCTGGCAGGGGGTTCTCCAGTTATGACAACTTGATTTGAGAACATGCTTTTCATTAATAGTTTGCTGTGTGTGTAGCCAGGGGCATGCCTGGGCTGGATAATTGGATTTGGGAGGCCAGTGTTTGTACAATTGTGACACCTCTTGCTGTGAAGCCAATTTCTGCAGTGATGCAGCTGATACAACATCGGGGCAATCTGTTCCAGCCTTTGTTCTAGGGATGTCAGACTGGTGGAAAAAGTAACCACAATGAGAGACTTCCCTCAACAGCATGTCTGCTTCCAGCCCAAGGAAGCAAAATCAAGACCTTGTTCTGTGTCTCAGATGGTCCAGGGAACAGCTGACAGAAGTGAAGCTTTGCAAAGTCTTGAGCAGCTTACATGGATTTACTGTGTGTTCTTTTCTTGAGATCCTCTGTTACATCCAAGGACTGTTTCACTTCAGCCTGGAGCCCTTTGTTTCTCATTTCTGTTTTTGCTAAATTAAAAAATGAGAAGTTGGCAGTAGGGTTTTGCCCAGTTGATTTTGTTTGTTCTTCATACATCCCTTACAGGTACATTTTATGCCTCTTCAGTCTATGCTTATCTATCTCAAGTAATCCAAATCTTCTTTGCTTTTCTTTAAAAAAAATTACCCAGTACTCTTTGGATGCTCAGTTTTTGGATCCTAGCTGGTGATTCTGTCAAATTCAGAGTTTCAGAGCCTGCTCTGCCCTCAGACAGGGAAATGCCAGCTTTCATCCAGACTTACACACTTTGGGTGAAATCCAGGCCTTCTGCAAGTCTGGTTTAGCCAGGAAGCTTCGAGCCTTGAGCTTTCCAGCAGCTCTGAGGACCTTTGCATGGCTGAAGCTGCACCAGGTCTGAGCTAAAAGCACAGTGGTAATGGAGTGTGGTAGCAGTGACTGCTGAGCACAGCACGTGTGCAGGGGCTGCTGCCTCCTGTCTGTCTGATGGCCTCAAGGAATAAATAAGGAATGTGTTGTTTGTTGTTTTATCTGCACACAGGGACAAGATTCCCAGTCCCAGCTCCCTGGGTTTGGTTGGTGTCCTCAGTCCAGCACTTCTGGTTTCTGCTGTGGCTTTTGTGCTTCCTGCTCTCACCTTTCCCTTCACTGTCCCATGTCCTGCCTTGCTTCCCCTGCTCTTCCCTGAGGCACTGCAATGCTCTCTATTCCCACTCCCTCCCTGGGAGAGCCCTGGCAGGGGCTGGGGCTGTACAGAGCTCATTGCCTTCAGTCACCTTGGGTGTGCTGGGCTGTTCTCAGAATCCCAGAGTGGTTCTGGTTGGAAGGGACAGTCAAAGTATTCAGTCCCACCCCTTGCCATGGGCAGGGACACCTTCTACTAGCAGGGATGTTCAGCCTGGAGAAGGAAAGGTTCCAGGGAGACCTCAGAGCCCCTTCCAGGGCCTAAAGGGACTCAGGAAGAGCTGGAGAGGGACTGGGGACAAGGGATGGAGGGACAGGATACAGGAAATGGCTTCCACTGCCAGAGGGCAGGGATGGATGGGATATTGGGAAGGAATTGTTCCCTGGGAGGGTGGGCAGGCCCTGGCACAGGGTGCCCAGAGCAGCTGTGGCTGCCCCTGGATCCCTGGCAGTGTCCCAGGCCAAGCTGGACAGGCCTTGGAGCAGCCTGGCACAGTGGAAGGTGTCCCTGCCCATGGCAGGGGTGGCATGGGAGGATCTTGCAGGTCTTTCCCAACCCAAATAATTCTATAATGCTATGATTCTATGTGGGCAGGATTGTGCAGGGTCTGGGTTCTGTTCTGGTGTGTGAGAGCAGAAATGGGCTCCACTGGTGAGTTTGGTGCTCCATAAAGTGCTGGGTGCTCAAGCAACTGCCCAGGCTCTGCTAGAGCTCCGTGGGTTGTGTCTGTAGGGAATGGGAGATAGTCCCCATAGGGACAGTGAGGCTGAAGGAGAACGAGAAGAGAGAACTCTGAGAGAGGTTGAAAGAAGAGACTTCTCTGCTTTTGAAGTGTTTGGGACCCAAAATCTGTGTTTCTCTTTAAACTTGGGATGTCTAGAGAGGAGTAGCCCCTCACAGCTTTGCACTGGTTGCTGCATGAGCTTTTCTTGGCTGCACAGCAGGATTGTTGGTGAAGCTGTCAGGAGAACCTCTGACAGCAGCTTCACAAAGCAACTGAAAACTGCCTTGGGTAATTAATTAATCCTTCTGTAAATAGAAGGCTTGATGTTCACCAGCAGTGCTGTGGGATCTTTCTCAGAGAGAAATAAAGTCTGTGACAGGACCATGGTGAGCAGGGAGGCTCTTTGCAGGTGTTATCCTTCCAGTTAAATTCTGCAAGGAAAAATAAATACAGTCTTCTGCTTCGTGGATTGTGTTGGAGGATGAGTGCAGGTGGGGAGGGATCCCTGAGGAAGGCACCCATTCCTCTGGCTACAGGATGGAAGCAGCACCTGCCTCCTTCCTCCTGCCTGGGGCTTCTCCTTGGGAGCTGGTTCTGAGCACTGTCACTGTCACTGTCACACCGGCGCTGGAACCAGCACCACTTCCCAGAGTATCCCCTGGCAGGGGGTGCCAGGAGAAGCCCAGGAGCTGCTGTGTGTTCTGCTTGTGGTGCTCTCCAGGCATAAACACAGCTCACAGTGACACTGGAGAAGCTGGGCCCCATCCCAGAAGTTTGGGGGATATCCTTTGGTTTGCATATTTGGTTGTTTTTCCACACATGACCAGAATAGATATTCTCCAGGCTATTTTCAGAGCAGTGGTTTTTTTAATCAGAGTTTAAACTGTTTCTCAATAATTGTTCTCAATTAGCACAGAATAATGGAATGGTTTGGGTTGGAAGGGACTTTAAAGCCCATCCAGTTCCACCCCTGCCATGGGCAGGGACACCTTCCACTGTCCCAGGCTGCTCCAAGCCCCAGTGTCTGACCTGGCCTGGGACACTGCCAGGGATGCAGGGGCAGCCACTGCTGCTCTGGGCACCCTGTGCCAGGGCCTGCCCACCCTCCCAGGGAACATTTCTATCCATCCCTGCCCTCTGACAGTGGGAGCCATTCCCTGTGTCCTGTCCCTCCATTCCTTGTCCCCAGTCCCTCTCCAGCTCTCCTGGAGCCCCTTTAGGCCCTGGCAGGGGCTCTGAACTCTCCCTGGAGCTTCTCCTCTCCAGGTGAGCACCCCCAGCTTTCCCAGCCTGGCTCCAAAGCAGAGGGGAGCCCGAGCAGCCATTTGATCATTTCTATGGCCTCTTCTGGATTTGCTCCAGGAGGTCCATGCCTTTCTCATGTGGGGGTCTCAGTTATAAACACAGTGTTTTCAGTCATATTCTGTCTGAATCTGATTGGCACTGGGAAGTCCCTTCCCTTGAAATAAAATTATAAATCTGTGTAGTACAGGAAGAGTCTGGAAAGAAAACAATTCTCCTACTGTTCCCTGTGTCTTGGTTTGAAAGACAATGTCTGCTAAGAAAGGCAGGAACCTCTCTTGAAATGGAAAATGTAAGCCCTCTCCCTCCAAATTATTATGATTTTGAAATTAAGGGGCTCTCAGGCAAAGATATGGGAATAGGAATAACAGTTCTTTACTAGGAAAATTAAAATAGAAATATAGTATTACAAAAAACAAACCCAAAAAACACTGACAGTGTCAGAATCTGTCAGAATCCAACCCCACCAGTCATGGTGTTGTTAGCAGTCCCATTAAATGGTGGCTGCATCCTCCTGGAGTGACAGATGTGGTCCTGTTGGAGCAGTGCTCCTGTAGAAGGTGCAGTTTTCCTCTGAAGGTCCAGTGATGATGTAGAAAGGTTTTCCTCTGGAATCCAGTGGAAAAAGGCTGCTCTGATGTTCCAAATATTTGATTTTATCTGGGTAGGAAATGGCTCCTCCCCCTGGGTGGAGCATCTCGCAATGGGATGATGGAATTTTATCAGCCATGCACTGGGACTCAATGGCCCATTAACAGGAGATATCTCCTGGAGGGAGGATGGGCTGTGGGAAAGATAAAGAACACTGCCCCAGCTGGTTCTAACAGCTGGCCCATTAACAGAGGATATCTCCCACGGAGATAAGGATCACTGCTCCAGCTGGTTCAACAGATGGTGATCGAATACAAACTGCTGGTCACATCCTGTATTACAACCTAAGACACCCTGCTGACCCCTGCTGTGTGTCCCTGGCACAGGTGTGGAGGGGCACCCTGGCCCGGCTGCGCTACCGGCGGACGCGGGCGGCGCTGACCATCGTGCGGCACTACCGGCGCCACAAGGTGCGCGCGTACCTGCGCGAGGTCGTGCGGCGCTTCCGCGACGTGCGGCTGCTGCCCGACCGCGGCCGCAGCATCCCCTGGCCCGCCCCGCCCAAGGTGCTGCACCGCTTCGAGGAGGCTCTGCAGGACATCTACCACAGGTACAGCCCCCAGAGCACAGCACACCCACTGCCTGTCCCAGGGACATCTCGCTGAAGGACAGGATTGGGGTGTCGCTGGCTTCGTGACCTTGAATAATTCTGGTAATTCCAACCCAAAGATTTATGGTTGAATCACAGAATCCCAGAATGGTTTGGATCTTAAAGCTCATCCAGTTCCACCCCGTGCCATGGGCAAGGGTACTTTCCACCAGACCAGGTTGTTCCATTGTGATAAACATTGTGTTTCCTTCCTTGGCCCCTTCCTGGCCTTTCTGGCTGGTTTTGAAAAGAAAGAGCAGCTGCTCTTGCATAAGGGGGAGGAGGAAAAGAATCCTCTCAATTTCCTCAAGACTTCTCGTAGTAAGCCAGTTTTTCTGCAGTAAAATGAGCGATGTTCCCCTTGTCACCCATGTTCTGTGTGCAGAACAGGTGTTTGTACCTTCATTAAACCTCCCACAATCTAAAGGCTGGTGATTTTTTCTCTGGGAAGCTGTAGGCAAAGTAGTTACAATTCCAGTTTGAGAAGTGATGACTTCTGAAAGTGGCTGAAGAAGAGAAATGTTGGCTGGAGGGGTTTTCAGAGACCTCTTGTCCAGCCATCAGCTTGAAGGGCAGTTCCAGCAGCTCTAGATCAAGTCAGCTTTGTTATTTTCTCCAGCTGTCTCTTTCAGGAGAGACATCCATCCACCCACAGCCTGTCTGGGGAGAGAGTCCTGCTTTCAGAATTAGCTCAGTTATCAGAACTACAGAATTTTAGCTGCTAAAAAACCTTTTTATAGCATTACTCCTGGAGCTCTGGTGCTGCTGTTGCAGGCTGGGGTGGGGTGTGGAGCAATGGATGGGCTGCCCTGCCCTGTTCCATGGTGCAGTTGGACCTGAGAGGCCAAATTCTGCTTTTAGAGGAGAATGGTGCTGTAAATGAGCCCAAAAATGAGCTTGCAAACACTTTATTGCAAACAGATGCGCCAGTGGTTGACTCATGGGTGTGGGATAGGGAGTGTGGCACCCTGACCTGTCACGGTTGGAGGTGAGACGTGACTTTAAAACATCAACTGGCCTTTGCAGCTTTAGGAATGCCCAGGCAGGACTCTGAGGGTGTCCTTGTGTTGCTGCTCTGGCAGCAGGAGTCCTTCCTGGGTGAGGTCCAGGCTGTGGGGCTGAGCCAGCCTTGCTTTGGTGCAGGTGGAGAGCGGCCGAGCTGATCCGAAGCGTGCCCCCAGAAGTGCTGCCTCAGCTGAGGGCCAAGGTCGCTGCCATGGAGCTGCTGAAGGGCCACAGGGCTGACATTGGCCTCCAGAGAGCCTGGCAGGGCAACTACATTGCACTGGTGAGTGAGGGGGACCTGGGCTCAGGGTGCTGAAAGGGGGAAATTTGGCAAAATGAGCATTGGTTTCTTGGGAGGAGAGGTACTTGGAAATTTCTTCCATTTATGTAGTTCAAAACCTTGACTTCCACTGCACTAGGAGTGATTTTTATGAATCCTGAGCAGCACCAGCAGCATTAAAGCAGTGCCATCAGCTGGCTCTGCAAATGGACAGAGCCAGACTTCACTGGGAGACTAAAATGCTGGGTAGAATGGAAAAGAGCAGAGGCTGAACAGAACAAAGAAATTCTCTCTAGGCAGGTTTGATTGCTTCCCTTTACTCCATCTTTCCTTGGAGCATTTTGGTGTGTCAAGGTTTGGTTTCACAAAGCACAGAAGGGGGGAGGGAGCCATGTCCCAGCCATGCCGCTGCCAGCTCCTCTTCCTTCAGCCCAAGGAGAATCCTGAGCCTGTCTCTGCTCTTCCAGAAACCAGACAGCCCCCAGAGCTCGGGCTCCTTCACTCCTGTGGCCAACGAGCTGAAGCGCAAGGACAAGTACATGAAGATCCTCTTCTCCTGCCACGTGCGCAAGGTAACGGGGCTGGGGGGCCTGGGGGTCCGGAGCAACCAGGAGTCACCCTGGGGGTGCTTGGACAGCAGCTCAGAGCAGTTCCAAGGAGATGCATCAGGGATTTTTGGGTGGAGCAAAGTTGGGTGGCTGCTGGGGCCTCATTGTGTCAGAGGCACAGACAAATTGTGGAGTCCCTGCCCATGCAGAGCGTTGGAACTGAATGGTCTTTAAGAATCCTTCAACCCAAACCATTCCATGATTTCATGATAAAATCACTTCATTCTGCAGAATTGGTTTGGGTCTGACATTTTTCGTAGCAGCCTTGGGATTTTTGTTGATTTGGTTGCAAGGTTTAAGCAACTAATTAAAAAAACAGACTTGCTTAATTGTTGTGGGTAGCTCTTAATGATGCTGGTTTGAAATATCTGTCAGGGAAGGATATTTTGAATTTTACAAAGCCAGCAGACAAACCCAATTTTAGTGGCAGGCCAGTGCTGTGGAAGTTCAGGTGTTTTTAAGAAGCTGTATATTCTTTTTATTTGTTAATAATGCAGTTGGTCCTCACATGTACAGTTATTACTTACGATTCTGCAGATCTACACAATTCATTCTGCAGCACAAAATCTCACTTTATAATAAAACTTTGCAAGTGGTCGTGAGTTGTATTGTTTATTCAACAATGATTCATGTTTATAAAAATAGAAATCTCTAATTGCTTTTCAAGCAAAAATATATCATTGGAGTTTGGTGTTGCTGTGACCACATTCTCTGTGAGGACAGGGTTCACAGGATTAAAGGAGGAGCAGGCAAGTCTGAATCCAAACTTCCTCTTTACAACCTCACAGCACTTAGGCTGAACCTCCCTGAGGGACAGAGAAATTCAGAATTCCCTCTGGCTTTCTTCAGGTTAGGCTGAAAACAAAATAATTCCTCTTCTAACTCATTTAATGAACTGATTTCAGTTGCAGTTTCTGGCTAAACTGCAACAGCTGTAGAAAGGACAATATTTAGTTGTTAGAAATGTGCTGATGGGAATTGTGGGTTTGGATGGGAATGGAATGATGGTGAGGGGAATCACTGGGGGTCTGTGTGTGATGGACACAGCGTGGGAGTTTTGTCTTATTTACTGTTATGCAGCTCTCCAGCCTTTAAGTCCTTGTGTTTCTTTTGCTCCTGGTTCAGCTCTCAAGGACAATCTCCTGTGCAAGCACAGGGCAAAGCAGATTCCTGAAGCACAGATCCACACTTTGTCCTGTTCCCCAACTGCCAGGACAGAGCTCCTGCCTTCAGACAAGTGTCGGAGCAGCATTCATTGGTTTTGGTGTATGGAGGAATCTCCAAAACTCCAGTTTTTGTGGGGTTTGTTGCATTGAGATGCCAGCACTTCAACAGTAGCAGCAGAATGGGGATGGAATAGGTGTTACCCACCATAAAGTGGATTTCTCCTGAGTCTGAAAGGCTTTCAGTGCTCTCAGAGGCAAAGCTTTAGCTGACTGTGGGTGCGTTAAAAGGGCAGCTCAGCTGAAATCACAGATATTGCAGGGTTATAGACTTGCAGCCTGGTGGGTTTTAAATTATCTTGTAACTTCTTTTGTCTTTTGAAAGGTTAAATTGTGGCTGCTTTCTTGTCACAGAGAGGTAGGACTTGGTCCCCTGCTCGGTTAGGGATTCCTGGCACGGCTTTGGAGCCATCAGCAAGGCAGCCCCATCCCCGGAAGTGTCCAAGGCCAGGCTGGGCAGGGCTGGAGCACCCTGGGACAGTGGAAAGTGTCCCTGCCATGGCAGGGGTGGCACTGGGTGGTCTCTAAGGTCCCTCCAAACACAAAGCACTCCATGACTCCATGGTCTCAGCACTGCTGAGGACAAGACTCCAGCACTGTGCCATCCTCAAAGATGTGTGACTGGTGACTCCAGAGCATCTCCATGTCACAAATGCCAACAATCCCATCCAAACTCACTCTGGGATGTTGCCCCTCCCTTAGGGAATCATTTGTGTTCCTGCTTGTATGGACAGGAAATGACCAAGTGAGCCTGATGTGAACAGAGCAGGGAACACAATGCTGAAATTTGAAGGTTAACAGGACAAGGATTTGACATTTGAGAATTTAGCATTTCCCTTTCCAAGCAAGGCACTTCCTCAGGTCATCTGTTCTGGTTTCAACACTGGATCTGCAGACTAAGCACAAGTGAGAGCTGTTGGACAGGGGGAGTGACTCCATGGTCCAGCTGCAGGAACACAAGCTGGGAACAACCTCAGCCTCCCTTTGCCCTTCACAGGAAACAATTTCCATCCTAAGCTGTTTAAAATGAAGGTGTTTCTTTTGTCAGAAATACAAGTTTTGGCATCCTGCCTCTTATCCCAGAATAAGGGCAGTCCCTGTGTGACCCTCAGTACGGGGCAGAGGGAATCTCTCCTCATTGCTGCATTCTTCCCTTTGAATTTTTAATAAATAGATCATCAGGTTTCTTCTCTTTAGCCTTGACTTCCCCATGTACTACCAAACCTTATTGGCCCAGGGTGGCATTGGTGCTGGCACGTGCAGCCTGGCCCCGTGCTCAGGGCAGATTTGTCACATCTCTCATGTTAAACCTGGTTCCTTGTGGGTTTGCAGGTTGTGTTTGTTCTCTGCTGAAAATTGGGTCACGTGAAGCTTTAACGGGGGCCTGAAGAGTGAATTTTAGAAATGTAATTATCAGGTGGTTTCATTGCTTCCCTTAAATAATTCTCCTGAACAAAGCAGCAATTCACGAAAAAAGGCTGCTCAAGTTCATCCATGGTGTTTTCATGATTCAGCTTATTTGAAGATTCCTGAGCAAAAACTGTGCTGCTCCTGCTCTTCCCTGAGGCAGGAAGGTGTTAGTGGGAAGGTGTTAAAGGGCACTTTAGTGAGCTGGGCTGAATGTTTTATTTCTGAAGCAGCATCAGACTTCCTTTGTGGCTCCCTTCAGCTACTGAGTCACCAAACCACTGTGAAGCAGTTGTTGACTGTCAACAGCAATGTCAGGTGTCAGCTGATGACTGACACTGATCTAGTGAATTCTTCAAGAAGAATCTAGAAGATTCTAGATCAGGAAAAACTTCTTCATGGAAAGGGTGGTCAGGCATTAGAAGGGGCTGCCAAGGGAGGTGTGGAGTCCCCATCTCTGAAGGTGCCCAAGGAACACCTGGACATGGCACTCAGTGCTCTGGGCTGGGGACAAGGTGGGCACTGGGCACAGGTTGGACTCAGTGGGCTGGGAGGGCTTTTCCAACCTCAATAACTTTATGTTTCTAAGAAGTAAATTTATTCCAGGAACTGCCCTCCAAGTTTTGAGCTGCTGGTAAAGTTTTCTTTGCCTGTATGGGGGCCCAATTTCAGCAGCTTGATCTGAATAATAATGGGGGGCTCTGCTTGGAGCAGTTTTTACAGAAGGGCTGTGAAGAGGCTTTGAAGCCTTGCTGGGTGGGGGGGGAATGGATTGTGTGGTTCCTTCCCTGCAGTAGGTACAGGTCATTCCTGCCTATGGGAAAAATCCATCTTTTCTGAGCATTGTGGTGCTTTTCACTTTTTCAAAGGAAATTTTCAAGATTTTTGCCTTAGGGGAAACCAAATGCATATTTCATGCAAACCTCCAGATTTTGTTGGATCACCTAGGAAACAACTCTCTTTATTTTCTTTAGAATAAGGCTTTTCTTCCCTCTTTTCCCTTGTCACTTGTGGCACCAGGCTCCCTTGAGAGGATCATCCTTTCCAAAGGCCCTGCAGTGTCCAGAGGCCACTGACAAAGACCTGAAAAAAGGCTTCCTTGAAGATTTTTCAGCTCTAGGCCAGACCTTCATTTCTCCCACGAGCTTGTCAGAAAGCTAAATTAGGACTGATTCGCATTTGGATCAACAAGATATAAATACAGAATGCCCAGAAGGTGCAGAGAACACAATGCTGGGAAGAGCTGTTCTCCAGGAAGGAATGAGCTGAGCTGAGAACAGAAGGCCTGTCCTTACTCCTACAAGCCCAGCAGTGGTATTTGTACTGGTGTGTGAGTCCCTTCTGTGCCTGCTCCCCAGTGGGACGGGTTTTACTTTTACCTACAGCAGGTATTATTTACATAAATGTACTGTAGGTGCACGAGGCACCCGAAGCCTCTTTTGCTTGAAAACAGCTGGAAGGACATGAGAATTTGCTCCTCAGGTGAGATGAACTGCTGGGCCTCTCCTTTGATACATTTCTTTAGCTGAATTTTAATACTAAAACCAGGGGGGAGTCATGAGAAAGAAGTGCAATTTAAAACATGCCTGTAGAACTCCCACAATATTCCATTGGCTTGGAATCACCTTTGGGGTGCTGGTCAGCATTGCCTGAAGGTCAGTCCAGGTGTGCCAGAGGCCAAGGACACCTGACTTGGATCAGCAATAGTGTGGCAGCAGGACCAGGGCAGTGACTGTCCCCTGAGCTGGCACTACTGGGGCACCTCCAGTCCTGGGGTCAGTTCTGGGCACCTCATGATAAGAAGGACACTGAGGGGCTGGAGCGTACCCAGGGAAGGGAATGGAGCTGGGAAGGGGCTGGAGCAACAGGAGGGGCTGAGGGAGCTGGAAAGGGGGTCAGCCTGGAGAAAAGGAGGCTCAGGGGGGCCCTTCTGGCTCTGCACAATTCCCTGACAGGAGGGGCAGTGAGGGGGGGTCGAGCTCTGCTCCCAGGGAACAGGGACAGGAGGAGAGGGAACGGCCTCAGGCTGGGCCAGGGGAGGTTTAGATTGGATATTAGGGAAAATTAATTCACAGAAAAAGTGGTCAGGCATTGGCTCAGCTGCTCAGGGCAGTGGTGAAGTCCCCATCCCTGGAGGGGTTTCAGAGCCATGTGGGACTTGGAGACAGGGGCCAGTGGCAGTGCTGGAGGAACAGTTGGACTCTGTGATTTCAGAGGGCTTTTCCAGCCTTTCTGACTCCGTGAAAGCTGAGTGTGCTTCCCATCTCTGCTCCCCAGGCAGCAGCCACAGGACCTCCTGCCCTGGGGTGGCTCTGTGTCACAGCACTAGAAATCTGCTCTCCTTGTCACCAGGGGCTCGGGGCTGGGGCTGGGCGTGGACAGCAGCTAGGCAGGGTCATGGCAGTGCACAGGGAGCGTTCACTGCCAGACTCTTCAAACAAATCACAGTAAATCCATGCCCCCAGCATTGATCTGAGCTCTGAGGGGCAGATCCAGCCCCAGGGACGGGACTTTGGTTCAGCTCCAGGACCTGGAGCGTGGAGAGCCCAGAGCTTCCCCAGGTCCTAGTTGAGGAGCTGGTGCTGCTCTGCTCCAGCACCCGACATGTGGCACCAGGCACTCCTAACCTACTTTCTCAGGGCCATTCAGTGTTTCGTAGCCTTTAGGCTTTTTTTCTCCCATTCATCTGCTTCCTAAAATAATCCTGGTTACTCAGCATCTCTTCCTGTGAGACTTCCCAGGCCCTCAATCATGTTCTTCACCTTCTCTGAACCACGGGAGTCTCCCTCACACTCAGCACCCTGGTCCTTCCCAGGCTGTTCCAGGTGAGCCCATGGCTCCCAGGGCATTATTACCATGTTATTCCTTGCCTATGCCAACATTCTGCTTTTTCGGAGCTGCCTCATGTCTTTGTGCCAGGATCTCCAGAGCTGTCTGAAATCATCCTTGGTTGCTTTTTCTGAGTCAGTGCCGTTAATGTAAAGCTGTCACAGAGCTCCCCAATTTGCATTTTTTGCCTTTATCTGCTCTGAACTTTGTCACTGCTGCCTCCTGACTGAGGATATTTAAGTTCTCCCGTTTTCGCCTGATTTCACCCTGGAAAATCCTATTTATGTTCATCCTCCTCGTCATGTCTTACCCTTGTCTCTCCTTCTCAGTTGATTAATAAATATCTATCTGACTGTGATACATCGATGACTCTGGCTTTGCCTCAGTGAGAAACAATTTCTACTTTGTGTCCTACTTTCTTATGCACTTCCAACAAAACTTTGCATCCTGCCTGGTAAGTGTTTAGTGCTGAGGGGCATCCAACAGCCTGAGTGAGGTGGAGCTGCTGGAGCTCTCCCAGGCTGGGGAAGCTGGGGGTCCTCACCTGGAGAGGAGAAGCTCCAGGGAGAACTCAGAGCCCCTGCCAGGGCCTAAAGGAGAGCTGGAGAAGGACTGGGGACAAGGGATGGAGGGACAGAACCCAGAACAAGGATGGCCCAAAGCCTCAGCTCTGGACTGTGCCAGCCCCTGGTGCAGCCTGGCTCTGCAGGGCAGGGGTTCTCCATGGGACCAAAGGTGCCAAAAGCTCATGGATGATGTGGGGACAACAGCCTGGGATTGGGATTGGGATGTGGGATTGGGCTCCACTTGGACAGGGCTTGAACATGGCTGGGGGAAGCATCTGGCCTTGGTTTGAGTGAAGACTTAGAATTTCCCAGGGTGCCACAGCTCTGCTGGATAACTGCGAATGTTGCTGCTCTGTCTCTGTTTGTAAAATGGGATTATAGGGACCGTGTTCCCTTCTCACTGGTCCAAGATCCGAGGAGAAAACCTGATTAGGAGCTGTGTGGGTTTGGGGTATTTTTGTGTGAGTTTGGAGTATTTGTTAGTTTAGGGTGTATGTTGTGTGAGTTTGGGGTATTTTTGTGTGAGTTGTGGCTATTTGTGAGTTTAGGGTGTATGTTGTGTGACTTTAGGGTATTTTTGTACTAGTTTGGGGTACTATTATGTAAGCTTGGGGCATTTTTGTGTGAGTTTGGCACTTAGCACTGCACAATTTCTTTTCCTGTGTTCCAGCAGTGGTCAGTGGGACTGACAAGTTGTTTCTCTGCAGGTGAATCGCTTTAACAAGGTGGAGGACAGGGCCATTTTCATCACTGACAGACACCTGTACAAGATGGACCCCATGAAGCAGTACAAGGTGATGAAAACCATCCCCCTCTATAATGTGAGTACAGCACTGGGGATCCTCATCTGGGGCTCTTTCAGGGCAGTGTCTTTACTCTGTAACTCCATTTTCATATCCATAAAATGGAAAAAGGCCTTGGGTTGCAGTTTCTAATGTATTTAATGTCTTTATAACAGTTACAGTGCAGTTATTGCAGCACCAGAGCATCAGGGTGGGAGTGTTGGGGTATCCTGGGCAGGGCCATGAGTTGGGCTGGATGATCCTGGTGGGTCCCTTCCAACTCAGGGTATTCCATGGTTCTGTGATTCTGTGATCATATTAGCTTTTAATTTTGGTGCATAAAATAAAAGCTAAACCCCAAACTGCCTCTTACACTTCTTGGCTCCCTCCCTGTTTCAGTTTTCTTTGCTGTGTGCAGGATCCTGGAAGGTGTTGGCATTTCACAGCAGCTTATGGCACTATTCCCATGTCTCTGAGGGTTTATTTGATCCTTCAGGTCGTGCTTGAATTTATTTATTTTTATTTTCTTATATTTGTTCATGTTTAATGTAAATCTTACCAAAGCTAAACTCGGAATTACAGTGTGGTCTGGCCTTGGGGGTAGCAGGATGGAGCTGCCAGGCCATGGATTATCAGGGATGGCAGGGGGTGGGCAGCACCTCAGCTTTGCTCCCCAGCATCCTGGAGCAGGGATTCAGCTCCTGCTCATCTCCCTCAGCCCGAGGTGACAGTGCTCTGGTTATCTCCAGCCTCCAGAGCTTGCCTGGCTGCAGGGAAATGCCCTGCATGGATTTATTGGGGTGTTTGCATTTGGAGAAACAACAAACCTGGCATTTCTATATTGCTGGGAGGGCAAGGATGGGATTAGGGTGGGGGTGAAATCTCATCTGCAGATGTGCAGGGAATGATTAGCTCTGGCTGCATCCATGCTGTTGGGTTTAGACTCTCCTCCTGCCCTCCTTGCTGGGCATCAGCCCCAGCTGGGCACCCAGCACAGCATATCCATGGAGCAGCTACTCCCAGTAGGAATCCTGGCTGCAGCAGGCAGTGTCTCCATGGCAGTGCCTCTTGTTTTGAAAGGAAGCTGCCCTGAGCAGCTGCAGGAGTTTTTCCAGGCTGCTGTTCTGTCCCAGCACCAGTGTCTCCATGCTCAGAGGAGCTGGCAGCACATCCTGCTGTGTGCCATGGGGCTGTGTGCCCATGCAAAGCAGGGTGCAAACACCCCCAGCCTGTGCAAACCAGGGTACAAACACCCCTAACCTGGTGAAAACCAGGGTGCAAACACCCCCAGCCTGTGCAAAGTGAGGGGCAAACACCCCCAGCCTGGTGAGAACTGGGGTTCAAACATCCCCAGCCTGTGCAAAGCAGGGTGCAAACACCCCTAACCTGGTGAAAACCAGGGTGCAAACATCCCCAACCTGGTGAAAACCGGCGTGCAAACATCCCCAGCCTCCCAGCAGATCTCAGACACTCATACACTCACAGCCTTTTAGCAGAGGGGTTTTGCACACCTGATTTTTCAGGTGTTCCCAGACAGGTGTTTTTTGGTGATGTGGACAAGGTGGGATTTTGCCCATCAGGATTTCTCACTATTGGTTTCTCCACCTTTACCTTAACCAGAGTGTCCAGGTCACTGAAATTCACTGTCTGCAGGACTAATGAGAGATAAATCTGTGTTTATCACAGGTTTAGAACAATGTTTTACCTGTGTGCCTGATGGGTGTAAAGGTGCACATTGTACATTTACAGCAGCACAGGACCACAGCAGTTGTTGGTCACCCGAATCTTTCCCTCTGAAATCCTTAATGTCTTAAAAATTAGAGGTGAGCTAGTCAGGTACAATTTCACATGACTCACGGAGTATCTCTTACTAAGAAATGTCAGTAATTGTTGCTTTTTCGCCAAAAAAAGGTGTGTCTAAAATAGGCTATCCATTCCTGCAGGGAGCCCTAGGGCAGGCTCTGTGCTGGTCCTGTGTTGGCTGTTTTGGCTGTATTTTGGCTCAGCATTTGTTGTATTTTTGGTTCAATATTTATTGTATTTTGGATGTATTTTGGCTCAGTGTTGGTTGTATTTTTGGCTCAGTGTTGGCTCTGTGTTGGTCGTGTGGCTGCTTTGCAGTTCCTTAGGACAAGAGCAGTTAATGGTCTGTGTAGGTAGGCCTCTTGCTCTGAGAATTCTCAGATTTCTGCAGCTATAAATCAGTTTTATTGGTAGATGTGCAGTTATTCCCTTCAGTAACCTACCACAGGGATTCTTGGCCAGACAGTTCCTTTGACCTGAGCAGGAGTCCTTGAGAGCTGAGGGGTCCTGGACTGCTTTGCATAGGAGGGATGGGTCCAGGAGATCCTCTGCTGACCCATACAGCTTGTCAAGGTAACATTCCAGGATGGTAATTTGATTAAAACAAGCTTTGCTGGATTCTGTGGGGTAAAATTCCAGCTCTGTTGGCCACACCCTGTCCCTGTACCTGCTCCTCCTGCCCTGTGTCCTGGGGAAGAGGCCCAGTCCTGCCCCTGCCCTGCTGGGCTGCTCTGGGCACTGACCCTGCTGATGGATCCAGAGCCCTCTGAGCTGCAGGAAGGGGACAGGAGAGAGTTGGGTCTGTCTTTGATTTGTACACAGGACACAAAATATTTCATGGAATGAGGGAATTTAATTTGGATTGGAAGGGATCTTAAAGCCCCCCCAGTGCCCCCCTTGCCATGGGCAGGGACACTTCCACTGTCCCAGGTGGCTCCAAGCCCCAATGTCCAGCCTGGCTTTGGACACTTCCAGGGATCCAGGGGCAGCCACAGCTTCTCTGAGCAACCTGGGCCAGGGTCTCCCCTCCCTCATAGGGAAGATTTTTTTCCTAATATCCAATCTAAGCCTACTATGTTCCAGTTTGAAGCCACTCCATTTGTATTTGTCTTGGCAGGATTTCTCGGATTTAACTCTGGCAAACAGTCAATCCTATCGAGCACTTGTTTGTTCCTTGTTGTAGTTATGTTTTCTATTTGTTACTTAATGTTTATATTTGTGTTCTCTTTCCACTCCTGAGCTGCCTTGCATACTCTTCACATTTTTCTGTGCCTGATCCCTCCTTTCATGGAAGCCCTTACACCGTGTGAGGGAGGCAGTGGAAGGAGCTGATCAGTGATACAGAAATTCCTTCCTTTTTGGGAAAAGACCAATTTTTTGCTCTTTTGCAATTGTTTGCTCTGAAGGTTTTTTGAGGAGCAAATGGACAATAATGACACCAGTAATGATGTGTATCCATGGGGCAGCCCTGAAGAAGAGGGATCCTGGGAAGAGGGATCATCCTTCCCATGCACAGAGGTGAGCCAGGCTGGTTCACCAGGCTCTGCCTGCTCCCTGTCAGCTCTCAGAAGTGCCCTGTCAACACAGCAGCATCCTCAGGGGTGGTGTTTCCATGGAGATCTCGCTGGAGACAGTCAGCTGATGGCTGCTACAGACACAAACTTGTTTTGAAATTGCTCCCCATCTCCCCCAGCCAGGTTTGCCTGGCCATGGTTGCAGTTCCTGCTGTCCCTGCACAGTGCCAGGCTCTGCACTGGGACAGGGGGAAGGGCTGGGAACGAAACCAGCTTTGATTTGGATTAGATGGAAGGAAGGAGTTTTTTACAGTGGGTGGGGGGGGCCTGGCACAGGATGCCCAGAGCAGCAGTGGCTGCCCCTGGATCCCTGGAAGTGTCCCAGGCCAGGCTGGGACAGGCCTTGGAGCAACCTGGGATACTGGAAGGTGTCCCTGCCCGTGGCAGGGGTGGCACTGGGTGGTCTTTAAGGTCCCTTCTATCCAAACCATCCCATGGCTCTGGGTGAGGAATTTGTCATTCTCTACACAACCTGACAAACAACAGCTTCCCTGTCAGCCCTGCTGGTTTCTCCATGTGGAGATGCTGCTTTGGGGGATTCTCTGGGTGGATTTTTCATCTGCCAGAACTCTGGCATTGCCTCAGAGTACCAATACACAGTGACATTTTTGTTCTTACCTGAATTCAAACTGAACAGGTAATGGCTGAGAGGAATTAAAAGGCACCCAAGCAGCAGAAAGGCTCTTGCAGCCACGTCTCCCCTGCAGTGCTGAACATAATAAAGGATGTTCTGCGGAAGCTGAGAATTTTCTCCTGCTCTTCAAGCAGGGCCAATATTAGTGTTGGTAAATACTGAGATAAGCACCTTGTCTGAAATGATTTCTTTTGTGTTGCATTTATTCGCTCACAGAGTCTTGTGGGGAGGGGTGAAATGGGAAGATTTTGAAGGGCTCTTGGCCTCCTAACAGGGTTCTGTTGAATAATTAATGTTTAAATTGCCTTTTCAAATCCAACACTGCGACTTGTTCATCTTTCACACTCGCTGCACATTTAAAACCTTGATGGCAGCAGTCCCTGTGGTGCTATTGTGCTCACAGGAGGGTATTTAAACATGCAAATTAATTTTAAGGGACACTATAAAGCCAGGCAGCTGTTAATGCCTGTGCATGAGGTGGAACTTGTTTGGAAAGCATTTCATAACCCCAAAATAGCCTGAACAGGGAACAAACTCCATCTGTGCTGGTGACACTGGTAGCAGGAGGGTCCTGCCCGGGGTTCCAGGGTCAGCAGCTGCTGCCCTTCAGTTCCTGGGGTAACAAACCAACAAAATCCCAGGGCCCGGACCTTGTATGGAATCTCATCCCAAAAATAGGGCACAGGCACACTGCTGTGGGCTGGGCTGGGCTTTTCAGGGATGTGTGAGGCATTCAGAGCTGCTGAGCAGCTTCCTTGGAAATAACACACTGTGACTGCTGAGGCAAAGCAGGGAGCAGCCTGAGCCCCCAGGATCCATGACAGGAGTCAGGAATCTCCAGCTGGATTCCTGCTCATAGCTTCTGGGGGACACAGGAGCCTTTCCCCTAAACAAGGGAATGATGAGACTTTAATTTCAACATGGTTGAAATTAACATTTCACTCATAAAATGGTTTATGGGTGCTTCTCACCTGTATGGGAATGGGGCTTCCCTCTGCAGATCCCTGGATGGCTCAAAAGAGCCTTTTCATTGACAGGGAAAGTCCTCTGTGTTCTCTCTGTACTCAACGTCCTTTCACCTTTCTTGCTTTATTTCATTTTATTTTATTTTATTTTATTTTATTTTATTTTATTTTATTTTATTTTATTTTATTTTATTTTATTTTATTTTATTCATTACATTCTATTTACTTTATTTTATTCTATTTATTTGTCCCATGTATTATAGTCTATGTATTTTATCCCATTTGTTATAGTCTATTTATTTTATTCTGTTTTCCTTTCTCTGCTTTGCTGTACTTGCCTTTTGAGGCCTTTTTTACCCTCCTTACACTTTGTTTCCCCAGCACAGATCCTTTTTTTGCTTTCTCTAATGTTCATCTGAGAAACCTGTGCTCCCAAATTGCCCTTCCTAAAAATTCCGTTTTTCCTTTGTGAGATGGTGACAAAGCTTTTGATGAGCCAAGTGCAGTTACTTAACAGACAAAAAGAAAATGCCAGAAAATAAGAAACTCAAACCAAACCCTTGCACCTTTTTATTTTGTCAGAACAGTCAGACCTTAATCCATGCCTAAACAGGGGAATTATTGTGGCTTTGCAGGGTTTGCAACTCACATTCTTCCTAAATTCTTGTGTTACCTGCAAATCACAGGGGCACAGAGTTGTTCAGGTTGAAAAAGACCTTTAAAATCACCAAGCAGCAGCACCACCAAACCACATCCTCCAGTGCCACATCCACACCTTTTTTGGACACCTCCAGGGATGGAGACTCCACCCCTGCCCTGGGCAGCTGTGCCAGGGCTGGACAATCCTTCCAGTGAAGAAATTTTCCCAGTATCCCTCCCCTGGCACAGCCTGAGGCTGTCAGATACCTTTGGTTTCCCAGTGTGTGGGGGTTTGAAGATGCTGTTGGGCAGACTCCTGATGAATGTGGGATTCAGTGGTGGCATCCAGGGGAGGTTTTGGGAAGAGCTTTTACCTGGGGCTGCTGGGAGAGCAGCTGGTGCCATCCTTGGCAGGTACCCCATGGCTCTGGAGAGGGAGAAGGGCACAGCAGTGACACAGGAGCTGCTGGGAGCCATCCCAGGCTGGGGGGTGACACTCCCAGGCTGGGGGGTGACACTCCCTCACACCTCCCAGGCTGCTGAATTCCACACAGCCGCTGTTGTTTCACCTCACTCAGCTGCTGGGGGAGCACCCACCCAGTGCCACCCCTCAGCTCCGAGGCTGGGAGTGTCCTGGAGAGGAGAGAACCAGCCTGGCAGTGGCAAAGGGACAGGGGGATCATGGAATCATGGAATGGCTTGGGTTGGAAGCACCTTAAAGCCCATCCAGTGCCACCCCTGCAGGGACACCTTCCACTGCCCCAGGGTGCTCCAAGCCTGGTCCAGCTTGGCCTGGGATGCTTCCAGAGATGAGGCATGAACATTTTTATATCAGCACACCAAATGTTGTTTTCCCTGTCTCTCCACAGCTTGTGGGGCTGAGTGTCTCCAATGGGAAGGACCAGCTCGTGGTGTTTCATACCAAAGACAACAAGGATCTCATTGTTTGTCTCTTCAGTAACGACCCCTCCAACGACAGCAGGATCGGGGAACTCGTGGGAGTCCTGGCCAGTCACTTCAAGAGGTCAGTGCAGGAGCTGGGGCTGCTGGACACCCATCCCAAAGTGCCAGACCATCCCTGGGGTCACTGTGGTGCTGGGCTTCAGCTGGAGCTGTGCTGCTTCACTGCAGTCCTGGGGTGCCAGAGTGACCTTTCTTCCTGGCATTTTTGGGACACAGCTTTTACCTACAACACTGTATTGCCTCTTCTGCCTTCCCTGTATGTGTGTGACAACCACAGGTGTCTGGGGACAAATATCACTGAAGGTGCACTCGGAGTGTGTCACTATGGCTCCTGAGGGCTTCCTACAGCCAAAACTCTTCATGTTTAGAATTAACATGGAGTTTTTCTTTGCTCATATTGCCCCCCAGCACCAGCAGGTGATTTATTGCTTGAGCTGTGCAATGTCATCTCTGCTCCCTGAAGTCTGGCTGTCTTGTATATAAATCCCTGAGCCAACGCTGGTGATCAGGTACAGGGATATCTGGGATTGAGCTCCTGGAGCAACAGGAGTGAGTTCCAAGCTGCCCACACCAGCACCAGGCAGTGGCTACACTGCAGCCACAGAAAGGAACTGCAGGGAGAAGTAGGTTGTGGAGTGAGCAGATCTTTGGGTTATTCCCTGGCTCCTCCAGAGGAGATTCCCCAGAGGAATGATGCTGCTCAGCACGTGCAACCTTGGCTTTGCTGTTCACAAGCTCCACAGGACTGATAAGGTGGAGTCTGTAGGTAGATCTTCATACAGAGCTGTCAGTGGCAGGAAAATGAGAGGGAATTTTGGCCACTTTAGGTCCCTGGGCATTTTTCCATGAATTCAAGATTGTGCTGGTCCAGCCCCTTCTCACCACCAGGGTGTGAAGTTCAGGACTGGCCATGCTTCTGGAGGTAGGGGCTGAGTCCATTGCAGATGAATTCTCAGCATTGGTATAACTTGCATGGGGAAATTCAGTGCTGCAAAGCAACAGAAAACATTCTCTGCTTTTGCTTTTACCTAAATATCATTTAATGTCAAAGACAGCTGCTCTTGCAGGCTCAGGAGATTCTGTAAAACAATGCACTTTATTTGGGAATCCTGGAAGTCCCTGGAGTTCCTCCATCCAGCATCACCTTCAGGTGGCTGATGCTTCTCAGGGCCTTGCCATGTCTCTGATGTGGGGACAGGCTGTGACACTGTTGGTTACACTCCAGCTCCCGGGTTCAGTGTCCAATTACCCAAAATTGCTTTTCCTTTTGCTCAGATGGGTCCCCCAAGCACCAGCCCTTGTGTCACCTGTCCCCACTCAGCCCCAGGCAGAGATGGTTCATTTGAACAAAGGATGTTATGACCATCAGCCTGAAACATTGCACCATTCTCCTGAAGGTGGAAACTGCTCATTTCCAGTTTCTTACACTGATTTTAACAATGACATTTCTATCTTTAAAAAGAATTGGGTTTAATCTAATCACTGTCTGTAGGAGAATGGCAGTTAAATACATTTATGTGCTGATCAGCTCCACTTAACACAATATTAGCATTATTTTAGTGCTTCAAATGACAAATCTCAGCTGGGTAAATGGGAGAGCTGGTGTAGAAGCCCATTTTTCTCCAACATCCAGTACAAATTCCTGGATGAAGGGCAATGCACAGGACAGCTTGCATTTAGTTCCTCAAATATATAAATGTCATGGTTTCCCTCTTTAAAGCTATATCTTTAAATCAAAACATTCAGGAATATATTCATGTTTTCCATCACTTTCCATTTTCCTAGAGTCAAAAACTCTTGTCAGTGAATGGGATTAGCTGACCCTTGCTGGAGAGGCACTGGGGAATTCCTCATTAGCAGGGATTAGCTGCGGCTCGTGTGCCTCTGGCAGGGGTCGGGTTTCTCTGTCCTGCCTGAGGAGGTGCTCACTGTGAGCTAAGACCAGAGCCAGCAGGAAAACCTCGAGCGTAAAAGTTCAGTTGCTTGGAAGATCCCACCCATGGCGGGGTTTAAGAGCTCTGCTCCACCGGAGCTGTGGGAGCAGTTCCCGTGGGTTCCGGGGCTCTCTCTGGACATTAAAAGCAATTTCCAGCCATCTCAGAACCCATCCTGAATCCCTGCTGGGAGGTTTTAGCAGGGCTGAGGTGTTACAGGCACCTGTGTTTGTGTGGGGGGTGGTAGGTGATGATCCTTTACCTGTTTGTGTAATAAAATCATGTGAGTTCAGTGCCATTCTCAAAGAGGAGGAGGCTGCTGGTGTCACCTGAGCTGAGGACACCCAAACCCTCTCACTCTTAGATGCTTTCTATCAGGTTTTATTTTTTATTCCAAACTCTTTAAACTGGAAACTTCAATGCTGACACATCTATTTGGGAAATTTGGACATTTTCAGCAAGAAATAGCTTGGACATTTTCGAACAATTACAGAAGTGACATCTCTCGATGCTGCATTCTGCAGCTGCTGTTGGGCATAAAGGCTCCATATTTGGGAATGTTTTGCCTGAGTTCACATTTCTTTGCATCACCCATGAAAGCTTCATGAAGCTGTGTCTTTCGAAAGTTATTCCTGGTAGGAATTGTCTTACTTTGAGATTGTGGTTAACAAATAAGTGTTTATACAGGGAAAAGCTAACATGAGGCCTCTGTGAGCTGTAACATTTTTAACGGAGGTAACAGGAGTTCAAGTCACACTTCTACTGAATCAGCAGGATTTGGGGTTTTTTTACAAAGCAGCTGAATTCCCAATAGAAATGATGGGAAGCTGGATGAGGTGCTGATGTAGTGGCTGCAGTAAATTCGTGCCTGCCTGCAAAGCAGCGTGCAGTGTCCTTGAGCCTGAGCTCCCCTGGGAGTTCTCTGGCTGTCTCCACCTCAAGGATGGGATCTCCTGCCGGAGCCCAGGAGAGCTGGGATGCAGTGAGTGCCTGGAAGAGCTGGGAAGATCCAGTGGTCCCTTGCAGGAGCAGGTGTGTGAAATCTGGATCATGTTTCTGCCCTTGGTGCCCAGCAGGAGCAAAGGTGCTGTGCAGTAACTCAGAGCTCAGGGCCCTGGTCCTTGGTTTGCCAAGGCAGGGAGCAGCTCTGGGAGTTCTTGGGATGGCCACAGCCTCCGTGCCAGTGCTGGGGCTTAGGAGAAAGGGACCTAGGAGGTCTCTTGGAGGAGAGGAGATGGGTGTAGAAGGGAAAGATTATATTTGCCCTTTCCATTTTACATCCTCACAGCCCCTCAGGCTCTAGAAGGTGTCTGCAGTGATCAGTGCAGGGCACTGAGGACTTCCTGGGTGCCCTCACATGAGATGACCCAACCTGGTCACCTCCCTGTGCTCTCACCATGCTGTGGCTCCCACCTGTGTTGGGTGATCTGAACCCTGGGGGTGCTCAGGTGTCCCCAGGGAAGGTGCCCAAGGCCCATCCTGTTCCCAGGGGTCATTCCCTGTCCCGTGGGAGCAGGCAGGGTTTGTTCTGCCTGGCTGCCCACGTGTTGGGATCAGGGAGTCACTGCCCTGCTCTCCCGTGCTTTCTGTTCCCTGATCCTCACATTGTCTGCAGCCCTTGGATTCCTTCCAGGGTTCCTGGAGGGAAAGGGGAGTTAAAAGAACAGGCAAAAGCAATCCCTGCAGAACTCCAGCAGAAAATCACTTGCCTGAGGATAATTTTATATTTTCCATTGTGCTTTGGGACCTGTCAGCCAATATTAATCATTAGTGTGCCCTGGATTCATCTTGTTTAGTTCTGGGGCCTTACCTGGAGCATTGGCTCTGGTATGGTGGAGCAGGAATTCACACAGAGGGATCTCAGACTGCCCCAGGGGCTGTGGCTCGAGGCCTTGCTCCACACAGGGCTCCTGGTGATCCTCAGGAAGATCCCATTCCCCATCTGTCCCTTCCTCCTGCCCTAAGTGCAGTCCTTGTGCTCCATCCCTGCATTTCATTGCATGAGTGAGGTGGCAGCAATGTCTTTGGTTGGGGAAGTGGAGATGTTTGGGTGTTGGATTTAGTGTCACTGTAACACAGGAATGTGGCTGTGCAGGTGGAATTGACACACGAATTACATCCTTGAATTGGGGAAAATCCATGTATATACATAGATAGGCACATATCCCAGAATCCTGGGCTGGTTTAGGTGGAAGGGACCTCAAAGCCCACCCAGTCCCACCCCTGCCCTGGGCAGGGACATCTTCCACTGTCCCAGGTTGCTCCAACCTGGCCTTGGGCACTTCCAGGGGTCCAGGGGCATCCACAGTGGCTCTGGGTACCCTGTGCCAGTGCCAAGAATATCTGCAAGAACTGGGGGAAAATATGTCTATATTTATGTAAAATGTAGGAAATTCTATGTATGTACATCCATGTACAGAGTTGTAAAAAAACCTGGGGGAAATCTGTACCCTCAGCCTTTCCAAACCAGGTGAAACAGGCCCAGGTTTGCTGGAAGGTGCCCAGGTTTCCCAGGCTCTCATTCCAAGCCCGACTTACCTGGGGAAGCACATCCCAAAACACCTCTGTGCCTCCCTCAGCACACGGGATACAAGTGGGATTAATGCTTTTTCTGCTGAGTTCTGAGCAGAGGAGGAGCCTGGGAGTGGACAAGCGAGGTCACACCTCAGTGGGGTCGCCAGAGGCTGTTCATCCCTTGGGGTGGGTGTAGGGAAACCCAAAACTAAGCTGGGGCTGGAGGAGACACCTCAGGGCCTTCAGAAAAGCCTTTTCTAGGGAAAAAAAAAAGAGCACTTTGACTGCTTCCTTGGCATTCAAAGCTTCAGCCATGGAACTAGAACTGCTCCAAACTGGGGATGAAGCATTATTCCCCCCATGCTCTGCCCTGTAGAAATTACTGTCAGGTAAATCCTCCCCAGAACTGCAGTGATTTGGGGAGCTTGGATCTGTTTGGTACAAAGAGAAGAACTCTCAGATTTTTTTTCTGATGTTTTGCTCTTTGCACCAGTGGTGGCAAACGAAGATTCTGCAAACACAGTGAAGTGCGAGGGTTTAAATGCTGCCATTATCTCGGAGATGGTGTTTGAGGTGATGCTCCCGAGCTGAGGTGATTTTGTTATTTAGTCTGAATGCAGAGGGCTTTGTCGCTGAGATGGAGACAAACACCCCATAAATACCCATTTTCAGGGCTTTGTCATGGAGATGGAGACAAACACGCCATAAATACCCATTTTCAGTCCACTGTTCAAGAGCAGGAGCATTTGGTACATTTTTGGTGCTGTCTGTAAACAAAGCCAGAGGAAATTCAACTTGGGGTGATTTTGATTGTTTAGGAAAAAATTCTCAACTCAATGATAAGCCTTGTCTGGAATACAAATCATTTGATTAGAATAGATTCAAGATTTTTTATTTGATTTTTTTTTCCACTGATGTGGAAAGCCAAACCTTTGGCTCAGGCCCAGGAATCAGGTGATCAGGGGTTAAACCTCCAATTTGTTATATAAAGATGCTTTTTGCTATCAAAACTGGGCTAATTTTAATCAGTTAAAGATTGTTCCTTTCTTTTAAAGCTGTTTACCTTTCTCTGGTAGAAACATTGATTAACTGTTGAGATTCAGGAAGCTAAGCCAGGAAGATCTTCCGTGTAGCCAGGGACAGTCAGGAGGGGACCATGGGGATAGTAATGATGGAATTTTGGGACAAAGGAAGGAAGAGGAGCCCAGACTGGTTCTTCCCAAGGAATTAACCATGTCCTGGGGCAGAGCCTGCCCTCAGAGGAGGGGTGGCATCCCTGGCATCACATGAATCTGTCACTTAAGCTTTGAGGAAATGCCTGAGCTAATGGGGTCACGGCCAGGGCTGAGGGGGCTTTGTCATATTTAATCATAATCCATTTTTAGGCAAGTTCTGCTGGATTTTGGGGGGAGCCTGAATCCCCAGGAGGCAGCTTTTAAGCACTTGGCCCTGCAGAAGGGCAGTGGCAAAGGGAAAGCAGCTTCCTTATACAAAATAAATGGGGAAATAAACAGACTGGAAAAATTTGCCTAGTTCTCTCGGCTTGTCTTTGTGACTTCAAAAAAATTTCTAGGCTTTAGCTAAGATTTCCCTTTGATTTATGGTGTTTATAAAGTTGGAGCAGCCTGGGATAGTGGAAGGTGTCTCTGCCCATGGCAGGAAGTGGCACTGGGGGATCTTTAAGGTCCCTTCCAACCCAAGCCATGATTCCCCAGTAATCACCTCTGGTAATTCCTCTGTTGTAACTTGGGTTGAGAAATGAGTTTTCTTTTGGAAAATAAATTAAAGACTTGTTGTTTTGAGTGACTCCAGGGCATGGAGAGGTGGGATTACAGCACCCTGATGAGACTCTGTCTCTGCTTTAGTTCTTTTACATCCTGGAAAACTCTTGTTGCAACTGAGATTTTCCAAACACTTGTCCTGTGGAAGGGGAACTCATTAAGGAACTTGGAAGAGGATCATTCCCTTCCTTAAAACTCATCTTCCCACTGCTGCTCCTCCATCTCTGAGTGTCCCTGGCCAGGAAAGCCTCCCCAGATCACATTCCTGTGGAAAAGTAGTTTTTTGTTACACTTCTCAATGTGTTCCTGACATGGGAAAAAATATTTGTCTCCCTGAGTCCTGGATTTGTGATACTGAGAACACGATGAGCTCAAGGGAGGGGTTTGGGCTCTCAGCAAGCTGATGAGTTTGTGTGAATCCTTTGAGTCCCAGCCTCTGCATCTAAAAGTCAATTCTTGTGTCTGATAACATAAATAGTAACAATTAATTGTATTCCATGGCCTTCCTTTGAGTCCAGAGAGGTTTATTGGTCAGTTTTCCTTCCCTCATCTGCCTGTGCCCTGCTACCATTGTGTGTCAGCACCAATTTTGTCCAAAACCCTCTAGAAAGAAGATTGTTTTATTCCTATTTATCCTTTATTCCAGCATCCCTGTGTAACTTTGGTGCTTTCCCTTCTCTAAGCAGATCCTAGATGCTAAAGCTCCATGTCCAGGGTTCTCCTGGGAGGTGGGAGGGAGCTCTTGGTAAAAATGAAGTTACTGGGGCTTGAGGTGCTGCAGGAGATTGATATTCCCGTGGTGTCACTTGGGGTTTCCTGGAATTGTTTTGTGTTCAGGAAGTCTTCCCCAGGGCATTTAAAAATCATGGATTACTTTGGGAATTTGGACCCAGATTTGCTCAGCAACTGTAAATCCTGAGAAATATATCTCCAGTGACCCAAAAATCCTCTTCAGTGACCAGAGGTGCTCTCCAGCCCACCACCCCAGTGGGATATTATACAAGAGGTGTTGGTCCCACTGACCTTTTGCAGAGTTCTCTGAATTTCCCAGTTCATTCCCTGTTTCCATCTAAAGGATCTGCTGGGTTAAACAGATGAATCCTTTCCATCCTTGGACAAGCTAAAGCACTAGGGTGAAACTGGATTTTTTTGTGGTCTAGGGGGAAAAAACCAGCATTGAGACTGTCAGAAGAGGCGAGACAGTCCTAGAGTAGAAAACTCAAAGTCATCCTCCTCCTGCTCCTCTCTCAGGGTTTCAGAAGCCTCAGACAGACCCCTAAATGTGAACATTTTCTTTTTAGAGCCCTCAACATTTTCTGTGTCATTTTATGAGGCTCTCCTTGAGTCAGCTCCCTGCTCTCCTTGAGACATTTATGATCAGAAATTAAAGCAATTAAGGTAATCAACCCTGAGGATGTGGAATTTCTGCATCTTATGTCCCACAGCCGCCCTTCCCAGTCCAGCTTCCCTTTTGGTGCTGGGAACTGGGGATTTCCTCCAGCATGGGCAATGATGTGGGAATAGGAAAATGGAAGTTTCTGGTATTACAAACCTCTTCCTTATCTGGCCCTGGGCTCTGTTCAGCGTATTCATTATCACAAATTATTATTTTCAATCTTGAGCCACAGCTCTCGGTGCTCATTCAACACTTGGAAAGTTTGACACAAATCCACACTTCTTTCTTTTCCTGGAAAAGTTCACAAACCACGTGGATGTGGTACTTGGGTGATGAACAGGGTGTGGTGCTGGATTGACAGATGGATTTGATGATCTTAAAGGTCTTTTCCAGCTTTAATGATTCCATGAACCATCACCCTGCCCCCATTAACAACTTGACAGAAACAGGAAGTGTCTCCTGAAAAGTGTTGGATAGTACAAACATAGGCCTAAATCCTCTGCTGCATCCCAAAATCACAGAATCCCAGGCTGGTTTGGGTTGGAAGGGACCTTAAAGCCCACCCAGAACCACCCCTGCCATGGCCAGGGACACCTTCCACTGTCCCAGGCTGCTCCAAGCCCTGTCCAGCCTGGCCTGGGACACTGCCAGGGATCCAGGGGCAGCCACAGCTGCTCTGGGCACCCTGTGCCAAGGCCTGCCCACCCTCCCAGGGAACAATTCCTTCCCAATATCCCATCCATCCCTGCCCTCTGGCAGTGGGAAGCCATTCCCTGTGTCCTGTCCCTCCTAGGAATTGCCTCTCTCCATGTTTCCTGTTGGCTCCCCCAGACCCTGGATGGCCACAATGAGGTCACCCCCAGCTCTCCCAGCCTTTCCTCCCAGCAGAGCTGCTCCATCCCTGGGATCATCCTGGAGCCTCCTCTGGGCTCTCTCCAGCAGCTCCAGGTCCCTCCTGTGCTGGGCCCCAGGGCTGGGGCAGATCTGCAGGTGGGGTCTCACCTGGGCAGGGCAGAGGGGACAGTTGTAGCAATTATGCCAAAGCAAACACAAGTGGCACTAACACCAATCTTTTATTAAAAACTTCACATGCCTTCTCTCAAGGAGCTTCTTTCAGGTGACTCTGACTCCTTCCTTTACAGGCAGCTCCACACAGCTCTGACTCCTTCTCTCCTCTCTGCATAACTGGCTAAACCCCAACCTGTCTCTTTCCTGGCCACTTAACCTGTCTGTCCCTCACACAACATCTTCTTACCTTATCTGTCCCTTACCTGCTCACAGCACAGCCAGCACACTCCATCCCAAACTGCAGCAGACTGGGTCTCCAGCTCCAACTCAAACTGTAACTGATGGCCAGCAAACCCACTCTTTTGTAACACCCAACCTCATTGGGCAGGCAAGGCTGTTTCCACTCCTCAGTAATCAGTACAGCTATAATTCATTGGGGAAGATTGCCTTCTGCACTATCCTTTCAATCTGTCTTCCCACAGACAGTCCCTGTCCCCTGTGGGGTCAGCCCAGGACAGGGTTTTTGGGTAGGGCCATGTCCAGCCGTGCTCCAGCAGCCCCCAGGGCAGGTTCTGAGTGTGGCTGCCCCAGATCTTGAGCTGATCTTGCCTCGGTTCATTCTCCCCAGCCCAGCTCCGAGCCTCTCCCTCCCTGAGCAGATGGCTCTGCCTTAGCTGCCCTGCCTGGGCTCTGGTTCCAGCCCTGCCAGGCTGGCACAGCCTGGCTGCCCTGGCAGCAGCACTGGCTGGACACTGGGAGCAGCCCAAAGCTCAGCCACAGAAAATTTGGACATTCTGGGTTGGTGTGGGGAGGGGATTGAGACTCATGCCATGTGTGTGCTGTAGCAGAGGAATGCTGAGCTGGGAAGCAGCTCCTGGAGAGGGATAAATCCCCCCTGGCTGCAGGCTGGGTGTCCAGCCCTGAGCTGCTGCTGCCATCAGCCACGTTTGGACCCAAAACAGACACAGATGGATTTTGGTGTCCACACAAAGCTCCCAACTCGTGCAACTTCTGCTGTGTTCAGAGCTCCCACTGCCGTGGGATCCCAGCCCTGACCTGTCCCTGTGTCCTCCCTGCGCTGTGGGAAGGGGCTGGGCTGGGCTGGCAGCACCAGGAGCTGCTCACAAAGCTTCAGGCACAAAAAATGGCTCGTGGCTGATGCTGAAATATTATCAGGAGTTGTGCAGCCCCTTTGTTCCCAGTGAGACACCCCAGGCTGGGTTTCCTGCCTTGGTTTCCCACCTTGACTCTCATTATTCCCAATAAAGATCTTGGGGAGCTCCATGGGCCAGAGGCTGAGCCGAGCTTAGGAAAAGCTTTGCCTTTAAACAAACTCATTCAGTTTGGAGAGAGCTCTCAGTATCAGTCCCAAAGAGGTTTCTGTAAAATGGAGAACAGCAATGGTTTTCAAGGCCTTAATGTTTTTAGGGACATGGAAATTTAATAAAATAAAGAGGATCAGTAGGTTGGTCATGTTTGAAACAATAAGGAAAAGATGCATTTTTCTCTTTAATATTCAAGAGAATATTCAATGTTAATATTGATTAATATATCGGATATTAGATCCAGCCACTTTTTACATTCTTACGTATAACAAAGTATCATGAAAATACACATTCCCAAAGCTTTCCTGCTCTTCTGCTCTGTGGCATCTTCAGCAGAAGAGCAAAGGAAAAAAAAGAGCAAAACTGCTCTTTTCAGCTTTCCTTCCTCCAGTTCTCCTCTGGCCCAGCTCATTGCATCTCTTGAACTGAGATTTGAGTTGTTCTCCCTAAGGCATTGGTGTTTCTGTGACTGCTCTGTCAGAAGTCATTGGGATCCCAGAAAATTACTCCATTTAATGACTTCACTTTATTTAGTGATTCTAGTTAGTGATTTTTCACATAACTCAAGTGTTAGGCTTAGAGGGGAGGTCTGGGTTTGGGTTTTTTCTGGATGGGTGTGGAGGATCCCACTGATAAAATCTGAATGTGCTGAAGACCCTGAGCCTGGGGCTTGGCATTTTTGGAAATGTCTGAGGACCTTTTTAATCAGATACTAAATATTTGGCAAAAATATTGACTCCAAACAATTCCTTCTGAAGCTGAGGTCAAATAAATTAGAATTTAAACGTGGCTGTATTGGAAAAACAAGGCAAAAACATTTATTGCATGACAGATTTTAGAGCTTTTATTTTGTTTTTGCAACAGATACAGAACTGGATCTGTGAGCTAAAGGTTTAAGTCTCATGCTGTAAAGCAGGCTGGAAAAAAAATGTTCCTGGTGTAAAACTGAAGTAGATCAACTTAATCTACTGATCCTGGAGTGTTGCTCTCTGTACAAATCCCCCTACACCAGTTTGTCATGTCTTACCCAAATTTCTGAGTGTGTTTGGTCCATGGCTCTCCTCTTTCCCCTTTGCTCTGCCAAATTCCTAAATTAAGCTGTGTTGGGGTTTTGATGTAATATAAGAAAGATTTGCATAAGTGCAGTTATGGTAATTTTGTGGTGAGTTTTAATGTGTTGGCTTCATTTTAGCCCTTCAGATCCTTAAATCACTTTTGACTTGCTATTGCTTAAACATTGCTTTTTTCCCCCTTTTGAAAACAGATGCATTGAGGATGAAATGAGGTAAATTTCTTGTAAATCTGCTTTGTTCCTGGAGTCAGGCTGAGAGGCTCTGCTCCTGCCCAGAACTGGGGAGCTGGCTGTAATAATTTATTATCCAAATAAGATGTTTTAGTGCTGAATTAAGTGAGAGGAAAAAAAAACAGAGGGGAGTGCTGGTGTGGAAAACTCAATTTTTTTCCTTAATATTTTCCCCAAATAAAGAAGCTTTTACAGTGAGGGTGGGCAGGCCCTGGCCCAGGGTGCCCAGAGCAGCAGTGGCTGCCCCTGGATCCCTGGCAGTGTCCCAGGCCAAGTTGGGCATTGGGGTTGGAGCAGCCTGGGGTAGTGGAAGGTGTCCCTGGCCATGGCAGGGGTGGCACTGGATGGGCTGTAAGGTCCCTTCCCATCCTGGGATTCTGGGATAAATCCCACTCAGAGGAGCCAGCTGCTGTTTGGGCTCCTGTCCCCACCAGATGTGCTGGCAGGACCCTGATGGTGCTGTTGCTGGTGCCTGGAAAATGTCACCTGGAGAAGTGCTGCTGGCAGCAGGCTGAGGGACAGGGCAGGGCTGGCAGTGATCCAAGTGCTGCCTGCACTGTCTGAGCACCCAGGGCTTTGAGGGTGTGGGGATGTGTGGGGGACAGCTCAGCACAGCAAAACAGGCTCAGAGCTGGCTGCTGCCAACAGGTGCCACATTTACATCCTGGTGTATGGTGTGTGCCAGGCAGCGCCTGCAGCGCTGACCCCTCACCCAGCCCAGCCCCTGCCCCAGCCCCTGCAGCATCTCCTGCTCTGGGGCAGCTCCGTGGTGTCCTCTGGGCACACAGGACCAACCTGCCTTCTCTTGGGTATCCCCATGGGAATTCTGTCTTCTCCTGGGGGTCCCTGTGGGATTCCTGCCTTTTCCTGGGGGTCCCTGTGGGATTCCTGCCTTCTCCTGGGGGTCCATGTGGGGTTCTTGCAATCAGAGATGCTTCCAGCATCTCCAGGGTGTTCAGCCCTCAGCTCCTCTCCAGAGGAGAACAATGAGCCATTTTCTCTCTGCCCCACTCACTGGGTTGATAAGTAGTTGGCAAAAGGAGCTTTTCGGGGTCACAAAGTCCCAGAATATCATGAGCTGGACCCAGGAGGGACCAAGCTCCAACTCCCTGGGGAGTCTGGGGTTTGTTTCCCATGCAGGCACACAGAGAAGTTCATTTGAGGGCCCCTCACCTCCCCACAGTCTGTGGCTGGAATGGGTATGGAGGAAAGAACTTTCACTACAGATTTCATCCCATTTCAATTCATCCTTTCCTTCAAGGATTTCATTTGGGAGCTGCAGTGCTGAGAGGGAAATACAATTCAGGTGATAAAAACCAAATTAGGAAAAGCCCAAAGAGCAGCTGGTGCTTCCACGTTCAGATCCATCCAGCCTGGGCTCTGCCTCGCAGGTGGAGGAGTTTTTGTGCTGTCACTGCCTGTGTTCCTTCCCACTAATGGGGAATGCTGGGGTGGAAGGAGCTCTGGATATACACCAGGTATGGAGAACAGCCAGATGTTCCAGAAAACTCCTGAAATGCTCCAGCTTGCCAGCAGCATCATTTTGTGAATCTCCATCTCTGCTTGTGTCCCTGAGGGTCAGCACTGGGCTGTTCCCAGGCTCCTCCAGCCAAGACTTGGAAGCAAAGTGCTGGTTTGGTTTTCAGGGCAGGATTGAATGAGTTTAAACATGGGTGTCAAACAGCAACATCTGACAGTGACACTGAGCTGGGGTCTCGTTGCTGCTCCCTTTGTTCCCTTTCTGTCCCGTCTGGAAGCTCCAGCTGAGCTCTGTCAGGGCTGGGGGACAGTGACTGCCCAAAGGTGGGACCAGAGCAGCTGGGGATGGGGGTCCTGCTTTGGAGCCAGTGGGATCCTGTGCCAAACACTGAGCATTTGCATCCAGGAGTGCAGGGGGCAGGGAAGGGGTAGGGGTTGGGCTTTGGGAATGGGGCATTTCCTGCTGGGGTGGGGTGGCCACTCAGTCTGGGGCTGTCTGTGCTGGTGACACCCTGCTGCCCTTGGCCATCCCTCCCTCGGCCTCCCGGCACATGGAGCCGCAGGCATCCTCCCTCTCCTATCTCTGTCCCATCCCCACACAGCTCATGATGCTCCCCAGAGCTCCAAAGGACAGCTAGCTTGTTTTCTCTCCTTTCCTTTCCTTTCCTTTCCTTTCCTTTCCTTTCCTTTCCTTTCCTTCTTCCCCCTAAACCCCACTGTAGGAGTCACTGGGGTGGGTGCTTTGAAGTTGATTTCCTCGGTACAAAAATCCTGAGAGGTGGGAAAAGGAATCTGAAAGGAAAGAGGATAATGCTGTGATTCCATTAAATCCCAACCTGCATTTCCCCATTGTCCTCATCCTTCCTCCAAACACCCAGTTCTGTACTGGGAGCCCAGGAGCTGCTCCCTGTGATGCTGGTGGTGATCCCGGGAGTTCACAGCTGCTTTCAGGAAGCTGCCATACATCTTCCCCTGGAATTCTGCCCACCTCTCTGCTTTTCCATCGGTTCTTTCCTTCTCCAGCATTTCCCTCAGTTAAGGGCCCCAGTGACTGACAGCAAACAAAAAACAACAACAAAAAAAGCTCCATCGTGATCATATTTACTGGTGACCTACTTAAAATGCTCTTTCCTCCTGCTTTGGTGTGTGCTGCAGTGCTGCTGGCTCGAGTCTCCGGGAATTGCTGCTGGAATGATAATGAATGCACAACGTGGCCCCTCGCTTGTTTAACTGGAGTCTCTCAAAGACATGGTTTATTTTTTATTGCATCATTTAGACTTCCTTTTTCTCTCCCACTTGTGATGTATTATTCCCATTTTTGGTCTCCCTGCTTCGTGCTCTGACTGCAGGCAGTGCTATTGTTTGAAGTGATGCCATTAAATCATGGGATGCCTTCATCTTTTGATAATTTTTCTGTTTGTTTTTCAGGAAAATTAGGCTCTTAGCTCTCTCCTTTAGAGTCTGAACTGTGTTGTCAAAGGCTTGTGTTGAGCATAATTTTTTTTTTCTGGTGAAAATACTCTAGCAGAGGTGATTATTTATTTAACAAACGCCTTACATCTACTCATCTACATTTTTGTAGGGTTGTTGTAAATGGCTTTGCAGTACAGGATGGGAAGTCATCAGCATTTTGCATATTCATAGAATCATGGAATGGTTAGGGAGGGAAGGGAGTTTAAAGCCCATCCATTCCCACCCCCTGCCATGGGCAGGGACACCTTCCACTATCCCAGGCTGCTTCTTGGGCACTTTCAGGGATCCAGGGGCAGCCACAGCTGCTCTGGGCACCCTGTACCAGGGCTTGCCCACCCTCCTAGGGAACATTTCCTTCCCAATATCCCATCCATCCCTGCCCTCTGGCAGTGGGAAACCATTCCCTGTGTGCTGTCCCTCCATCCCTTGTCCCCAGTCCCTCTCCAGCTCTCCTGGAGCCCCTTTAGGCCCTGGAAGGGGCTCTGAACTCTCCCTGGAGCTTCTCCTCTCCAGGTGAGCACCCCCAGCTCTGCCATCCTGGCTCCAGAGGGGCTCCAGTCCCTGGAGCACATTTGTGGTCTCATCTGGACTTGCTCCAGCTTTTTAATTGCACCTCTCAAGTCTTTCTGGTTTTCCTCTTTAGCAATTCATTTAGAGCAAGGTTTGGATGTTCCTACTCACTCCCCAGAGCCCTGCACTGCTGTGGTTGGGAAGGACAGGGCTGTGTTTGCTGTAATTTGTGAATTTAGGATTGAGTGTGTCCATGGAATGGTAAATTAATCCTACCTTTGCAAAGAATATCATGCCCCATCCCTGGAAGTGTACAAGGCCAGGCTGGATGAGGCTTGGAGCAGCCTGGGACAGTGGAAGGTGTCGCTGCTCATGGCAGGGGTGGCACTGGATGGGCTTTAAGGTCCCTCCCAACCCAAACTATTCCATGGATCTGTAATTCCATGAATATCAGGATGTAGGAATCCACTGAACCTATGGGTAAGGGATCACACCTGACATGTTCTTTTCTGGTGACTCCAGAATCCTTCTGGGTTCATACCCCAGTCACACAGAGCAGGCTGTGTTTCCATGCCAGCCTAAATTCCCTGACCTCGAATCCAAGCAGGATTCCTAAGCACATGGATAAAAATGCGCAAAACAAACTCTACCTTGTGTCTTCTGCATTTCCTGTCAGCCAAGAACTGTTATTAGAGCAAAGCCCTGGGTTCAGGTGGAAATTACAAACTCAGGTGTTTGAAGTCCGTAGGATCATGGATTCAGATTGGAAAAGCCCTCCAAGGTCTGAGTCCAGCTGTTCCCCCAGCACTGCCAAGGCCACCACTGCCCCATGTCCCCAAGTGCCACATCCACAGGGCTTTTAAACCCCTCCATGGATGGGGACTCCAGCCCTGCCCTGAGAAGCCTGTTGAGATAATTCTCCAGATAATTCAGATAATTCTTGTTTTCTCAGCAAACACTCTTGCACTGGGGGTTATTTTTGCAGGCTGGCCAGGGAATTGGAGGTACTGAGGTAACATTTGTCACCTTCTACCAGCCAGCTCTGGGTTACTGCCCTGTGCTCCCTTCCCAGGGCAGATCTTTGCCCTGTGTTGTCCCCACAGAGGTGACAGTAATCATGGAGGAGGCAGGACAAGAGGGAATCAGCTCCACTGTAAAGCCACTCAGGAAATTAATTCAGTCTCTGGCTCCAGGGCACTTGCTCCAGATGAGGCTGTAAGTAATGTTTAGTGCTGCTCTAAGTGGTGAGGAGGAGCTGGTCAGGAGCACAAACATGGGAACAGCTTGGTGCTGTTTGGGACGAGGAACTCATACCTGGTGTGCCCTCAGTCCATGGGCACGCTGCCCCCTCCAGCTGGGATCACTCCCAGGTGAGGGCTGAGCTTTGTAAAGTCAGTTTGGAGCCTTTGGAGTGGGTGTTGCTGCCTTCTTAGGGAAATTGGGATGTGTGTGCTGTTCTCAGACATGGCAGTCCTTACCCCTCATCCCTCACAAACACAGAAATAAATTGGGATTTACTGGAAGAGCTGCCAGAGAAGTTCTTGCCACAACATGTGGCTCGCTGGGAGAAGTGGGATACAGAGAGGAACACTGTCTGTCCAGGTCTGTGTCCGTGGGAGTTCATCTGGGAGCAGTAAGTGGAATATTTAGAAGGATACAGAGCAAGCAGGGGAAGGAAACCACAACAGTGTTGTTGTCTAGAGAATCTTTGTCACAGTCAGTCAATTTTAATGCCACCATCTCCACATGTTCCAGCTGTCCATGAGCTCCAGTGGCTGATTTCCACCTTACAAAGTGCCCAGAGCCGGTACCTCAGTTTCAGACATTGACCAGGGCTTGTAACTTATCTCCTCATCTGCTTTAATTTTAGTTCATCCACCAGAGCCCATGGTATAAATTAATATTCCTAGGCCACAGGGTGCATTGCATAAAGCATTTTTACATCCAAATGGCACCATACATCCTGTAACAGAGCAGTGATTCATGGGCTGTTACATGGTAATGCTGAGGTGAAGCCAGCTGACTAATTTAGACTGAGTAATTAGATTCTGAATTAAGTGCAAAAAAGATGATTATTTTTTTCCGTTCGTGCTTTTCCTTGTGTGAACTCAGATGAGCTGATACTGGAGAAGGAAAGGTGTTTTTAATTCTGCATCACCCCAGCCTGGTACCTGCTGGCAGCCTGAAGGGCAGTTAGGGAAGATTTACAGGGATGGCTCCATCCCTGTGCCACCCTGCTGGGAATGTTCATGTGCCAGGCTCCCTTCCAGGAATCTCAGTTTGCAGCCAGGCCTTGCAGTCCCTTCCTCCACCCAGGCCTGTGTTTGTGTTTGCAAGGATGGAGCACTCTGACACTGATGTTTCCTTGATGTACAGGTAGAGAAGAGCCAAGCAATGAAATATCCCCATCCTGCTGCTCATGGATCAGGGAATGGTTTGGTTGGGAAGGGACCTTAGAACCCACCCAGTGCCACCCCTGCCATGGGCAGGGACACCTTCCACTGTCCCAAGTGGCTCCAAGCCTGGTCCAGCCTGGTCTGGGACACTGCCAGGGATAGGGCAGCCACTGCTGCTCTGGTCAGCCTCTCCTTAGACCCCCTCAGTCTCCCCCCATCCCAGTCCTCTAGCACAGGAGTCATTCCTTTTCCTCACGGAGATGCTGATGGGAGCAGATTTGCAGAATCTGAGCTATGGATCCAGCAGGATCTGAGCTGTCACCTGCTCCACACCATGGGGACAGGACCCCGAGCCCCTGGTGACCATCTCTGCTTGTGTCCAGCTCCTGCCTGGGGGTTCCAGCCAGCCCCAGCCCCACAGAGCTGCTGGAAGCTGAGCCTGGCCCAGGGATGGTTCCCAGTCCTGCTGCATCCCCAGGGACGCTGGAGGGGCTGAGCTCTCCCTGCCCAGGCAGCAGGCTCATCCTGCACCATGTTGCTCAGGGGATTTCCAGGGGGTTCTCAGCACCTAGGGTCAGCAGGGGGATGTTGGACCCCAGGGCCATCTCCAGCTGCAATCTCCAAACCCCAGCCCAGTCTCCCCAGCCAGCCCCACTATTTTTAGTTTGGTTTCCCAGGGAAACGAGGCTTTATGTGGCTGCTGTATCCTTCAGTTTGACAGTGAGGGAAAGAGGTAGTAAAGATCATTCTCTGTGAGACTTTTTTTTTTTTTTTTTTTTTTTTTTTGCCAG